>LNAC01000062.1:4537440-4611565 GCA_002007465.1 Ailurus styani
CCGCCCCCAGCCCGCCGGCCCGGGCGCGCCCGCCGCTCGCCCCTTGGCCCCGCAGACCCGGAGACCCGGGCGGGGCCGAGGGCCTCTTTCGGGGCGCCGGGGGCAAACTCCGGGAAAGAGGTGCGCCCCAAATGCTCCCGGGAACCCCACCCGACCCCCACAGACCTCCTGCCTCAGGGAACTGTACTTCTCTCTGAACCACGCAAACCTAAGCAGGTTGCATCCGTATTGCGAGCCTCGGTTTGTTCCTTCCTCTGTAAAATAAAGTTACTAGTAAGTACCACAAGGGATTGTTGTGCAGGATATATGAAGTTACAGTGGTGTAAAGTGCTTAACTGGACCCTGGCCTGGAGCAGGTGCTCTATTATTAATGCCAGCTCAAGCATGATTTCATTTTCCCAGGTTTGCAGCTCGGATATGAAGCAGGGGGGATGCAGGTTCTCCAACCTCACATACAACACACACAGCCCTGAAGTTACCTGGACCTTAGGCTTCTGCCTTCGGTTCTTATCAAGTGACAGAGAGAGAGACCCTGTGGACCCGCTGCATCTCAGTCTACCTTTAAAAGAGCAGACCCGCCAGACTGGGCCTCCAATGGGGCCTCTGGAAAGTTCTTTACATGACTGGAGCCTTTCCATAGTCAGGCCTATGCTCGAATCTCAGTTCCTGGGGGATCTGCCCCTGGCCCCTTTATCCAAAGGAGACCCTTTCCCTCCTCCCTTCACTATCTGTTCCATTACTTGTGTACACTTAATTGACATTCTTATTCATGTGTGTGTGTTTATTGCCTTGTATGTTGTATATTAGCCACCTGCACACACACTAAAATTTCAGCAGAATGAGGGGCGGAACCTTGTTCTGTCTCATAGATTGCCATATTCCCAGTGCTTAGAGCAGTGCCTGACCCGTGTACACATTCAATAAATGCACTGAAAAAGTGCAAAATACACATTCCACTCTGACACCCCTGTATGCTGAGCATGGACAGAGAGGAAACTGGGCTCTGGGAGAGGTCAGCCTTCCAGTTGTGTAGGCTGTAATTGGTAGAAAGACTCCGGGAGACTCTAGGTAACGTGGGCACTGTTTTTCAGAAAGGCATCCCAGGTGGAAATCAGCTGGGCCCAGAAGACGTGGTCAGGTTTAACTGAGAAGAGAGCATCCCAGAGGGGAAGGATGGAAGACATTTGGGAATGTCATGGGAAGGGTATGTGTTGCTGAGGAGACATAAAGATGCCCTTCCTTGAGACAGACAGTGGTGTCGGGGAAGGAGGCTGGTATGAGTTAGAAAAAGGGAGTTGGTGTGATTGTGGAGACCACTAAACACCTGTTTGAGAGAGCCTCTGGCCTCTGAGGAGGTTCTTGAGCAAATGATAACGAGAAAGTTGTGTTTTTATTCTTAAAATATTAATTTAAAATAATGAAATGGGCAAAGGATATGAACACAGTTCATAGAAAAGTAATACAAGTGGCTTCTACACAAATGAAAAGATACTCAACCACCTCAATAACAGATTAAAATTAAGGTGAGATACTATTTTTTAGATATCAGATTGGCAAAAATGTGCATTGTAGAAAAAGACATTCTTATTCATTGTTGGTGGTACTATAAAATGGTTGTCTCTTTGAAGGCAATTTGGCAACAGCTGTTACAGTTTAAATGCATATAACTTTTGACCTAGCAATTCCACTACTAGAAATTTATCTTACACTAGTGCTCACGCAGAAACACAAAGACCTGTGTACCAGAGTACTCACTGCAGCATTGTCAATAGTTACAAAAGACTGGATACAACCTAAATGTCAAAAAGGAAGAGGTTTATATGGTGATGGATGTTAACTAGATTTATTGTGGTGATATTTTGCAATGTATACTAATATTGAATCATTGTGTGGTATATCTGAAACTAATGTAATGTCTGTTAATCATGTCTCAATTTAAATAGAAAAGAACAGGTTAATTAAATTATGTGATACTCCTACAATGAGATGCTATTCAGCTGTTAAGAAGAATGAGCTAGCAGTTAAGAACAAAAGAAAAAACAAAAATAAGTGAGATATATTTCTTTACAATATAAGGTATCTGTCCTAGAATTTTTTTTAAATATTTTATTTATTCATTTGACACAGAGAGAGAGAGATTACAAGTAGGCAGAGAGGAAGGCAGAGAGAGAGGAGAGAGGAGGAAGCAGGCTCCCTGCTGAGCAGAGAGCCCGATGTGGGCCTCGATCCCAGGACCCTGGGATCATGACCTGAGCCGAAGGCAGCGGCTTTAACCCACTGAGCCACCCAGGCGCCCTGTCCTAGAATTTCTTATGCCATTGGCATCTATGGATCATTAGCACTTTGGTAAATTATGGACATTTTCTGTGCTAATATATTTGGGGGAAAAGAGTGTTATGGGCGGAGGTGGTGAGGAGGGGTGAATAGGCAGAGCACAGAGGATTTTTAGGGCAGTGAGAATACTTTGTATACTATTATAATAATGGGCATGTGTCATTACACATCTATCCAAACCTGCAAAATGTATAGCACCAGGAGTGAACCCTAAGGTTCACTGTGGACTTTGGGTACTTATGATGTGTCAGTGTAGGTTCATCCTTGTTAAATAATGTACCATTCTGTAAGTGATGTTGATGATGGGGGAAGCTATGTGTGTTGGGGAGGGCAGGGAGCATATGGGAAGTCTCTGTACTTTCCTCTCAGTTTTACCGTGAACCTAAAACTGTGCTAAATAAAGTCTAGAAATAAAATAATTTTTTAAAATGAGCTAAATGTCTATGTACTAATGTGGAATGATCTCCAAGACATTAAGTGGAATACAAGATGCAGAACTGAGTATTTGGTATACTACTATTAATGTATAGGGAGCATCGTGGGTGAATAAGATATCCCTTGTTTGTGTCCCCACCCACCCCCAACAACAATAATTTGGCATCCATCCATAGACAAAAGTGCTCTCGTGGGAGCTGTGGGACCCAGTACCATATGTCAAGGGACCTGGGAAGAGTCTCACCCACAGTTGCATTGGGCAATGGACATACATACTTTGGTCCCACTGTGGACCCTGCAGTGGCCCATGAATCAACCCCAGCTTCTCTCAGCCAGGAGCCCCTGGAAAGCACTGTCTTAGACAACCACTTATGGATGAGAGAGTCTTTGTAGAAGTCCAGGTTTCCAGCAAAGAAGTTCCAGCACATAGCTGGAGGAAAAACACAAGTTTAAATGCATTGAAGAAGGCAGTTACTAAAAACTAGAGGAGGTGACTGCTCGTTCAAATACAGAGACAGCAGTACAAAACTTCAAGGAATGTGAAACATAGATCACAATAATCTTTCAGTAACCAATCTCAATATGGAGATCTCCAATTTACCCAAGAGATAATTTGAAATACCCGTTTTAAGGAAACTCAGCGAGCTAAAGGAAAATACAGAAAGGCAATCCAAGGAAATCAGGAAAACAACACATGAACAAAATAGGAAGTTTAACAAAGAGATAGAAATCATAAAAAAGAACCAAACAAAAATTCTGGAGCTGAAGATAAAATGAATGAAATGAAAACTACAATAGAAACCATCAACAGGGGGCGCCTAGGTGGCACAGTCTGTTAAGCCCTGGACTCTTGGGTTGTGGCTCAGGCAGTGATCTCAGGGTCATGAGATGGAGCCCTGTGTCTGTCTCTATGCTCAGCTCAGAGTCTGCTTAGGACTCTCCCTCTCCCTCTTCCCCCCACTCCCTCAAATAAATAAATAAATCTAAAAAAAAGTCAACATCAGGATGGATCAAGAAGAAAGAATCTGTGACTTAGAAAGATAGGGATTTTGAAATTATCCAGTCAGAGGAGAACAAAGAAAAAAGAATGAAAAAGAGTGAAGACAGCCTACATGAATTATGGCACACCATCAAAAGAAATAATTTATGAATTATAGAGTTCCAGAGGGAGAAGGGGGAAGAAAGCTTATTAAAGAAATTATTAAAAGAAATTATTAAAGAAATAATGGCTAAGAACTGCCCAAATCTGGCGAGAGGTTTGGATATCCAAGTTCAAGAACTAATAAAGCTGCCAAAAATCAAAGGCGAAGAAGGAATCTTAAAAGTAGGAAGAGAAAAGAAGCTTGTAACTTACAAGGAACCCCCATAAGGCTATCAGCAGATTTCTGAGCAGAAGCCTCAGAGGCTAGGAGACAATGGAATGGTATATACAAACTGCTGAAAGAAAAAAGGAAAAAAAAGCTATAAACCAAGAATATTCTCTCTGGCAGAGTTATCCTTCAGAAATGAAGGAGAAATAAAGAATTTCCCAGAAAAACAAAAGGGAGTCCATTACTGCTAGACCTGACTTAAAAGATGCTGAAAGGAGTTCTTAACCTGAAATGAAAGGATACTAATTAGTAACAAGAAAACATCAAAATATACAACATGCTGGTAAAGATAAGTATATAGACAAATTCAGAACACGTTGATACTGTGATGCAGTGGTATGTTAACCACTTAACTCTAGGATAAAGGATGAAGGACAAGAATATTAAAAATAACTAACTACAATATTTGTTAGTGCATATACAGTATAAAAAGAGGTAAATTGTGACATCAAAAGCAAAAAAAGTTACAACCAAAGTTAAGTTGTTTTCAGCATAAAATAGACTGTACTATCTATATGATATTTTATGTAAGCCTCATGGTCACCACAAAGCAAAAACCTATAGTAGATTCACAAAAGATAAAGAGAAGGCATATCACTATGGAAAATCATCATTTCACAAAGGAAGGCAGCAAGAGAGGAAGAAAGGAACAAATGAACTGTAGAATAGCCAGAAAACCATTACTAAGATGCATTACTAAGTCCTTACCTATCAATAATTAGTCTGAAGGTAAATGGTTAAATTCTCCAATCAAAAGGCATAGAGTGGCTGGATGAATTTAACAACAACAAAGAGAACAAAACAAAACAAAAACAAAACAAAAACAAAAAAAACCCCAAGATCTGGTACACCTGGCTGGCTCAGTTGGAAGAATATACAACTCTTGATCTCAGGGTCATGAGTTCAAGCCCCACCTTGGTGTAGAGATTGCTTAAAAGTAAATAGAGGTGCCTGGGTAGCTCAGTCAGTTGAGCATCTGATTCTTGGTTTCGGTTCAGGTCATGATCTCATGGCTTGTGAGATCAAGCCCCAAGTCCAGCTCCATGCTCAGCAGAGTGTCCGCTTGAAGATTCTCTTCCTCTTACCTTCCCCTACTTGCTCTCACTCTCTCTCTAAAATAAATAAATAAATCTTTCTTAAAAATAAAAAATAAACATTTTTTAAAATTTTAAAAATTAAAATGAAGAAACAAGACCCGACTATATATGGTCCCTACAAGAAGCTCATTTCAGCTGTGAGAACACACATAAGCTCAAAGTGAAGGATTGGAGAAAGATATTCCATGTAGATGGAAACCGAAAGAGAGCAGGGTAGCTATTCTTATATCAGACAAAATAGACTTTAAACCCAAAACAGTAACAAGAGACAAAGAAGATCATTATATAATGATAAAGGGGTAATTCATCGGGAAGATAATCATAAATATATACACACCCAACATTAGAGCACATAAGTATATTAAGCAAATACTAACAGACTCAAAGAGAGGAATAGACAGTATAATAATAACAAGGAACTTCAATACCATACTTTCAACATTGGACAGATCATCCAGAGAGGAAATCAATAATGAAACAATGGACTTGAATGACACTTCAGACCAAATGGACCTAACAGACATTCACAGAACATTCTATCCAATGCCAGCAGAACACACATTTTTGTCAAGTGCACACAGAACATTATGCAGGCGAGACCATGTGATAAGTCACAAAATAGGTCTTAGCAAATTTAAGAAGATTGAAATCATATCAAGTATCTTTTCTGAACCCAATGATGTGAAACTAGAAATCAGTAATAGGAAGAAAACTGAAAAATTAGCCAAATATGTGGAAATTAAATAAAATACTCCTGAGTGCCTGGGTGGCTCAGTCGGTTTAGCATCCAACTCTTGATTTCATCTCCAAGTCATGATCTCAGGGTTATGAGATAGAGCCCCATGTCAGTGGGGAGTCTGAGGTTCTCTCTCTTCTTCTGTCCTTCCCCCTACTCTCTCTTGCTCTCCCCCCACCCTAATAAATAAATAAATCTTTAAAAAAAATACTCCTGGGGTGTCTGGCTGGCTCTGCCAGTAGAGCATGCAATCTTGATCTCCAGGTCATGAGTTTGTTCACCATGTTGGGGGTAGAATTTACTCAATTAAAATATTTTTTTAAATTTTATTTATTTATTTGACACAGAGAGAGAGATCACAAGTAGGCAGAGAGGCAGGCAGAGAGAGAGGAGGAAGCAGGCTCCCTGCTCAGCAGGGAGCCTGATGTGGGGCTCGATCTCAGGACCCTGAGATCATGACCTGAGCTGAAGGCAGAGGCTTTAACCCACTGAGCCACCCAGGTGCCCCCCCCCAAATTTTTTTAAATAAATAAACAGTATACTCCTGAATGAATATGAGTAAAAAAAATGGATCAAAAAAGAAGTCAAAATAGCAAACTAAGGGGCTCCTGGATGGCTCAGTTGGTTAAGTGTCTGCTTTCCGCTTGGGTTATGATCCTGGAGTCCCAGGATCAAGCCCCGTGTTGGGCTCTGCACTGTGGGGAGCCTGCTTCTCCCTCTGCCCCTCCCTGCTCGTGCTCTCTCTCTCTCTCAAATAAATAAATAAAATATTTTAAAAAATATAGCAATCTAAGCCCAAATTTAGCAGAAGGAAGGAAATAATAAAGACCAGAAAAACAAAAAAGATTAATGAAACTAAGAGCTACTTTTTTGAAAAGATAAACAAAATTGACAAACTCTACCTAGACTAAAAAAAAAAAAGGAGAAAAGACTCAAATAAAATCAGAAATGAAAAAGAGGACACTACAACTATATAAGTACAAGGAATCATAAGAGATTACTATGAACAGTTATATGCCAACAAATTGTATAACCCAGAAGAAATGATAATTTCCTAGAAACATACAATCTATGAAGACCTAATCATGAATAAATAGAAAATCTGAACAGACCAATAACAAGCAAAAAGATTGAATCAGTAATAAAAATTTCTCAACAATGAAAAGCCCATGGCCAGATGATTTCCATGGTGAATTCTATTAAACATTTAAAGAAAAGTTAACACCAGTCCTTTTCAAACTCTTCAAAAAAATTGAACAGAGGAGACCACTCCCAAATTCATTTTAAGACCCCAGCATTACCCTGATACCAGAGCCAGATAAGAACACTACCAGAAGGACGCCTGGGTATCTCAGTCTGTTAAGTGTCTGCCTTTGGCTCAAGTCATGATCCCAGGGTCCTGGGATGGAGCCCTGCATTGGGCTCCTTGCTAAGCAGGGAGCCTGTTGCTCCCTCTCCCTTTGCTCCTCCCCTCCACCTGTGTTTGCTCTCTGTCTCTCTCTGTCTCAAAAAAACAAAACAAAACAAAACTACAAGAAAGCCACAGGCCCTATGAATATAAA
The DNA here is from genome assembly GCA_002007465.1 of Ailurus styani. Lineage (NCBI taxonomy): Eukaryota > Metazoa > Chordata > Mammalia > Carnivora > Ailuridae > Ailurus > Ailurus styani. Next base: position 4,544,975 of record LNAC01000062.1, read on the forward strand.
TGCAAAATTTCTCACCAAAATATTAGCAAATCTAATTCAGTAGCACATTAAAAGGATCATATAGCATGATTTATCACAATAAATGTGATACATCACATATTAGAATGAAAGATAAACATTGGGAGATTACACACACACACACAGCATATTACATAGCCATAAAAAAGGATGAGATCATCCCATTTGCAACAACATGGATGGACCTAGAAGGTATTGTAAGTTAAATAAGTCAGACTGAGAAAGACAAATACTATATAATTTCACTCATTTGTGGAAACTAAAAAACAAAACAAATGAATAAACAAACAAAAAGCAGAATCAGAACTTTAAATACAGAGAACAAACTGATGGTTGCCAGAGGGGGAGGGTGACAGGAGGATGGGCAAAATGGGTTAAAGGGGGTGGGTGATCCAGTTTCCAGTTATGGAATGAATAAGTCATGGGAATAAGAGTCACAGCATAGGGAATACAGTCAAAGATATTTTTAAAGATTTATTTATTTGAGAGAGAGAGAGTGCACACAGTGGGGAGGGGCAAAGGAGAGGGAAAGAGGGTCTCAAGGAGACTCTGCAGAACCCAACATGGGGCTTAGTCCCACAAATCTGAGATCACCACCTAAGCCAAAGCCAAAAGTCAGATGCTTAACCAACTGTGCCCCCCAGGTGCCCCAAAGATATTTTAATAGCATTGTATGGTGACAGATGGTAGCTACACTTGCAGTGAGCATAACATGATGTATATACACTTATTGAATCATGTATGTTATACGTCTGAAACTAAGGCAAGATTGTGTATCAAATACACTCAAATAAAAAAAATTTTTTTTAATTAAAAGGGTCACCTAGCTGGCTAAGTTGATGGAGCATGTGACTCTTGATCTTGAGGTTGTGAGTTCAAGCCCCATGTTGGGTGAAGAGATTACTTAAATAAAATCTTTTTTAAAATAAAAAATAAAATAAAAGACATAGGTAGTAAACAAACAGAAGGAATGTCAACCATAGTCCTAGAGTAAGGCTCTGGACACCTTAGTTGTTGGATCCTAGATAAAGTCTGGAAATATTGGAGGGAAAGACTAAAAGTCCTACACCAAAATCTTGACAAAGCATTTATCTTTGGGTGGCATGAATATTCTTATTTTCTTTTTGTGTGTGCATGCATATTTCTACTTTCCCTCAATTATAAAATGGACGTAAAAAAAGATAAACATCATATCTCAAAAGGTATAGAAAAGTCATTTGACAGAGCACAACGTCTTTTCATAGTTAAAGACTCTCAACAACTTGGGTACAGCAGGAATATACCTCCACATAATAAAGGCCATATATAACAAACTATGGCTAACATCATACTTAACTATAAAATTTTGAAAGCTTTTCCTCTAAGATCAAAAACAAGACCATGGTGACCACTTTCAACACTCCTATTCAATATAACACTGGGAGTCCTAGCCAGAGCAACTAGACAAGAAAAAGAAATAAAAGGCATCCAAATTGGGAAGGAAGTAGTAAAATTGACTTGCTTGCTGATGACATGATCTTGTACATAGAAAATCCTAAAAATTTCCCCCCAAAAAACAAAACAAAACAGGTTGAACTAATCAAAATTCCTTACAGTTGCAGGATACAAACTCAACATACAAAACTTAGTTGCATTTCTATAGAATAACAACAAAATATCTGCAAAAGAAATAAAGAAAACAACTCTTTTCACCATAGCATCAAAAGGAATGAAATTCTTAGGAATAAGTTTAATCAAGGAGATGAGATATCTTTGCATCGAAAATTATAAGGCTTCAATAAAAGAAATTGAAGACATGAATAAGGGGAAAGATATCCTGTGTTTGTGGATCAGAAGAATTAATATCATTTAAATGTCCATACAACCCTAAGCCATTTAGAGATTCAATACACTCCCTACTGAAGTTCCAATGGCATTTTTCACAGAAATTGTAAAAAGAATCCTAAAATTCATATGAAACCACAGAAGACTCTGAATAACCAAAGAAATCTTGAACAAAAAGAACAAAGCAGGCAGAATCTTAGATTTCAAGCTATACTACAAAGCTATAGTAATCAAAACAGTATGGTATTTGTATAAAAATAAACCAATGGAACAGAATAGAGTGCCCAGAAATAAACCCTCACAAATATGGTCAACTGCTATTTGACAAAATAAGCCAAGAATACTCAATGGGGAAAAGATAGTCTCTTCAGTGAATAGTGTTGGGAAAACTGGATAATCACATCTAGAAAAAATGAAATTGGAGCCCTATTTTACACTACTCACAAAATTTAACTTAAAATGGATTAAAGACTTAAGACCTGAAACCATTAAACTCCTGTTCAAAACAAACAAACAAACAAACAAACAAACAAACAAACACAAAAACATAGAGATGGGGCATCTGGGTGGCCCAGTTGGTTAAGTGTCTGTCTGCCTTTGGCTCAGGTCAGGATCCCGGGTTCCTGGGATCGAGCCCCGCATTGGGCTCTCTGCTCAGCAGGGAGCCTGCTTCTCCCTCTNATTAAGTGTCTGTCTGCCTTTGGCTCAGGTCAGGATCCCGGGTTCCTGGGATTGAGCCCCGCATTGGGCTCTCTGCTCAGCAGGGAGCCTGCTTCTCCCTCTCCCTCTGCCTGCCACTCTGTCTACTTGTGCACTCTCTCCCTTTCTCTCTCTCTCTCTCTGTCAAATAAATAAAATCTTAAAAAAAAAAAAAAAGAACTTAGAGAAGAACCTCCTTGACATTGGTCTTGGCAGTGATACTTCAGATATGCTACCAAATGCATAAGCATCAAAAGCAAAAATAAATAAGTGGGACTACATCACACTAACAGCTTCTGCACAGCAAAGGAAGCAATCAACAAAATGAAAAGGCAACCTACAAGTGGAAGAAAAAATATTTTAAACCATAAAGCTGATAAATAGTTAATATCCAAACTATATAAACATAGAAAGTCATACAAGTCAATAGCTAAAATTATCCAGTTAAAAATGGCAGAAAATTTGAACAGATATTTTTCCACAAATGGCCAACAGATACATGCAAAGATGCTCAACATCAGTAATCATGAGGAAAATGCAAATCAAACCCACCACGCAATATCACCTCACGCCTGTTAGAATGACTCTCATCAAAAAGACAAGAAATAGGGCGCCTGGGTGGCTCAGTGGGTTAAAGCCTCTGCCTTCGGCTCAGGTCATGATCTCAGGGTCCTGGGATCGAGGCCNAGATATTTTTCCACAAATGGCCAACAGATACATGCAAAGATGCTCAACATCAGTAATCATGAGGAAAATGCAAATCAAACCCACCACGAAATATCACCTCACGCCTGTTAGAATGACTCTCATCAAAAAGACAAGAAATAATCAGTGTTGGCAAGGATATGGAGAAAAGGGAAACCTTGTGCACTGTGGGGGAATGTGAATTTGTACAGCCACTATGGAAAATAGTAGTGTTTCCACAAACAAAAGTAAAAATAGGGGCACCTAGATGGCTCAGTCAGTTAAGCAACCAACTCTTGATTTCAACTCAGGTCATGTGGGGTTCTGTCCTCAGCAGGGAGTCTGCTTGGGTCTCTCTCCTTCTCCCTCTGCCACTCCTCCCCCACTGCTCGTGCTCTCTCTCTCTCTCTCTCTCTCAAATAACTTTAAAACATTAAAAATAGAACTGCCATATCATCCAGCAATTCCACTGTAGGTATATGTCCAAAGGAAATGGAAAAAAAAAAGAGCTATCTGCACTCCCATGTTCACTGCATGAACTGTATATACTGTAGCCAAGATATGGAAATAACCTCAGTGTCCATCAGCAGATGACTGGATATAGAAGTTGTGAGCTATATATAGATGCAGGTATCTATGTCTATATGAGAATATATATATAGAGAGAGAGAATATATAGAATATTCATATAGAATATAAGTATATATTCAGTCATAACATGCCACTTGTGACAACATGGATAGACCTTGAGAGCATCACGCTAAGTAAAACAAGTCAGAGAAAAATACTATGTGGTGTCACTTATATGAAGAATCTAAATTCATAGGTGAACCCCTAGAAACAGAGAGTAGAATGGTGGATGCCAGAGAGTAGGGGATGTGGGAAGATGTTGTCAAAGGGTATAAAACATCCGATTTTAAGTTCTGGGGATCTAATGTACAGCATGGTGATTATAGTTAACAATACTGTCTTATATACTTGAGAGTTTCTAAGAGACTAGATCTTAAATATTCTCACCACAAAAAAGAAATGGTAATTATGTGAGGTGATGGAGATGTTAACTAATGCTACTCCGGTAATCACTTTACAGAATGTAAGCATCACATCAACACGTTGTACTTGTTAAATGTACACAATGTTATATGTCAATTTTATCTCAATAAAACTAATACATAAATAAATATAAATATATATATATATAATAGATGAAAACACAAGAAACAGTTAAAGTGATTGTTTCAGTGGCAGTGATGGGAAGTCTTACTTTTCCTTGTGTTCCTTTTTGTACTGTTTGATATTTTTCCCACTTAAAACATACATGTGGAATAGGCAGTGAGCGGAGCCTGAGCTGGCTGAGGATGGCTGGCGGGGCCTCGGAGACGGAGGAATCTGGCTAGGTTCTTCCTGATGACTCCCTGGCAGTTTTCCTCCCTGCCTGTGAGAACCTCCCGGCCCCCAACCCAGGCACGGATTCCTCCTCAGGAGAGGGTATGCTACAAAGGCTACAACAAGGAGTGGACCTAGTTCCTGCCCCTAATCATCACACTGAATGAAGAAGCCCCCTGGGGCCCAGTTGGGATTTAACATCCAAGGAGGAAAGGCCTCCCAGCTAGGTGTCTTCATTTCCAAGGTGATTCTCAACTCTGATGCACACTGAGCAGGACTTCAGGAAAGAGACCAGGCTCTAGCTGTGAATGATGTGGATTTCTAAGAGGTTTTGCCCAGCAAGGTTGTTGAGAGCCTGAAGACAGCCAGCAAAATCAGCACACATGTCCAAGTCTTTCTGTACAAGGATCATCACCAGAAGGAGAAGACTGTGCCCTGGAGAATTGCAACTCATAGCCCTACACTTAGAATCTGCTGGGAAAAGCTGGCAAGGCCCCAGGGCTGCCATTTGGGAAACTACTCTTAGCCCATCCCTGGCGGAGTGGAATGGGGAGGACGGGGAGACAGGGAGATGCTGTACTGAGCCAGCTAACCAAATGCATCATACAAACTCCTGTATTTTTTAGTGCCCTAGTTTCCCAGGTGAGTCTCATTCCTGCAAAGAGGATGATGATGTCTAGGGACAACCTAGCCTGTGTAGATCCCTGCTAGGAAAGGCAACTGACATTTACTGAATACCATGTTTTAGGCATGTACATAGATGTCATATCCTTTTCATTAGAGTATAGAAATCAGAAAAAAGAATCTTAGAGGGGTGCCTGGGTGGCTCAGTGGGTTAAAGCCTCTGCCTTTGGCTCAGGTCATGATCTCAGGGTCCTGGGATCGAGCCCCACATCGGGCTCTCTGCTCAGCAGGGAGCCTGCTTCCTCCTCTCTCTCTGCCTGCCTCTCTGCCTATTTGTGATCTCTCTCTGTCAAATAAATAAATAAAATCTTTAAAAAAAAGAAAAAGAATCTTGGAGGCCTTCCATCCACTCTGCCTGGCCATCTCCTCCCATCTTTGTACTACCTGTCTCATATACTTTGCAGATTCCAGTGGGACCCTGTTTCCCCCTCTTATTCCTCCTCCTATTCTCTCTCCCTACCCCAAAAAGTAAAATGTAACATTGGAAAAAAAAAAACGTATAGGGATGCCTGGGTGGCTCAGCCAGTTAAGCGTCTGCCTTCGGCTCAGGTTATGATCCCAGGGTCCTGGAATGGAGCCCCACATCCAACTTCCTGTTCAGTGGGGAGTCGGCTTCTCCCTCTCCCTCTGCCTGCTGCTCCCCCTGCTGTGCGCGCTCTCTCTCTCTGTGTCAAATAAATAAATTAAATCTTAAAAAAAAAAAGTATATGTATACTTAAGGATAAAATAATGTAATTCATCAAGGAAATGAGTAAGAGATAGCATGAAGTTATCTCAATAAATGCCAAAAGATGTATTTGATAAAACCATCACTAATTTTTAAAATTATGTTAGAATCTAAAATTTAAAATAGTGACAGGGACGCCTGGGTGGCTCAGTTGGTTAAGCAGCTGCCTTCAGCTCAGGTCATGATCCCAGGGTCCTGGGATCAAGTCCCGCATCAGGCTCCTTGCTCAACAGGGAACCTGCTTCCCACTCTGCCTGCTATGCTCTCTCTCTGACAAATAAATAAAATCTTAAAAAAAAAAAAGTGACAATAGCAAATGCTGCTGAATATGCAGAGAAACTGTATCTCTTATAGTTTGCTAGTGGGAATGTGAAATCTTAGAGCCATCCTGGAAAATAGTACTGGAAGTTTTTTTTTTTTTTAAGAGTTTTATTTATTTATTTGACACAGAGAGAGAGATTACAAGTAGGCAGAGAGGCAGGCAGAGAGACAGGGAGAGGAGGAAGCAGGCTCCCTGCTGAGCAGAGAGCCCGATGCGGGCCTCGATCCCAGGACCCTGAGATCATGACCGGAGCCGAAACCAGAGGCTTTAACCCACTGAGCCACCCAGGCGCCCTGGAAGTTTCTTTAAAAAATAAATATTCACTTACCATATGACCCAGCAATCCTACTCCTGGACATTTATCTCAGAGAAATGAAGCATATGTTCACATGAAAACTTGTGCCTGATTGCTCACAGCAGCTTTTTGTAATAGGCAGAAACTGGAAACAAACAAAATGTTCCACAATAGGTGAATGGTTAAAAAAACTGTGGTACAGTGCTCGCTTCAGCAGGACATATACTAAAATTGGAACAATACAGAGATGAACATGGTCCCTGCACAAGGATGACATGCAGATTCCTAAAGCACTCCATATTTTAAAAAAAGTAAAACTGTGGTACATCTGTACCCTGGAATACTACTTGGTAATAAAAAGGAACAAAACTACTGATACAACTTGAATGGATCTCTGGGCATTATGCTGAAAAAGCCAGTTTTAAAAGGTTACATATTATTTGATACCATCCATTCTCAAAAAAAAAAAAATTATAGAGACAGAGAACTGATTAGTGGTTGCCAGGGGTTAGGGATCGTGGTGGGGAGGGGAAAGATGTGGCCATAAAGGAATGGCATGCTGGAGGTCTTTGAGGGGTTGGAAGAGTTCTGTATCTTGATTGCAATGCTGGCTACACAAGCGGATAAAATGACTAGAGAAGTATACATTGTACCAATGTCAGTGTTCTGCTTTCTATTGTCCTGCAGTTATATAAGATAGAACCACTAGGGAACTGGGTGGAGAGTAAACAGAGACCTCTCTACTGTCTTTGCAAAATTCTGTGTATCTATAATTATCTCAAAATAAAAAGTTTTTAAAAAGTATTAGAAAGTTACAAATAACCAAATGTTTCTTTTGAGAGTATCTCTCTCAGACAGATAGAAACATTCTTTAACAGGGGCGCCTGGGTGGCTCCGTGGGTTAAGCATCTGCCTGCGGCTCAGGTCATGGTTTTGGGGTCATAGGATCAAGCCCCGCCTGGAGCTCCGCATCAGTCTCGAGTTCCCCACTCAGTCGGGAGTCTGCTTCTCCTTGTCCCTCTGCCCCTCCCCTTGCTCGTGTTCCCACTCTCTCTCTCAAATAAATAAATTAAATCTTTGATGGGAAAAAAAGAAAAGAAAAAGGGATGCCTGGGTAACTCAGTCAGTTAAGCGTCTGCCTTCCGGCTCAGGTGACATCCTGGGATGGAGCCCCGCCTCAGGCTCCCTGCTCAGCCGGGAGTGTGCTTCTCCCTCTTCCTCTGCCCTGCTTATGTGTGCTCCTTCTCTCTCTCCCAGTCTCTCTCTTAAATAAATAAATAAAATCTTTTTAAAAAGAAAAGAAAAAGAACCATTCTTTAACAATGAAACATTTAAAGACACTCTCATTAAAATAAGAAAACATTAAAAAGAAAAGAGCAAGCATACCTATAGTGATGCTGTTATTTAATGTTATTTTAGAAGCTTTTGGCAATTTAAGTATTGAGAAAGAGATAAAATTATCTTCATTTGCAGATAATATGGCATTATGCTTTAAATGTGGAAAACCACCCCAAACTCAGAATTATAAGGGAGTCCAGGACCAAGATAATATCACAAAATCAATCGTTCAAACCAGTTACTGAACTCTTCTCCTTTATAGTAGTAGCAAATATACAAAAAACTTAGGAATAATCCTAATGAAAAAATATATGCAAGACATATATGTATAAAATCTATTTGATGAAAACTGAAAAGCTTTACTGAGAGATAGTGAGTATTATAACAACTTTATTTCAAATTTAAACATGTAAGTGTAAAAAGACAAAGCAAAAAAGAAAGTAATGCATGCATTCTAAGGGTCTTGGTAAGATTTTGAAATTCTTGCATCTACATCATCCAATGAATTATAAGCAAAAAATATTTGTTATATATTGTAGCTCTGCACTATCCAAAACAGTAGTCACTGGCCCCAGGAACTATGGCTAGTCTGCATTGTCTGAATTGATATGCGTTCTAAGTATAAAATACACAGTAGATTTTGAAGATTTACTATAAAACATGTAAAATATCTCATTCATAATTGTGATTACATGTTAAAAAATATTTTGGATGTATTGAGTTATTTAAAATTTATTAAAATAATGGTTACTACAAAATTTTAAGTTATGTGTATTTGCTCACCTTTGTGGCTCACAGTGTATTTCAATTGAACAGCGCTGGTAAAGCTTTCTCATTTCACACTTTCATGTACCTATAGACCTTAGTGCCCATTAAAATTACCTAGTTGCTTTATTTTTTTAAAAGACTTTTATTTATTTATTTGAGAGAGAGAGAGAGAGAACAAGCTGGGAGGGGGGCAGAGGGAGAAGCAGGCTTCCCGCTGAGCAGGGAGCCTGATGAGGGGCTCGATCCCAGGACTCTGTGATCATGACCTGAGCCAAAGACAGATGCTTAACTGACTGAGCCGCCCAGGAGCCCCTACCTAGTTGCTTTCAAAGGAAAAAAGCCCAGGGGTGCCTGGACAGCTCAGTTGGTTAAGCATTAGACTCTTGGTTTCCGCTCTGGCTGTGATCTCAGGGATTGGGCCCTGTGCTGGGTTCCATGCTCAGTGCAGAGTCTGCTTGAGATTCCCTCTCCCTCTGCCCTGCCCACTTATGAGCTCTGTCTCTCTAAAATAAGTAAATAAATCTAGAAAAGGAGAGGTGAGGGAAGTGGGAGGAGCGGAGGGGAGGAGAGGAGAGGAGAAAACCTGCCCCTACCCCAAGAAATGCAGTTGGTGTTGGTAGCATTGTTATGCTCTTCAGTCTCCCTAGGTGATTCTGATGTGCTCCCGAGGTTAATAACCACCACTGTTGACCTCAAGCTATCAAGCCCTACAGAATCCTTTTTCACATTTATAATTTCATACAATTAAGGAAAGGTACTCACCAGGCTAAGAAATAACATTTGAATCTGAGAGCACCAATGCAGTGCTGGTTCCATTCTGGATAGATACCTCCTGTGATTGACCAAAACAAGATGTGAATTTTTCCCAGGCTATGGCCTCATCACAGCAAGATTTTCAGTTAATGAAAATAAAGTAGTTGATTTTTTTTCAAGTTTTACATGATTCTCAGAGCAAAATTACTAATATTGAGCTGGTTCTGAGCAGATGGAATATAGGATGGATTTAAAACACAAAAGTTTGTGTGCTTTCTGACCACAGCATCTCTAGGAGGTGGACGAGGCAAGAGTTTTTAATCCCCATTTTTAGATGAAGACATTGGGGCCCACAGAGGGCAAGTGGGTTGCCAAAGATTGTGTGACCAGTCACATAGCATAGCCTCGACTAGAACACACCTTTCGACACCTGTCCAAGGCCCTCCTCAGTTAAGTGGCCGCCTTCATGAACCCGGGGTCCTTGGATTGAGTCCCACATCAGGCTCCTTGCTCAGCAGGGAGACTGCTTCTCCCTCTCCCTCTGCCCCTCCCCCACCCCCTCTCAAATAAATAAAATCTTTTTTTAATTATTATTATCTGCCCCAGGGGTACGGGTCTGTGAATCATCAGGCTTACACCTTTCACAGCCCTCACCATAGCACAAACCCTCCCCTATGTCCATAACCCATCTACCCTATCCCTACCCTCCCACCCCCCAGTAATCCTCTGTTTGTTTCGTGAGATTAACAGTCTCTTATAGTTTGTCTCCTTCCCAATCCCATCTTGTTTCATTTTTTTCCCTCCCTACCCCCCATGACCCNTCTTGTTTCATTATTTTTCCCTCCCTACCCCCCACAACCCCCCACCCTGCCCCTCAAGTTCCTCATATCAGAGAGATCATATGATAATTGTCTTTCTCTGATTGACTTATTTCGCTCAGCATAATACCCTGTAGTTCCATCCGCATCATTGCAAATGGCAAGATTTCGTTTCTTTTGATGGCTGCATAGTATTCCATTGTATATATATACCACACCTTTTTTATCCATTCATCTGTTGATGGACATCTAGGTTCTTTCCATGGTTTGGCTATTGTGGACATTGCTGCTATAAACATTCGGGTGCACGTGCCCCTGAGGAACACTACCTTTGTGTCTTTAGGATAAATACCCAGTAGTGCGATTGCTGGGTCGTAGGGTAGCTCCATTTTCAACTTTTTGAGGAATCTCCATACTGTTTTCCAGAGTGGCTGCACCAGTTTGCATTCCCACCAACAGTGTAGGAGGGTTCCCCTTTCTCCGCAACCTCGCCAACATCTGTCATTTCCTGACTTGTTGATTTTAGCCATTCTGACTGGTGTAAGGTGGTATCTCGCTGTGGTTTTAATTTGTATTTCTCTGATGCCGAGTGATGTTGAGCACTTTCTCATGTGTCTGTTGGCCATTTGGATGTCTTCTTTGGAGAAATGTCTGTTTGTGTCTTCTGCCCATTTTTTGACTGGGTTATTTGTTCTATGGGTTTTGAGTTTGATAAGTTCTTTATAGATTTTGGATACAAGTCCTTTATCTGATATATCATCAAATAAATAAAATCCTAAACAAAAAAAAGAAGAGGAAGAGAGACCAGAGTGCTGACTCCCTCCCTGTGCTCCTCCACCCCCATCTCTCTCTTTCGATCTTTTCACAGGCCCAGAGGAAAGACTGTGTGAGGACTCATGGAGAAGACGGGCATCTGCAAACCAGGAAGAGAGGCCTCACCCTGCTGGCTCCTGGGTCTCGGACTTCCAGCCTCCAGAATGTAAGGGAATTAATTTCTATTATTTAAGCTGCCCAGCCTGAGGTACTTTGTTATGGCAGCCTGAGAAGCCTGAGACAACAAGTAAAGTGCTGTACCCAAGGTCAAGGTCACAAGATGAGGGCATAACGGAGCCTCAGTTTGTACCCAGAACTATTTTTTTTTTAATTTATTTATTTTGACAGAGCGAGAGAGATCACAAGGAGGCAGAGAGGCAGGCAGAGAGAGAGGAGGAAGCAGGCTCTCCGCTGAGCAGAGAGCCCGATATGGGCCTCAATCCCAGGACCCTGAGATCATGACCTGAGCCGAAGGCAGAGGCTTTAACCCACTGAGCCACCCAGGCGCCCAGAACTATTTTTTTTAAAGATTTTATTTATTTATTTGATAGAGAGCAGGAGAGAGAGAGCAAGAGAAAGCACAAACAGGGGGAGCAGGAGAGGGAGAAGTAGAATCCCTGCTGAGCAGGGAGCCCGATGCTGGCCTCAATCCCAGGACCCTGGAATCATGACCAAAGTCGAAGGCAGATGCTTAACCCACCGAGCCACCAAGCACCCCTAGACCCAAAACTGTTTGGACCCTCTCCCCATGTAGTGATTGTGTGAGTCAGGTCAGTGCTTCTCAAACTTGAGTGGGTATCAGAAATGCCCAGGGGGGGCACGTGGCTGCCTCAGTTGGAAGAGCATGTAATTCATGGTCTCGGGGTTGTGAGTTGGACCCCACGTTGGGTGTAGAGATTACTAAGAAAAATAAATAAAAATTTTTAAAAAAGAAGGAAGGAAGGAAAGAAAGAAAGGAAGGAAGGAAGGGAGGGAGGGAGGGAGAGGGGGAGAGGAGGGAGGAGAGGGGAGGGGAGGCCCAGAAGAGTTTGTTACAATCAGGGACGCCCTCACCGTAATTATGGTGGGCTACGTGAGGCCTCAGATTCTGCATTGCAATAAGTGACATTCCCACCAGGTGGTTCTGTTGAAGGTGGTCCAGACCGCACTTTGAGAAGCTCCACTCTGTTCTCAGCCTGCAGGTTCAGAGAGATATGCCAGGGAGCAGGTGACCCACAAAATGCATATAAAAGTTCTACAAAGATATGCCAAAAAACATTGTCAGCCTCTGAGGAAGCTTGAGGGTCTGGTATAAGAGGGAGGTTTATTTTTAAATTTTTGTTTTGTTTTGTATTTTTTTATTTTATTTATTTAAAGATTTTATTTATTTATGTGAGAGAGAGAGCATGAACGGTGTTGGGGGAGGCAGAGGCAGAGAGAGAAGCAGGCTCCCCACTGAGCAGAGAGTCCCCCGTGGGCCTCTATCTCAGGATCCAGCCCCCACTTCATGACCTGAGCCCAAGGCAGATTCTTAACTGACTGAGCTACCCGGGCACCCCTGTTTCATATTTTTTACCCTTAAGAATGTACTATTTCTCAATTTAAAAACTAACTTGAAGGGCTCCTGGTTGGCTCAGCAGTTAAATGTCTGCCTTCAGCTCTGGTCATGATCTCAGGGTCCTGGGATCGAGCCCCGCATCCGGCTCCCTGCTCAGCGGGAAGCCTGTTTCTCCCTCTCCTCTTCCCCCTGCTTGTGCTCCCTCTCTTGCTGTCTCTCTCTCTCTCTGTCAAATAAATAAATAAAATCTTAAAAAAAACCACAAAAAACCCCCAAATACTAATTTAATGGATATTGTATTCCAGGCACTATTCTAACAGTATAGGTGCTCGTGTAAAACACAGTCCCTCCCAGCCTGCATAGAGCACTTAGTTCCCCTCCTCACCTCTGATAATTTTGACCTCTTAATTCCTGTCTCCCCAGGCTTACAGGTCATCCCCATACACAAACCTAAACTAGCTTTTCCACTCTCCTCCCTCAGAACCTGACCTAAATTCTCCTCCACGGAGCCTCCAGACCCCCGGTGATACCCCTTTGCAGAGGGACTCCCAAGAGCCTTTGGACCAGCTTCCTGCTGCCCTCCGCTGGGGCTCCTTAGGGCTCACGTCCGTCTTCAGGGCCTACCACTCTCGCTTGGCATCTACTCCATCTTGGGTGGGTAGGCTTCAGGGATATGTGCACCCAGAATAGACTGGCTTTTCCTGGCCCCTGTGGCTCAAAGCTGGGATCTGTGTGATCATAAGTCTGAGCCAGAATGTCCCTAAGACCACTGTCTTAAAAGAGGCAATGCTGTGCGGGCGGGCAGTAGAACTATTCTGTGTGTGTGTGTGTGTGTGTGTGTGTGTGTGTGTGTGTGTGATGGAGGGAGGGGTGGAGGGGGGTGTGGGTCTTTCAGGTGAAAAGCCTTTACTAGGATTTTTTTATTCTTTCTTTTACTCTGTTTTTTGTCTTTTGCCAAAGGCAATTTATATTCCTTTAGAAACATCAGAAAATAGAGACATGAAAAAGCTTTCATTTCACCTAGAGACCGTTTCTGCTCATACCTGGAGCAGGAACAGAAGTGAAGGAGTACTAGGCCAGGAGCCAGGACACTGGGTTCTAGTCCTCACTGTCCCCTCACAGTGTGACCCCGAGCAAACCCCTTCTTTCTTGGAACCTCAACTTATCATCCACAAAAAAGTGAACAGCCCAATAAAGTGTCCCATCTAGCTTTCCTCCTCTGAGATCTACGTCAGTGGTCCCAAGTAGTCCCCTTGTCAATCAGACCCTTAGGCTGTTCCAGCTTTCAACCACTACAAATATTGAAAAGCAGTAAAAGTAGGCTAGAACAAATTACAAATGGGGGGAACCCTGAAAAGTTCTGAAAATGCACAAAAATGCTTAAAAACTTTTAGAGGATTGAGAATTGCCTTATGGAGCATGAAAGCAGCTGACACTACAGGAAAAAAAATCACAGCAACCGGGGAACATTTATTTTCAATCAAATCATTGTTTCAATCAAAATGTTGTATTTTTGAGAATGCTTTCAGAAAAATTGCTTTCAGTCCCATCATATGTGTGAGGAAACCTGCACGAAAGAGCTTCTGTCCAGATCCCCTGTGAACTCGGAAGAGGTCTGAGTTCCCCACTCTTGGCAAAATAAACATGCGACCAACTGCAGGCTTGAAAGTACCCAGGAGGCATTTACTGATTCTCTTCTTGTCGGGCTCTGTGCCGGGCACCTGGGATACGGGGCATCCAGGACAGCCCTGCCATCCTCTTCCCACCGGGGTTCCCAGCCGGCCTGACAGCGCAGACAGACACATCCACACGTCACTCCAGTCCCGGTGAGACGAGGCGAGAACTAGAAGTCAGGGCAAATGGAGAGAGGCAGGGAAGACACCGCCCTGTCCCTCCAGCCGCCATGAAGATCCTCAGAAAGATGTTCCAGTTACTTTGGAACATAACTGTGAAACACATTATCTGTGAAACACATTATCCCAACATTCAGTGTCTCAAAACAACCATCCTATTTGCTCGGAATTCTGTAGGTCAAGAAATCAGAGGGCGCGGCAGGAATGGCTTGTCTCTGCTCTGAAATGTCTGGGGCCTCCACTGGGGAGATCGGTGGCTGGGGGCCGGAGTCACGCAGAGGTACGTTGACCTGCATGCCCCAAGGCCAGTACTGTCTATTGCCTGGGCCGTAACTGTGGCAGTTTTCCAGAGCGCAGACGCATGGCCTCGGCTCACACAGTGTGGAGGCATCAGGGTCCCAGCTGCCCTACGTGGCCGCTTGGGACCCCACACAAGAGCCTCCCAGGCAACAGGGCCTTTCCTGCCCTCACTGCGGAAGTCCTGAGGTGTCACTTCTTAGAATCCTATTGGTTCCAAGCAGGCCACAGTCCCGCCAGGTTGCCAAGGAGGATGATTAGACACCACGTCTTGACTGGCGAAGTCAGGTTCCAAGAAAAGTGGGAGAGGAGGTTGCATTGTGGCCATCTTTGACACCAGTTACCATACCCGGGGTGATCCAGGCAGGGGAGGGCAGGCTGCATGGAGCCCAGCTGGAGGTGGGGTGGAAGTAAGAAGGGAAAGAAGCTGGGCTTCTCTCCAGGGGCAATTCCATTTGACCATGGCTTCAGTTTCTACTCCTCCCGGACGTCCCCACGTCTCCAGCCCAGAGCTTGCTTCTGAGCTTCGAATCAGTGTGTCCACCTTCCCTCCTACTTTACCTTTCAGTGCCTCAGTGTGTTCTTGTGAGCAGTGAAGGCACTGATACTCTCCACCTCATGCCTAACACATGGAAGTGCCCAATAAGTGGTGGTGATTATTTGGCATCTCTGTGTGGAGAGTTCAAACCCAGTTCAAACCCAGCATCTCGAACACTGAACTAATAATGTGCTGCCCGTGCCTGCCCCTTCCTCAGTGTCCCCTGCCTGCAGGAACAGACCACCATCCCTCCATGTCAGAGGCCTGGCAGTCATCTTTCATACCTTGTGCTCTCTCTCCCCACAGACAATCCAATCCCAAATCTAGACAAATTTACTTTCTAGATGTTTCTCTAATTTTTCCACTCTTCTCCATCTCTACCCTAACACCTAGTCCAAGCTTACAGTCATCTCTCCTTTGGATTCTAGCCTCCTTACAGGTCTTAAAAATTCACTAGGCCCTTCTATCCACCCACATCCATTCTTCACACAGCAAGCTGACAGAATATTTTCAAAACGTAAAGCTGATCATGTCACTCCCCCTGATTAATGCCCTCTATCCCTTTGGCTCTAAAGCAAACGCAGATCTTTTAAAAGGCCTCCAAAGTCCTGCCTCCCTCCCTCCTGTCAGCCCCACTCACCCTCCGCCACACTCACCATGCTCCCTTCTGCCACAAGGCCTTCGTATCCCTGTGCCAGCTGTGCCCATGCCCCTTCCCACTCTGCTCCCCCTTCCTGCAGATCAACAGCTCAAGGGTCACCTCCTCGGATAAGCCTTCTCTGCTTACCTGTGAGATTCACCCACCCGACCTTGGTAAGCTCTTGTAGCATCAGCAATCTCCTTTGTAGTACTTGTGACAGTTGGCATCTACATTGGTATGGTGATTATTTGAATATCTTTCTCCTCCCAAACCCTTCAGGCTCCATGAGGGTAGAGACCCTCTCTGCTTTTGCTCACTTTTGTATCCCTAACCCTAAAACAGCACCTGACACATAGTTCAATAAATATTTGTTGATTGGATGGATGGATGGATGGATGGATGGATGGATGGATGGATGGATGAGAGAGAGAAGAGGGGTCAGGGCTATTGGAAGCATTTAGAGAATGTTGCTGAATAAAGAAATCGGCAGGTTGGACAGAGCCCAGAAGATGACTTACAATACACCTGATTTTCCAAACTTCAGGCAGATCCGAGGCCAGAGGGGATCTGTTAGGCTGAAGGAAAAAGTGATTCCATTAGGACTGCAAACACTCATCCTCTGTGCCCTAGGGCTGTCCTCTGGAGGTGTTGGAGACTTGAATAGTTTACCTGCTTCCAGGACTTATCATGCCTACCTGGTCCAACCTCCTTTTCCAGATAAGGATCAGTGCAGGAGGGCGCCTGGGTGGCTCAGTGGGTTAAAGCCGCTGCCTTCGGCTCAGGTCCTGATCCCAGGGTCCTGGGATCGAGGCCCACATCGGGCTCCCGGCTCAGCAGGGAGCCTGCTTCCTCCTCTCTCCTCTCTCTCTGCCTGCCTCTCTGCCTACTTGTAATCTCTTTCTCTGTCAAATAAATAAAATAAATAAAAAATCTAAAAAAAAAAAAAAGGATCAGTGCAGGAGTGAGACTTGGCCACCAGTGGGAGACAGTGCAGGTATGGAGAAAATCGGGCTTAGGCACTGACATACTGTGCTATTCACAGACTCTCCACCCCAGGCTCTTCTCCCTGGTGTAGTGGGACCTAAGTCTCACCACCTGAATGGCTACCTGACCACACCCCAAAATCCGCAGTGATCTCCTGTAATTATCTACGGTGCCTTCACACACCCACCCATGATGACTATGGCTTCTCTTTCCAGTCCCCACCCATTCTTCACCTGGCTTTCAGAGGTCAGAGAGCTGTCCTTCAACAGGGGGGAGAGTGTCAGACTCCAGACCGCTTTGAGAAAATAGGAAGAAGTCCTCTGTTTCTAAAATCTAATGCCTAGTCTTTGTGGCCTCATTATTGGTCATGTGACCTTGGGCCTGGGACTTTATATCCAGTTTACAGGAGGAAACTGAGGCAAAGAGAAGTTTAATAATTTGCAGCACAAGGTTGCTATAAGGTTCCAGTGAGATTATGGAGGCAAAAGGGTTTATAATCCATAACTCCCTGATCCTGAGTTGGGAATGGTTAGTGCTCAGAGAAGATTTGCTCAATGATGACACTTTACTTAGAGTAGGGCTTTATAATTTACAGAAACCACACCCTTAGAAATCTTTGTGAACTTGTTAATAAAGAACTATACTAAAGTAGGCTCTCAAATAATGTGCCAGACCCTCTAGGAAATGTGTGTGCCTCTCCAGTGATGGATTTCAGGCACTGCAACAAGTTAGCTGGAGAGATCTGGGGCAACGGGGAAGGTTCTGTCTAATGACCCTCAAAGGGTACCTCATCAGTCTTCTTTAGGCGACCAGTCTTGCCCCAGTCTTTGAGCCTAAAGCCATATTGGTGGAGAGTGAGGGCAAATGTGATGGCTCATGCTGAAAGGATCCCAGATCAGTTGAGACTAGAAGAGGAAATGCCAGCAGAGCAGGACCCCCAGGATGACACAAGACTGCCCCCACACCTCCTGCACTAGATGGTCTCTGTGTCCCAAGGTCCCCCCGTAGGTAGGGCATACCAATCCCAGCACCAGAGCATCCCCATGTGGGCACCACAGAGGCAATCCACGAGCCACGACCTCCAGCCTGTTGGTCAGTGCCTAAGGGAACATCGCCCCAAAGCATCCTCCCCCTTCAGAAGCCCCAGCTGGGCTCACCCTCAGGCACAATGACTACCAGAACCAGAGAGGACGGTCCCTTGCCGAGATAGCACACTTTCTTTTATTCCAAGTTCCTCCTCTTCTACCTCCTTCCCCCTCACTGCACTCCTGCACTGTAGAGTTTCATGTGAGAGCTAGCACACAAATGAGGAAGTACGACCCAGCAGTAAAAACCAAAATCCTTGTGCGTGGTGACCTTCCCATCCCTGGAGGAGTTCAAGCAGGCACTGAATAACCACCTGGGAAGAGCACTCCCAACCCAAACTCAAACAGCTGCCATGTCCTGTGGATTCTATGCCTGTGACCCATCTCCCAGCTGCACCTGTCCTGACAGGTCCCATCTCTGTCCACCCAGGAGCCATCCTCCTTCCCTGTTGGCCCTTACTAACAGCAAATAGCCCTAGGTCTCCTGCACAAGAGTCTAGCACCTTGGCCTGGACCTTGGCCCTCTGGGAGTTGACTGAACTCCTTACCCAGACTTTACGACTAAGTTCACCAAACTAAAATACTCACCAGACCCTCACCCTGCACACTCTCCACCTCCATACTGTGCTCATGCCATTCCCTCTGCCTAGAAGGTTCTTTGCCTGCAGTGCACCCCCTCCCTGCTTACCCAGTGTGTCCTTCCTGATTCAGCTTAACTTCCATCTCCTCTGCTGAAGCCCTCCAAATTCTGTGATTTTTCCTTAACACTATGTCTGCATCTCTCTTCTGAAGCTCACTTCTGTCTTATGAGGTTTACATACTTCATGGATAATGTGCCCTACCCTGTACTAGTCTGCAAGTCTTTAAAGTGCAGGACCAGGCATGGGTCGTCTTATCAGCCTCTGGCATAGCATGGTGCCCACAGCGGGAACTGTGCATTCAGTGTCTGTTGTGAATGAATTAGCAATGAAGCCAGGCCCTGGCTAGACTTCTGTTCACTGCTGTATAGAAGAATATTTGTCCCAGAAGTGCTCAATAAATATCTGCAGAGTGAACAAACTGCTTTTATAATTGTAGACCTAGGGTGCCTGGGTGGCTCAGTGGTTAAAGCCTCTGCCTTCGGCTCAGGTCATGATCTCAGCGTCCTGGGATCAAGGCCCGCATCGGGCTCTCTGCTCAGCGGGGAGCCTGCTTCCTCCTCTCTCTCTCTGCCTGCCTCTCTGCCTACTTGTGATCTGATCTCTCTCTGTGTCAAATAAATAAATAAAATCTTAAAAAAAAATTGTAGACCTCACAGAGACTTTTTTATGTTGGACCTACAAAAAGACACAGAGACTGTAACAAAAACCTCTTGTACCTAACTAAACCTAGGTTAGGAAAGAAAGCATTACAGGGGTGCCTAGGTGGCTTATTTGGCTAAGCGTCTACCTTTGGCTCAGGTCATGATCCCAGTGTCCTAGGTTGAGCCCCACATCGGGCTCCCTGCTCAGTGTGGAGTCTGCTTCTCCCTTTCCCTCTGCTTGCCTCTCCCCCTGCTGTGCTCTCTAAGAAATAAAATCTAAAGAATAAACTAAAAAAAAACAAAAAACAAAAAGCATTTCAGACACAGGTGGACCTGTCTGTGTAGCCCCACCCAATCCTGCTCAGCTCCTCCCTGCTAGAGAGGCACCACTCTCCTGATACCGGGCTATGGTTCCCAAGCTGCAACTACATTATGTCACTGTGTTTGGAGCCACAGCAACATGCAGTAGTGGAAGCAGCAGTACAACTGCAGGGGAGGCTGGGATGCTGGGAGTGGAAAGGCAACTCTTACCCTTAGCTTGGGAGAATGTGAATTTTTACTTATAGGTAACAAAATTAGAAACAATATAAAGAGCAGTGCCTAAATTCACTTAGATGTCTGGAGATTTTAAAAATTGATTTCTCAGGGCGCCTGGGTGGCTCAGTCGGTTAAGGTCTGACTCTTGATTTCAGCTCAGGTCTTGATTTCAGGGTCATTGAGTTCAAGCCCCGCACTGGGCTCCATACTAGGCATGGAGCCTATATAAAAAAAAAATAATAACAAAATAAAAAGTAAAACAAAATTTGATTTCTCTAATGGATGTATTTCCATACTTTAGGAATTAGCTAAAATGTTACTGTTAATTTTCAAGTTGATTTGTCTAGAAGAACATGATCTTTTTAGAAAAAAACTTCTGTATGTGTTTGTTTATTTTAGGTAATCTCTATGCCCAATGTAGGGCTTGAACTCATGACCCCTATATCAAGAGTTGCATGCTCTACTGACTAAGCCAGTTGCCCTGAACATGGGCTTTTGTTATTCGCACTCCTCATAAAAACAAACAAACAAAAATAAAACAAAAGAATTGCAAGAGGTATTGAGGTATAGTGATAGAAATATTAGACATTCTAATGGTCTTGATTTGAGTTTTTCTAAACTTCAATTTCCCCATCTTTTTTTTTTTTTAAGTAGGCGCTACACCCAGCGCAGAGCCCAATGTGGGGCTTAAACTCACAACACTGAGATCAAGACCTGAGCTGAGATCAAGACTCAGATGAGATGCCTAACTGAGCCATCTAGGTGCCCCTCCCCACAGAATATATGTTTTTTGAATTTATACCAAGCCACCTTCTAAGAATATCTAGAATTAACTTTTGGGAAGTTGTAAAAATCAAAGAAATAATAAATGTGAATGCACATGTAAATTATACGAAGCTGCAGGTTATTTGGTAATGTTAGCACCAGCAACAACAATGTTATACGCCACCTAGTAGCAAAAAAGAGTAACTGCATCTGGGTATGCCTGCTTATGCTCTCACCAGCTCTCTCAAATAAGTAAAATATTTTTTAAACGTGTAACTACAAGCATTTTATTTTATTTAAGATTTTTCTTTAAAGATTTTATTTATTTATCTGAAAGAGACAGAGATAGTGACAGCAAGAGCAGGAAGGTGAGGGAGAAGCAGGCTCCCTGCTGAGCTGGGACCCGCCCCCGCCCAACTCAGGGCTCAGTCCCAGGACCCTGGGATCACATCTTGAGCCGAAGGCAGATGCTTAACCGACTGAGCCACCCAGGCACTCTTCAAGTAAATAAAAAAAAATTTTTAAGATATTTATTTATTTGACAGAAAGAGAGAGAGCACAAGCAGGGGGAGCAGCAGGTGGAGGGAGAGAGAGAAGCAGGCTCCCTACTCCATGGAAAAGGGAGCCAATGTGGGACTTGATCCTAAGACCCTGGATCATGACCCGAGCTGAAGGCAGACACTCAACTGACTGAGCTATGCAAGCGCCCCTAAATAGAATCTTAGAAAAAAAAATTAAAGGAACAAAAATGAGCTCTGAGCAGTGGTGAACTGGATCTGGCTCATAAGGGCTCATAAGAGCCAAGTGTCAAATTTTCAGGAATTCTGCAAGCCTGTTAAACACAAGCATTATTTAAAAATAAAATATATAAACTCAAAGGTAAAAAATTATATTCAAAACAAATGTAATAAATACTCAAAACCCATTGTTTCCTGATTGTTTTATAGTTGTACTATTATTCATGGTCTTGCAATCAGTTACATTTATTGTTTCTGTATTGGAAAAATCCTATATAATGGTCTACTACCAAGCATCTCTTCCCAACTCCATATCCTGCTGGTAGCTTGAAATAGGCCATAGTGGGAGTTTTTACCCCACAGAAATAGGTAAACACTGCAAATCAGCATTGTCATCTCCTCCACAAGAGTTAAACATTTGCCAACATAAAATATACATGCATGTGAACAACATAAATGTGTCCCTCTGCCCCTCACCCCACTCATGCTCTCTTTCTCTCAAATAAATCTTTCCTTTTTAAAAAAGATTTTATTTATTTATTGGACAGAGAGAGACACAGCGAGAGAGGGAACACAAGCAGGGGGAGTAGGAGGGAGCAACAGGCTCCCCATTGAGCAGGGAGCCCGATGCGGGGCTCAATCCCAGGACCCAGGTATCTGACCTAAGCCGAAGGCAGACACTTAACGACTGAGCCACCCAGGTGCCCCTCTCTCAAATAAATCTTAAAAAAAAGAAAAAGAAAAAGAAAGAGCTCACTGAGTACCTTGTGGAACAAGTTAAAAAAAAAATGTGGGAAGGGGGCGCCTGGATGGCTCAGTCAGTTAAGCATCTGCCTTCAGTTCAGGTCATGATCGCAGGGTCCTGGGATTGAGCCCTGCATTGGGCTCCTTACTCAGTGGGAGCCTGCTTCTCCCTCTCCCCCTGCTGCCACTCTGCCTACCTGTGCTCTGCCAAATAAATAAATAAAAACTTTTTAAAAAATGAAAAAAGAAACCCCAAGGTATTATTGCAAAACTGAGAACACTAAGCTATAAAGAGATTATCCTAAAATCGAGTCCACACACACACACACACACACACACACACACACACACACACACACACAAATAAAAGAAAGACACAGGTTACAAAGGAGTGGGAGACAGAATGACACCTAACTTCTCAACAGCAGTTTTTTTAATCTATAAACAATAGCGCTAAAAATTTTTAGGAAAAATTATTTCACACCTAGATTCTATTCCAAGTCAAGTTCTCTATCAATCACCAGTGAGGGTTGAAAAAGACTTTTTCCAAGATCTCCAAAACTTTTTTCTACTCTCGTGTGCATTCATTTAACACCATGTGCTTTAACACTGAGAACCTACTACGTACCAGACATTATTCTAAATACTAGGGATATTAACAGTGAACAAACAATGTCCTTGCTCTAATGGTCTTATAATCTGAAAATATCAACATAATGTGTCAGGTAGTAATCGGTACTCTGAAGAACGGCAGGATTGAGGGGAAGGAATGCTGGGTGGGAGGGCGCCCTTATTTAGATAGGGCCTATGACATTACAGTTGAATACACCTAAAGGAACAAGGCACATGGATAGTTCCGGTTAAGAGCCTTCCAGGCTGAGGAATTAACCAGGGCAATGGCTCTGGGAAGGGTGTCTGTGAAATCAGGCCACCAGGACTGGAAATGGTGGTATGATGAACAGAGGTGGCTGGAGGACAGGTCACAGGGGCCCTTTGTACTGGATACTTTCCTCCTGTCCCTCCAAACCCACTCTCCACCCTTCTCTGCTGCCTGGGAATCTGATGTTCATGGACCGTATCAACAGGCTCCCTTGGTCTCTGGCTTCCTGTGAGATTCAGTCAATGGAAAGCCCTGCAAAAATCAGAAGGCACGAGTCCTTACTGAGGATCACAGCTTCTGTCAGATGATCTCCTCAGCAGCTCTGAGTTCCCTTGCACTCTTCAAACTGGGGTGGAAATGCCTAATATCTCCCCAAGGTTGCAAGCTTGAGGTAATCATACACAGTATGCCCTGTGGCTTCCCTAAACCCACTCACATCTTTGTAAAAATTCCTTTAGTAGATGCTCTCCAAATTCCTCAATGCTGGTATGACATCCATCTGTTTTAGGTCAGGATCCTAACACTCCTATATAGGGCAAGATAAGGATTTTCAATTTTATTCTGAATGAGATGGGAAACCACGGAGGGTTTTGGAACCTATGAGACATCATGTGACTTACATTTTATTTATTTTTTAATAAAATAAAATGCGTGAGAGTCGGGGGGCAGGGAGAGGGGAGGAGGGAGCAAAAGAATTTTAAGCAGGACTCCACGCTCAGCATGGAGGCTGCTGTGGGCTCAGATCTCACAACCCTGAGCCAAAATCAAGAGTGGGACGATTAAAAAAAAAAAAAAAAGCTGGACATTTAACTGACTGAGCCACCCAGGCTCCCCAACACCTATTTTAAAAGGTCAGACTAGATGCTGGATGTAGAAAATGCCTCAGTGGGGTCACAGGTGGAAAGAGAACAGTTAGGCAGTTTTTAGTGTAGTAAGGGTAAAAAGTGACTTGGGCTAGGGTGGTTGTAGTAAAGGTCCTAAGGCTTAAATGGAGGCATATCTTGCAAAGGTAGAGCCAAGAGGACTTAGTGATCAAGTATATGCGACGTTAAAAGAGAAAAAAGTCAAGGACTTAGGTTTTTGGTCTGAGGATAAGTTGCCATTTACTGAGATTGGAGAGGTCTGGGGAGAGTGCAGGTGTGGGCTGCAAAAATCGAAAGCTCTGTTTGGGATAAAATAAAAAAAAAAAGTCTAGGTGTTTATTAGAGATATAAGTGGGGATGTTGAATAGGCAGGTGCACACAAAGGCTGTGAAAGGGAAGAGATTGTTTTTAGTTGTCTTGTAAGATGATAGATACTTCTAAAACCACACATATGCATAACTTTGATTAAAAAATAATGTGGGCTGGCTCAGTCAGTAGAGCAGGCAACTCAATCTCAGGGGTCCAAGTTTGAACCCCATGTTGGGCACTGAATTTAAAAAAAAAAAAAAGAGGGCGCCTGGGTGGCTCAGTGGGTTAAAGCCTCTGCCTTCGGCTCAGGTCATGATCTCAGGGTCCTGGGATCGAGGCCCGCATCGGGCTCTCTGCTCTGCAGGGAGCCTGCTTCCTCCTCTCTCTGCCTGCCTCTCTGCCTACTTGTAATCTCTGTCTGTCAAATAAATAAATAAAATCTTAAAAAAAAAAAAAAAGGTGTCTCTTGAAGTAAAGATGATTTTTTAAGTTGCCTTTTTTTTTTTTTTAAAGTAAACTCTATTTGCCCAACATGAAGCCCCCGAGGTCAAGAGCTGCATGCTCTATACCGACTGAGCCAGCCAGGCATCCCAAAGAAAAGATGATTTTTAGATGAGGACGGTTGTTGAAGGAAGCCTTCAAACCCTAGCTGCTCACATATGGGTAGATTTGGACAAATAGTATGCACATGCTGATTCCAACTGTGTCAGAAAAGATGTTACAAAGAAAAAAACATATGGAAACTTTTGTTTAAAAAGGAAGGATAAATGTCTAAGTCTGAAAGACAGATGAAGACCATATTAAACAGAAGCAGAAGCAGGAAAAAACCCAATTTAATTAGACTGATCCATTTTTAAAAAACAAGAAAAATGATCAGGGACAGTACCAATAAAATTCTTAAACTTCTAAACAAGATGAAAAGACAGAGAAAATTGGGAAAAATATTTGTAGCACATGGTAAAGGGTTAAGAATTACAGTGTTCCAAAAGAGACAAACTGGAATAAGGCATGAATAGGCAGCTCCCAAAAAGGAAACATAAAATATCCATTAATCTAATAAGTAAAACAGAATAAAACAAAAACAGTATCATTCTCATTCTTTCAAAACCAATTCTGAAAAGATGTGAAGAAATGACATTCTCATGCACTTTTTGAGAACTTTTTTAAAGATTTTATTTATTTGACAGAGAGCCAGAGTACAACTAGGGGCGTGGCAGGGAGAGGGAGAAGGAAGCCTGACGTTTGGGCTCTATCCCAGGGTCCTGGGACCGTGACCTGAGCTGAAGGCAGATGCTTAATCAACTGAGCCACCTACGCACCCCCTTTTTGGGAACTTTATCAGACTTCTGAAATGCAGTTTTGCAAAATACACAAAATATAAAAGACACATGCCAAAGTTCCCATTCCTGAGTTTTAACTTGAGACAACCACAAGGCAAGTACAGTAGGTGACTCCTATGGAATTCCAAAACCAGGACATAACCAGTAAAAAAAGATAATGGAATGATACATATAGTACGATGCCCATGTACCAAGTATCTTTGTATCTGAACAGGTAGTTATCTGGAGGAATGTTCACCAAATAAACTAAGTTTCTCTCTGAATAATTTAACTACCACCACATATTAAGTACCTCATGTAATCCTCAGATAATTTAGATTCTTGAGGTTTCACCTCCACAGCCTTTAAGGGGCAGGACTGTTACTGAAAACCCAAGTTTGACCCCCTCTGTCCACTCCTTAAAAGGATTGCATGTTTTTACATTTGTTATTTACTATCAAGTATACTAAATTTTTAAGGCACTAAAACCACCCACAGGTAGTCATAATTAATATTTGCAGTAATTCTGTTGGCTTGATGGCAAGAATCGCAAATACACAAATGCTTTTTAAAGTAGGTTCCATGCCTAGCATGGAGCCCAAAGCAGGGCTTGAAATCAAGACTGAGCTGAGATGGAGTTGGGCCTCTCAACTGAATGAACCACCCAGGCACCCCACAAATACTTCTTTTAATTAAAAAGAAACCTAGAAAGGCTTTGAAACGTCAAATGTCCCACCAACTATTGACAATTTTTTGTCCAGAACCATTAATACCCAACATCTGCATAATACCTAGGGACTGCAGAGGACTGTGCTGGGAGTTACCTTGTTCATCACTCTTGGAGATGTTTGCCTTATTAGTCAGTTTAATTCCTGGCTTATGATTAGCCACTTTTAAGACATGAACACAAATACGAGATTTAAAAATCTAACACTAGGTAAGAATTGAGTAAAATACTGAAACAGTGTTCCCCACTATTTGTGAGTCTATTAGTAAGGGGGATTGAGTCAGCTTGGATACCCACCATTGAACACACAGTACGGGGTAGGTGAATATAGGAAGTGCCCTAAGGAACAACCTGTCACCTGGTGTCTGTACCCCCAGAGAACAGCACTCAAAAGGCCATCTATGCTAGCTGATACTGGTCTCTTGAAAACTAGAGACTTTGCCTAATAGTGTGATTTCAAACACAACTTAGATTACCCCAAGACTTGCCTCTTTTAAATAGGGATACCCACTTACCTCATTAGGTTAAGAATATTCTGAAAACACCCAGATGAGTACATTTTATTTTATCCCATTCAAAAGTTGCAAGGCTCAGTCAGCTTAGTTCATTTTAGACAGTTCTTCTGGTTCCCTCTGCTCTAGATGGAACTGTGCTTGCTATCACCTGAATTCCTTCTTCCGCATATTTAAGCCTTACCAGCAAAACTAGGATCAAATAACAGTTCTTCCTGAGGTCCTCTCCACACTGCAGAGTAATTTTCTTATACATTTCTGACTAGACCATACCACTACATACACTACCTGGGTATTTATCACAAGTCCAGCTCAGAATTAACATCAAACATATCAAGAACACTTAGAAACGGGGCATCTGGGTGGCTCAATCAGTTGTCTGACTTTGGCTCAGGTCATGATCTCAGGGTCCTGGGATGGAGCTCCAAGTCAGGCTCTGTGCTCAGTCTGCTTGGCCCCTCCCTCTGCCCAAGCTATCTCTTTCAGTAAATAAATCTTAAAAAAAAAAACCCACAAAAAACTTAACATTTTTGTCATGACATCAAAACAATTAAGTCACGACTTCTTAGTCTCTTCCAGTCCTGCCAGTCCCCTCCCCATTTAACAACTTCTCATGAAGTTATAAACTGCTCAACTAGTTAAGCAGTGAAGGGATGAAAAAGATGGGTGCTATCTTGTTGCTCCCTGCGAATCACACACTTCTCACTGTGCTAACAACTTACACATCAAAAAGGTCAACATATATGAATCAATGATATGTTATTTTTAGGGAAAGAAATACAAAATATGCTTCTAGTTAGACAATGATTTTATTGCTTGAGTACATCATCAAATTTATGCGACCAGGGCAGAAGCTGTGGATGACTCGCTGAAAAGGAAAAAAGGGGGAAGAGCTCATTAAAATAGGTCCTCCGTATTCATTTACAGACTCTCACACCTAACGGAGCTACTTCCAAACAGCTAAAATAAACCACAAATATATAAAATGCACTAAAATGCCAAGTTCCTAAATTAGTTCATTGTGCCCAAGCATAAGGAATTAAGATGCTCACTCATCTAAGGGAGAACTAGCCAACCTAAGGAAAAGCCCTTCTGGTGGAAAACTGTGAATGTCTGGAAATTAATTATTATAGTGAGCAATCTTTGCAAAACTGAAGATAATATAAACACAGGGAGCAGAGATATGAACTGAAACTTTACCCACTATCTAGAAGTGATTCAAAGGGCTTATTCATGTTTTAAAAATCAGTGATCTACAAACCACAGCCCTTTGCTTGTCTTTGGAAATAAAGTTTCAGTGGACCACAGCCATGCCCATTTGTTTATGTATCATCTATGGCTGTATTTCTCCTAATAATGGCAGAGTTGAAAGAGTACCTGACCACACAGCCATGGCCTAAAACATTTACTAACAGGCCTTTTACTACAGTTGCTACTATATTTACTATATGGCTATGGTCTGTTCTTATTAACAAAAAAAGGTTAATACTTACTATTTCCAATTGGGGGGGAGGACTCGTTTGGTCTTATAATATCGAGCCAACCGGTGAATACGGCTCTCTATCAGAATCAGTCGGAATTTAGCATCCTTGTCCTAAAAACAGACAGAATTCAAGAAACCCACTCAAAACATTATCAAACATTATTTTAATAAAAGGATGTATAGATACCACTCGCTCTAGTGAAGTTACCCAATGCCCTGTAATAGATTCACAGACTAAGGTTCAAGTGGCTAGAGTTAAGTCCTTAAGGGAAGTTAAGGCTTCCAGAATGATTTGAATGACTTAAAATGAATGATTTGAATGATGTGCAAAACTCTGCCAAAAAACCCCAAAAAAAAACAAAACTCTGCAAATAAACACCTCAACATTTCAAACCAACTAAATGTACTGCATCTACTAGAGCAAAATCCACTCCCCCACCCCAATTTCTTCTGGTACAATTTATTTCAAAGCAACTGGAGCGTGGAGTGTAACAAGTTTATATAAGCAATTCTATTCTCTCACCTTTCTGTTCCTCTCAAGATGCTTCCGAACAGCAACAGCTTTCTTAATCAAATGGTAGAGATCCTCAGGAAGATCAGGAGCAAGTCCTTTGGACTTAAGAATTCTCAAGATTTTATTGCCTGTCACAAAACGTACTTGTGCAACACCATGGGAGTCTCTCAGAATCACACCTGAAAAATAAGTAATATAAATTCCCCCACCAAACACACAACTAAAGCATGTGATGTCAGAACTCTGAGATCAAGTCATTTTCCAAGTTTTCCTCTATAAAATGGGGTTACTTTATATCACAGAAACCAATATAAGAATGCATGCAAAGCTCAGTCACCCAAGGTTGGTTTACCCAACACTAAGAAAAACCCTTCTGGAGGAAACTGCAAATGTTAGTAGACCATCATAGTAAACTTGCCAGATTATAGGCCACCAAAGAAATCAATGAGATTCCTGCTATGTATATTTACTCAATAATTACTAAGAAAGTGTATCAGACATTCTTATTTTTATTTTCCAGATTTTATTTATTTGTCAGAGCGAGAGAGCACAAGCAGGGAGAGTGGCAAAAAGAGGGAGAAGCAGACTCCCTGCTGAGCAGGGAGCCTGATGCGGGGCTCCAACCCAGTACCCCGGGATCATGCCCCGAGCTGAAGGCAGCCACTTAACCAACTGAGCCACCCGGGGATCCCTGTAATATCAGACATTCCTGTAAAAACTTTACACACGTTATTTTTTAAATCTCAAAACAGCTCCATCTGAATACCTGACAGTCTATTATCTATTTCCTATAGCGTGTAATACCTCCGCTAGACTGTAGAAGCTCCAAGAAGGCACATATTTTGCCCTTTTCCGGACTACTGTATTCTCAGGGTCCAGACCCACACAGCAGGCAAACATCCACTGAATGAAACCACTTGCACCAAGTTACACACAACCGAGGTTCACACCACAATGTAAGAGCGTGACAAGTACTCTGAGTTGCCAATCCCAACTCCTCCATTTAATATATGAGTGATCTGGGGCGAGTTGCATAGCTGTCCCGTGCCTGTTTCCTCAACTCTTAAGACGGAGAAAGAAATCCTCGCATTTGAAGGTACAGTGGTCAGAACGAAAAGAGGTCAGTATATGTAAAATGTTTAGAACCACTCTGCTAGCAGAGCAACCAAGCCCACAGTAAATACTCATTAAATTTGGGGGAGCATTTTAGGAGTTTTCTCCTCTAATTAAGAACTTGAGAGTCCGACAAATGAACACTATGAGCACAAATGAACACATCGGTTGTAAAGCCAGAAAGACGAGTAAAAGGTTTTGAAAGCATATATGCGGCACATTTACCCCCCGAGACTTTCCCAGCAAGTTACGTGAGGGCAGCGGAAGGGGCTACGTTACACAGAATACCCACCGATCTGTGAGGGAGTCAGGCCCTTCTTGGCCAGTTTGTAGATCTGCTCCTTCACGTCGTCAGACGTTAACTTCAGCCACTGTTTATGGAAGAGAGACCGGCCTTAGGACGAAAAAGCAGGGATGGGAGCGAAGCTCGGCCGGCCTCAGCACCCTCAGAGGCGCTCGTGCCCACATGGCCCCAGCCGGCACCGAGTCCCCCGAGGGACGGATGGCAGCCCCCTCCCCCTTCCCGACCTCTCCCGCGTCCGCGCACGCTACTTACGGTGGGAACGCTGCGGCGGTAAGGCAGAGCCGACTGGGACAGGCCCTTCCTGGGGAGAGAAACAGTCTCCGGATGAGGCGGTGGTCAGTGCCACAGCGGCCTAGAAAACCACCCTCTCGACTCGCTGCCCACACGCCCTCTATTCCTCCCGACCCCGCACGCCCAGCCCGGCCCCCCGCTCAGAAACCCGAGCTCACCCGGGTGCATGCATGCGACCCATGATGGCGGCGGTCAGGCAGCGAAAAAGAGAGCCCGAGTCGGAACGCCGCAGGAAGCCACCCAGCACACAGGAAGTGACCTCACTCACGTCCTCGCTTCTCGCGCGCAGGAGGCGGAGCTACGCTGCGTGGCCCCCGAGCGCCCAGGCTGCATATCCCGAAATGCACTTCAGCGCGGCCGGTACTGCAAGATTTCTCAACCTACAGGACTACACTTCCCAGCATCCGTCAGGGTTTGAGGAGGCTCGTGGCCGGAGCGGGAAATGAAGTCCTCGGCGGCGACTTTCTGGAGGAGGTACCTGTGCTAAAATCGTGCGGGTTGGAATCCCGGCCTCGGAGTGAGTGTAGAGCAGCGGGGTTGGTGGATTTGGCCCCTGCCCTAGAAAGGCCATTAATGTGCCACACAGCAGTTCAGCGAATTTAGGTGGCTGAAGTTCAACCATACACAGTTGTTCCTTCACCAGCGCTAGATCTTGTATTGGGCTAGCTACCTCAGAGTCTGCCCCTGCCCGTAATAAACTCACTGGTAAAATACCATGCTGATGAGTGCTACACTGGAAGTCGTGGTAGTTACCGCCCAGCCACCGCTACCGTTTCTTTCTTCTTTCTTTCTTTCTTTCCTTCTTTTCTTTCTTTTTCTTTCTTTCTTTCTTTCTTTCTTTCTTTCTTTCTTTCTTTCTTTCTTTCTCTCTCTTTCTTTTTCTTTTCTCCTTTCTTTCTTTCCTCCTTCCTTCCTTACTCCCTTCCCTTCTTTTTTCCTTCTTTTCTTTCTTTCCTAAGATTTTTATTTGAGAGAGAGAGCACGCGCAGGAACAGGGGGGGATGGGCAAAGGAGAGGGAGGAGCATGATTGGGGGCTCCATCCCAGGACTCTGGAATCATGACCTGAGCAGACGCTTAACCGACTGAGCCACCCAGGCGCCCCCCCCCCATTTCTTATTTCTAATCCTAACTTAATATCTGGGGGAGAGATTACTGACCACAGAGAAGAACCCAGGGATTTGAACTAGGCCAGGGCGAACCTCCTACCCACCACCTGCTCCTCCACCTGGTGAACTTCCACCTTCCCCTACAACGCGCTGTAGGGTGCTTGGCTGGGCTGGGAGGCGGGTTGGGGGGATCCTCATAGAACTGGGTACCCCAGTGAGAGAGACTGGCCAACAGGGAAGAGTTTGAAAACCAAGATTGCAAAAACAGGAGCTGAAGGGCCTGGATGAACCTCACCCCACCCAAAACTTGTTTACACCTGAAGGTGCTATCAACCAGCTACTTCTGCTTCTGTAAAAATGCTTGCTCAATGCATGGGCTAACTAGCTAATTAAGCTTCTGTTCGAACGCTTGCTTTTCGCGCGCGCGGGCTCCCAGCACCAATCAACCAACACCAGGTATGATTTTTTAAAAGTTGACCAATCAGCTTAACTTGTCTGTACCCCCACCCAAACTTGTTTGTACCTGCTTATAAAAACCCTGCACTTGCTCTGCTCGACACCTCTTAGCGACACCGGCAACGAGTGCGCGGAGGTCCGGGTTCGAACTCGTAATAAACGGCCTTTGCCCTTTGGCTTTGACTTACGTCTCTGGTGGTCTTCTAAGGTGGGCGTACAACGCATCCGGCATTACAGAGCTAGTTGTAGAGATGAAGTGTGGAGGATGAGAAAGAAAACAGGTATTGAACTTCTGGCAAAAAAACTTTCTGCCACTGAAATTCTTTAAGACTGACTCAGTGCTGGTATGTAGGAGTGAGTTGAAAGAATGGGCAAATTAAGGGGCTTGTTCAAAAGCAGCATGGCTCTGGGAAGGAGGGAGGTCAAATCAGGAAACGTCTGTCAATGTTTAAAGGAACTGATGAGACTTAGAAAGAAACTGAAGTACAAGAACATCCACCTCCACTCTTTCAGCCTATCACTGATGAGAAATTTGCTTCTAATGCATTAGGAATTCCATTCAAATTGAGTAATCTATTTTCTCCTAGCAAAGATGCATTCTTACCATTAGTCAAATTTACATCTTTAGTGCAGATATGGAATAGATATCTCAAAATTAACAAGGCTCCAATTCCTAAGCCACCTACTCCAAACCCCTTAAACACTACCCATTTGCTCAAACCACAAATCTTGGAATCTCATTTTTTCCTTTTTGTCTTGTTCCCATTAAGAGTCATCTCAGCTTTACAACAAAAATAGATCATGAATACATTCACACTTCTCCATTCCTGCTGCTACTCCAATCCAAGCCACTATCGTCCTTCATTTGGGCAATTAATTCATTGGTATCCCAGCTCTTTGTGCTTTTCACTCAGGTCTCCACCTCAAACACATGCAATCCATTCTCCACCTAGCAGTGATCTTTAAAGAAAATTTTTTTTAAAGAATTTATGTTTTTGGGCGCCTGGGTGGCTCAGTGGGTTAAAGCCTCTGCCTTCGGCTCAGGTCATGATCTCAGCGTCCTAGGATCGAGGCCCGCATCGGGCTCTCTGCTCTGCAGGGAGCCTGCTTCCTCCTCTCTCTCTGCCTGCCTCTCTGCCTGCTTGTGATCTCTCTCTTTGTCAAATAAATAAAATCTTAAAAAAAAAAAGAATTTATGTTTTTGAGAGAGGGAGCTATAGCTACCACAAGCGGTTTTTGGGGGAGTGTTGCAGAGGAAGAGGGAGAAGGAGGCTTCCCACTGAGTAGGAAGCTGAGGCAGGGCTCCATCCCAGGACCCCAAGATCATGGGGCCTGAGCCAAAGGTAGAAGATGCATAACCAACTGAGCCACCCAGGCACCCCAAGCACAGTGATATTTAAAAATAGAAATTGAGGTTGGACCTAGGTGGCTCAGTTGGTTAAGCGTCTGCCTTCCACTCAGGTTGCCATCCCAGAGTCCTGAGATGGAATCGCACGTGAGGCTCCTTGCTCAGTGGGGAGACTGCTGCTTCTACTGCCACTCCCCCTGCTTGTGCTCAGGCACTTTCTATCAAATAAATATAATAAAATAAAGACATAAATCGGAAAATCTATTACTCTTCTGAGTAAATCTCTCCTGTGTTCTCAGTGCATTTAGAATAAAATCCAAACCCTTGATCTTGCCACACCCTTGGTTCTAAACACTCCAGCCAAACTTACCCCTTTCTACCCTCTGAGGTAACGGGTATTCCTTTACTCTTGAGGTTGCCACCACCTGAACTGCTCTTCCCAAGGTTTTCTCAGGTCTGCCTTTCAGACCTGACCTCCAGGTCATCTCAAAAGAAGTCTTCCCTGAGGAAGACCCATTTAAAGTAGTCCTCCCTTCCAACATAACATCCTGTTATAGTCATAGGGCACAAATCTCTGACATTTCCCTTTCTAGTTGCTTGTTTGGTTGTCTGCCTCCAACAAAAAAACAAAACAATGATGAGAATAGACTGACTGCTCATTGCTTTTTC
Source organism: Ailurus styani (assembly GCA_002007465.1). Classification (NCBI taxonomy): domain Eukaryota; kingdom Metazoa; phylum Chordata; class Mammalia; order Carnivora; family Ailuridae; genus Ailurus; species Ailurus styani. The sequence goes on from LNAC01000062.1 coordinate 4,578,998, forward strand.
ATTGCCTCCAGCAACCAGAACAGTACCTGGCAGCAGGGAGTTAGGCACTCAATAATTATTTGAACAAACCTAAATATTTTTTCCCCATTTGAAAATGTCTAGACTACTAACTTTATTTCAGGAGGTAGAAGATAGTGAGAAGAATAAGATTTGGCAAAGTAGACCAGATCACAATACATCTGTATGTAATTTGGATCAGGTCAGTTACTTAGTTACATGGGAGTTGAATACCTCAGGCATTGCTGGAACGATTTGCCTTGAGTCCCCTGACTTGTTATCACAGTTATGTCTTATAGTGGAATTGACTGAGGGATTATGATATAACCAACAGTAATGCTAGATTGTTTTTTGAGAATGTCACTCTGGTTTAAAAAAAATCATTAGAATCAATTGCTAAAAAGACCCCATATAACTTTTCTAATAAGGAATGTTGAGTCAAATGTTCGTGGAATAGGAATTATAACTATTATTTCAGGAGGCTTTTAGTTTGTTTTAGTCATCTTAAAGACTTCCACTAGTTTTTTGTTTTTTTTTTTAATCTGAGAGAGAGTGAGCACAAGCAGGGGGAGTGGCAGGCAGAGGGAGAAGCAGGCTCCCTAGGGACTCAACCCTGGGACCTTAGGATTATGACCTTAGCCAATGGCAGCTGCTTAACCAGCTGAGCCACCCAGGTGTCCTATTCCACTAATTTTTAATTCACCTTATATGGCTGTTTGTATATTCAGTAATATCAAAGGTAAAATATGTGTGCTGAATGTTAATCAAATGGTGTTTACTTTCTATTATGGCATGTCCTGTTGCCTTTATATGTGACATACTTTGAGATTTTAAGATTTTATTTATTTGACAGAGAGACAGCGAGAGAGGGAACACAAGCAGGGGGAGTGGGAGAGGGAGAAGCAGGCCTCCTGCCCAGAGGGGAGCCTGATGCAGGGCTTGATCCCAGGACCCCAGGATCATGACCTGAGCCAAAGGCAGACCCTAAAGGACTGAGCCACACAGGTACCCCACTTTGAGATCTTTGGTAAATCAAAACCTAATTTTTTTGGGCGCCTGGGTGGCTCAGTGGGTTAAGGCTTCTGCTTTCGGCTCAGGTCATGATCTCAGGGTCCTGGGATCGAGGCCCGCATCAGGCTCTCTGCTCAGTGGGGAGCCTGCTTCCTCCTCTCCCTGTCTCTCTGCCTGCCTCTCTGCCTATTTGTAATCTCACTCTCTCTGTGTCAAATAAATAAACAAATCTTATTTTAAAAAAATCCTAATTTTTTTAAAGACAAGAATTCTATCTAAAAAGGTTACTGTTAACAAAGCCTCTGCCTTTGGCTCAGGTCATGATCTCGGGGTCCTGGGATCGAGCCCCACGTCAGGCTGCCTGCCTGGCAGGGAGCCTGCTTCCTCCTCTCTCTCTGCCTGCTTGTGATCTGTCAAATAAATAAATAAAATCTTTAAAAAAACCCCACAATTATTAAAAAGAGATTCAGTGATCAAATGGTTTTTAAGGATTGAATTTTTTTAAGATTTTTGAAAGGGAAAGAGAGTGCGTGCATGCATAAGTGGGGGAAGGGGCAGAGGGAAATGGAGAAACAGAACCCTGCTGAGCGAGGAGCCCAAGGTGGGCTTGATCTCAGGACCCTGGGATCATGACCTGAGCTAATGTCAGACACAACCGACTGAGCCATCTAGGCACCCCTAGGGATTGAACTTTTTTAAAAAAGAGATTTTATTATTTGAGAGAGAGGGCTCGAGCAAGGGGGCGGGGGGGGGAGAGGGAGAGGAAGGGAGAGAATCTCAAGCAGACACCTTGTGGCTGAGTGCAGGGCTGACACAGGCCTCCAGCCCACGACCCTGAGCCAAAATAAAGAGCCAGGTGTTCAACCAACTGAGCCACCCAGAACCCCCAAGGTTGAACTTTCAGATAATTTATTTTGAGGTAAAATTCACATACTAGGGCGCCTGGGTGGCTCAGTGGGTTAAAGCCTCTGCTTTTGGCTCAGGTCATGATCTCAGGGTCCTGGGATCGAGGCCCGCATCGGGCTCCCTGCTCGGCGGGGAGCCTGCTTCCCCCCCCTCCTCTGCCTGCCTCTCTGCCTCCTGTGATCTCTCTCCCTCTGTGAAATAAATAAAATCTTAAAAAAAAAAAATTCACATACTATAGAATTTGCTGTTTTAACCATTTTAAAGTTTACAATTCAGTGCCTTTTAGTGTTTTCACAGTATAATCACCACTAATTCCAGGAATTTGCATCACCCTGAGAGATGCTTTGTACTCTTTAAGCAATTAACCCTCCAGCCTTCCCACACACCCTGGCAACCACTAATCTGCTTTGTCTCTATGGATTTGCCTATTCTGGACATTTCATATAAACGGAATCATACAGTATGTGGCCTTTTGTATGTGGTTTCTTCATTATCATGTACTCAAGGTTCATCCATGTTGTAGTATCTATCAGTGCTCCATTACTTTTTTTTTTTAAGTCGGGTTCCTGTCCAATGTGGGACTTGTACTGAGGACCCTGAGATCAGGAGTCACATGCTTCAGTGACTGAGCCAAACAGATGCCCCAGTACTTCATTACTTTTTATGGTCAAATAGTATTCCACTGCATGGATATACCACGTTTTACTTACCCATTCATCAGTTCATGGACATTTGGCCTATTTCTACTATTTGGCCATTATTAATAATACTATGAATGTTTGTGTACAAGTATTTGAGTATGTGTTTTCAATTCTCTTGGAAATTATATTATGAATTGCTGGGTCATAGGGTAACTGTTTAACTTTTGTGACAACTGCCAAAAGTTTTGTAGGTAAGGTGCACCACTTTTCATTCCCACCACAAATGTATGAGGGCTCCAGTTTCTCCACACTTTTTAAAAAAATTCTAGCTAGCCTAGTGGGTATGAATGGGTTATCTTGGGTTCCTTTTTAAGATTTTATTTGTCAGAGAGAGAGGGGGGGAGAGAGAGGGAGAGAGGAAGAGAGAGAGAGAACAAGGGGAAGGGGCAGAGGGAGAACCAGGCTCTGAGCTGAACAGAGACCTTGATGTGGGACTCTGTCCCAGGACCCCGGGATCATGACTTGAGCCAAGGGCAGATGCTTAACCAACTGAGGCACCCAGGTGTTCCTCATAGTAGTTTTGATTTGTATTGCCCTAATGACTAATAAAGTTGACCATCTTCTCATGTGATTGTTGGCCGTTTTGAAGATATGTCTATTTAAAGTTCTTTGCCTGTTTTTAAATTAGATTTAAAGGGTTTTTTTTTTTAAGATTTTATTTATTTGACAGAGATAGTAAGAAAGGGAACACAAGCAGGGGGAGTGGGAGAGGGAGGCAGGCTCCCTGCAGAGCAGGGAACCCAGTGCAGGGCTTGATCCCAGGACCCCCGGATCATGATCTGAGCCAAAGACAGACACTTAATGACTAAGCCACCTAGGCACCCCGCCCGAGTTTTAGGGTTCTTTAAATACTCTGGATACCAGGGCCTTATCAGATATGATTTGCAAGTATTTGCTGTCATTTGGTAAACTGTCTTTTTAACCTTAATAGCATCCTTTGATGCACAAAAGTTTTTAATTTTGTTGAGCCAATTTATTTTTCTTTTGCTAGTTGGGCTTCTTGCGTCATCTTTAACGAAACTCATCTAATCCAGGGTTACAAAGATGTACACCTGTTTTCTTCTAAGAGTTTAATTATTTTAGTTATGTTTAGGTCTTTGATGTATTCTGAATCTTTGTATATGCTGTTTATAGTCCTAAACTTCATTCTTTTGCATATGGTTAGCTAATTGTCCCAGCACCATTTGTTGAAAAAACTCTTTCCCCATGGATGGTGGCAGTCTCCTGTCTTTCGTGGTTCATGATGCAAACAAAAATAACCAAATACAACCAAAGTTGTTCTAGAAAATAAAAATACAACAACCAAAATTAAAAATTCAATGGATGAGTTACACAGTTGAAGAAAGTAGTTAATTGGAAAAGTCATAATAAATTATTCAGAACTGAATAATTTAACGAATCCTAAAAAAATAAAGATTTTTATACCTAGGCCCATCTTAGCTAATATGGGGATAAAACAAGATTAGCCCTAAGGTAATAACTATTGAAGGTATGTGATGGATTCATTCATGAAATTCATTACACTGTGGTCTAATTTTGTATATGTCTAAAATTTGCATGATAGAGTATTTCAAAAAAGGGTGAAATAATTTTTTTTCCCTTCCTGACAGAAACCCAGTTTCTTTTTTTTTTTTTTAAAGATTTTATTTATTTATTTGACACAGAGAGAGAGATTACAAGTAGGCAGAGAGGCAGGGAGAGGAAGAAGCAGGCTCCCTGCAGAGCAGAGAGCCCGATGCGGGCCTCGATCCCAGGACGCTGAGATCATGACCTGAGCGGAAAGCAGAGGCTTAACCCACTGAGCCACCCAGGCACCCGAGAAACCCAGTTTCTGATGGAGGTGATAAACCCCCAAGAAACTAGCTCTAATTGTATAACTTATTTCTCTTTCATGGTCTTTGGGATGTTTTACATGTTCTCTCTAGGTTAAGAGAACCATAGCCTCACACTGGTATCATTCTGGAATGATGGAGGCAAGATATTAGAAGAATCTACATTTCAGGATGCCTGGTGGCTCAGCCAGTTAAGCACCTGCTTTTGGGTTAGGTCATGATCCCAGAGTCCTGGGATCGAGTCCTGCACTGGGCACCCTGCTCAGCCAGGAGCCTGCTTTCTCCCTGTCTACTGCCCCCCCTGCTTGTGCTCACTCTCACTCTGACAAATAAATAAAATCTTAAAAAAAAAGAAATCTACATTTCTCTGTTCTGTAGACAGGTATAAGGCATGTTCTCACTATACTATTTAAGTAAACCACCAAAGGCCAGGGATCGTACTTATAGAAATCTGTAAATATTGCATATTTCATCATTCCAATTATATGAAATGGTGATGGGGCAAAGTGGCAATCGAGAACCATGGTTTGGTTTCAAAGAACCATAGGTAGAAGTCAGATTTGTCATTTTTAGGGGCAATCAACAGGCCAGGTTTGAAATTCAGGATTTTTGAAACTAATAAACTCCTGGGTGAGATAAAAAGAACACAACAGTGAGTTCATATTAAAGTTTATTAAATTTTTAAAATTTAAGTAAACTCTGTGCCCAATGAGGGGCTTGACCCTAATATCAAGAGTTGCATGCTCTACCAACTGAGCCAGCCAGGCTCCCCAAGCTCATATAAAAGTTTAGAACCAAAAATGTTCATATGTTGACGAGGAAAGAAATGATAGCAGAGTTCCTTTATTCCAGAAATAGTTTAATACAATCGTAGTACAGTTATGAAGTCACATTCAATCCATTGAATATATTCAAGGTATTAATAAAAATATTATACATCTTTACTCACTACCTTAATATAATTAAAGTATTTGGTTCTTATAGATGAGACAACTTGCCATATTCGTTCCTATTTGCACTGCAGCATGTAAGTAAATCCATGGATCACGGTAGTGGAGCTTTTAGTCCTTTCTGATCTGAAGTCTAAGTATCAAAACTGAATATATTTTTTTAAAATGCCACAATACTTGAATCCTAGAAAGAACAGTCAACCAATTTAAGGCAAGATAATGAAACTTTTATACAACTTTAATTTGAAAAGATGAATACTTTATCAAAGATCATACATGCCTTAACAGTTCGCTACCTACAGATTTTTATAAAGGCAGTAATAAAAATGTCAGTGCAAGTTCTACATTGGGTTCCTCAGTAGAGATAATAAGTTCTTGGAGTAGACCATTATTTTTGAATCCCAAAACACTTCAAGAGGAAAGAATTCTGGTGCAGGACTTACATGTAGCATTATTTTTATTCAGTAAAGATAAGTATAAAACATTGTGATTATACATAAAAATTAGTGTCTTGGCCAGTTTGTTTAAACTTTTGCTTCAGATTTACTTTAATGCAAGCTTTAAAAAAAATGTTTAAAAAAAACTGATTTAAAATCTACTTAAAGTAGTAGTGCAAAGAGGCGCCTCTGTCCCTTTTTTGGTAAGGGCTGAAGATTAGCGTTTTACAAAGAAATAACTTATATTAAAATATATGTAAAATATGTGTATTTTTTTAATGACCAAAGAAGGCACAAAATGAGTTAAATTAAGAAAAACATTACCACTTGTCCTGAACTCTGGTTAACTGTACAGTATTAATCATAATATACATTTTTAGGTAAGAAAGCCTGATTTCTTGTAATTGAAAAGTGACACATTTTCTAGCTCTATTATGTGTGCTAAAAGACACGGCTGTAACAGACTGCAAGTAAGCAATACATACTGCGTCCCATTAACAATGACCTTTTACCAAGACAGGTTTGTTTTTTGGGGGGTTTTTTTTGGTTTTGTTTTTTTTTTTTACAGTGGCTACGTGACAATTCATGGAATGGAATTAGGTCTCAAAAGCTTAAGTGAAAATATCTAACACTTTATATCTGCAAAAGTACTTACACGCTTTAAGGAAATGTTAACTGGATGTGGAAAAAGTAAATAAATGGTGGTGCTTTGATTTGCATTTTAATTAAATTATTAAGTAGACAACACATTTTAACATTAAAAAAAAAAGACATTCATATATCATACTAACGGGGTTTCCTACAAATGGACCATTAGTGTCAGGCACCAAAAATTTCAAGTTTTTTTTTTTTTAAACCTATCTCACTGATACATCCTCAACTGTTCTATTTCTGCTCTATAGGTTTTACCATTTACATTAAACATCTGCACAGTTCATGAAAATTGTTATGGGCAACTGAATTAGAGATTGTCCTTTCTCTGTTGGTATTCTTCATTGCATATTTTGTCAGTTATCTCACAGCAACTAGATTACTACAATCTCTACTACCACTGAATATCCATTCTAGCCATGAGAATTAAATATCAACATATTTATTCAAACTAAACACAAAATTATGTATGCAGTTGAATGAATAATAAAAATGAATTTTATCCTTAATGGTTACTGTAGAATAATTTCAATCACATCCTTTATGATTCTGAATCCCATTGTATTAATTCATGTGAATGTATCATGTTTACAACAAATATAAGACAGCTCACAAAACAAACTTTGCCATAAAAGTCTACATTAAAATTCAGTCTGGACCCTAGAATTCTTGTCCTGGGCCTCCTGTGAAGAGTCTGCCCTATTCATGGAGTTCTCCAAATAGGAATGGGTACATGAGTGAACAATTTTCACTTGCTTAATGATTAAGTGGAGTACAGATACATGGAGGTGGATTACCAAAGTTCAATTCACACTCCTGGGAGTAAATGTAGTATTATAATGGAATGATGGCATTTAGTATACAATTACATTGATGAATCTCATTTAATAGTTGACTAAAGGCAACAAAAACATAAATCACATGTCTGTTTAAGTCACATGAGAAGTAGAAATAAAATCATCTTTCTGTGGGAAAAACACTAGTAAATGTAGATAATTCTTTAGTAAGTTGAAAGTGAGTGAAAACTACTTACTAATTATTTATCAAGTCAGGAAAAAGTCAGAATGAAGTGCCAGGGAAGCATATGAAGTTAAGGCACCATTATTTACAACTTCAGTGATTGGCACTTACTCTGAAAAAGGTTTTAAAGACATGGGTGATAAAAAGCAGTATTATTTTCCTCTACTTCTATAAACTACATAGTAGTTCTGAACATTAACAATTATTTGTGCTTTGCTTTCGGCCCTATGAATAGCAGCTGCATTTTCTAGTAACATCCTGCACCTTTCCTTTCCTTTGGTGTTTGTGAACACAAACAGTGGTAAAGGCTGTAAAAGGTGCAAAACAGGAAAACATGCTGTGTCTGTGTAAGAAACAATATAAAATAGATGGCTGAATTGACATTGTACTATCAGACCAAACTAAAGCTATTACTCTGAATTACTCAAGAAAGGATTAAATCCTTCACCAACTCAGTCTTTTTCAGGACTTATTATATATTAAGTTTAGGGTTTATAGCGTTCTATATGACTTTAAAACAGCAATGGCTTCATCAAGTTCATAAAAGTTAATTATGTGACTGTTGGTCCAACAGATGTATTGAAATGCAGTAAGTACATTTACTTTATAATTTCTGTCCAAGTATAAAATTATACAAAGTTCTCAAGTGTACATGTGTGTTTATAACTGGTCTTGCTTTCAAAGCTCAGAAATTCACTAGCTTACAAATAGGTTGCTGCAGTCAGCTGATACCACTTAACTGTCTCTTTGCTCAAGTTGAAATCTTTTAAAGGCAGGGTCACTCCACCCAGGAAAAAATTCTCCCGCAGAGACTCTGCACTGAGAACACTGAGTTGAAGTTCTCTCTGTCTTAGGGTTTCCTTGCTATATCCACTGTACACAAGCTAGAGCAAAGGCAAAAAGAAAACAGTAAGTTACAAATTTTTTGTTTGTTTGGTTTCTTGGATAATTTTAAGTAAAAACAGAAGTAAGATTAGTAGTTAAAGAGACAACAATTAATGACACTGATTATGACATGTCTGGCAGAATTTGCCTCATACTTTAGACGCACATTTTGTACTTCAAGAGTCTTGGATTTTATTATCATTCTTCTGAGTGTCTGACATAGAAATGCACAGAGCAGAAAATTATTATTGGCTAAAACCTGAAAACATGGGATTTTCTGAGACAGGTGTTTGGGAAAGGGAAATACAATTACAAGGCAGCATGTCTTGAGATGGTCTGATATCTGGGAAAGAGAAGGGAGCAAGTGGGGATAACACAGCCTTTTTACAAAAAATTAGGATTAGAATTTCTTTTTATTGTCTCTTTTTTGTTAGATTTTATATGCTATGAAATAATTTCTGATTATCCATACCTCAACGCAAATTCACCAACTACCAATACAGCTTACAGCAAATCTGGAATGCTAAAAGTTAGCTCTCTGACACACCACATTCAACACTTAGAATTTTTTTCAACAAGGCCTTTTCATAACTTCTGAGAAACATCTCTTTAATCTAGTCCTTCTCATTGTTTGACTAATAAAAACTAAAAACTGACCACATTTCATTTCTTGAAAGTATAGTACTCCTAACTAGGAAAAAAGCCAATATTACTTTTTGAGAACACCACCAACTTGTCTTCACCAAACATTGTATATGCTTTTCAAGAGCTAAAAGGCTATTCTGCAGTTTTAACAAACTTACAACCCTGATGAAAATCCACATTTATTTTCTTCCAAATCTCTACTCAGACATTTGTGTGGATGTGATGTTAATGTACACAAATAATGTGGTGTTTATCCTAAAAAAGTAGTTGACTAAAGGTTAGCAGGTTTTAATAGATGAGTAAGTTTTTAAGTTGACCATGAGTAGCTCAGCAAAGTCACCTTTCTGCTCCATCCTGTTCAGCTAATGCTTTGCTTACTGCTTTTAGTTTAGAGCACTCTATCTGAAGCACTCTAACAGCTGACAGACTGAAATGAATTAGGAGGATAATTTTGAAACTGCATCCTATCAAACAAAGGTAAAGGTGGTGAAGATGTTTTAAAAGGATAAACAGGAAGGGCTTTTGAGAACTTCAGTTATCTGAAGGGCTGCCACATAGGAGAGAAAGACTAAATTCTGTGTGGTTCCAAGCTGTACAACTGGACCCACTGGTGCAAACTATAGGCAGTGAAGATTTCAGCCCAGTATTTAAAAAAAAAAAAAAAAAAATCTAAGAACTGGAACTGCCCAAAACAAAGTGGATAGACTATGAAAATGTGGTAGAGGAGGTTCAAACACTGGAAAGGTGGTTGAAGATAACCCCTAAGGTCTTTTTAAAACCTAATGGTCAATGATGGTTTAATTCTGCAACGTTTTGATAAATATCACTAGAATGCTATTGATTGGCTTTACTAGTATAATAAATAGTTCTGAAACTGGCACCTAAACATTTTAAATTTAAAGTGTTCTAAAATCTCAAAAAACCAAATCTGAAACATTTTTAGAAATGATTTTAACTTACCATCTCATTGAATGTTGGATTCCTAGTTTTTCGTGAAATTTTGGTTTTACGTTTGGATGTTTTGTGGGTATCTGGAAGTAGGTATGTTTTGACATATGGATTTGGATCAGCTCCATCCTCAGTAACCTATAAAGAAAAGTTTTTCCCTTAATAGTAATGCTTCCTACCAAGGTGTAGGTTTTCTCTACAATCATTATTTATAATCACTCACAAGGTCTTTGATGTGCATCACCATGATGAAAAGAGTACCATTTCGGTAAGAGATAGATAATTTCACTGCTCCTCCAATTTGGCCTGGAGTAGGACTGAATGGACCTGCATCTGAAAATACAAATACGTTCATCTTTATTTTATCTTGCTTACAGTGGTAAAACTATGACAAAAAATTTTTTGCTTTAATTCCAGGATCATCATATGTGGGGAAAGGAAAAGGTAAATAACCTAGTAGGCCACTGATTTATAGTTCTCTAAAAATCACATTCTATTAGGAAAATTATGTTTATCCAGAAATTGATGGGCCTAGAAGGACCATCCTCCTCTCATTCTCACTGGACTATAGCCAGTAAAACCCCACTGTCACTCTACCACATTCATTGAGAAATTATAACTTGCAAGTCATAGGGAAGCTATTATCAATAAAGAGAAAAAATAATCTTACCTGCAGACCTAGCTATTCCTTCAGCTTTTTCATCACGAAGTAAAGGGTGGAAAAAAGTACAAACAAGATCACACTAAAAGAGAAAAAAAAATATATTAAGTATCATGTAGAACAAAAAATAGAATGTTCTTTTTCAATTAGGACAGTCACCTCTGCTACATCCGCTGAAGCACTCATCAAACTCTGTAAATAACTGTTTAACTCAATTTTCCTTTTGGCTGCTACATCTTTTATGTGTGTTCTTCCTAGAACCATCCTATTAGGAAAGCTACAAAAGAAAACACAAGTGGGATTTAAATTATTTCACTTGAAAGTATTTGTAGAACTAAGCACAATATTTATTTAGAAACATATTTTTAAAATATATATACAAAGTAGAATCTTAATCTAGAAAGTAAATTTTTGTAATTTCTTTTCAAAGTACTGGAGATGAAATAGTTCAAGTACTTGTTAGCCTTTTATAAACCTTGGTACAAAAGAAGCACTATTTTGCTATTTATTACTTATTTTCTACTGTTTTTTTCCTGAAGATTAATATGTTTACAAATACTTTATGTATATCTTATCCTCCAAAATCATCATTACTCAGCCACAGTTCCTGTTGATATTAGTCCCATAACCTGTCAATACTTTGTCCACAAGTGACACAGGGCCCAAATCAAGAATAATCTTAACTCTGCTTATTTTGCTAGCAATGAAAAATGATACTGCATATGGAAATAAACAGATACCCACACTTTGTTGACTCTTCTGAAATCTAGTCTGAGAAGAATATGAGCAACCGACACTGGAAATCTATTGGTCATTAGCTACGTTAAAAATGAGGGTTTTGAAAGGGTAATGGATATAAAACTAAGTACTAAGATTTTGACCAACAGACTCAATGGCTCAGTTTATTCTTTTTTAGAGTTGCTCGGTATGGCCGTAATTATTTCTGCAGTGATTTAAAATCCGATTTTCCTAAAACCAAGATTCCAAATTATTATATTATGTTGAAGACTATTGTGGAGACAAAAAATTAAAAGATTCTACTATTAGGGGCGCCTGGGTGGCTCAGTTGGTTAAGTGCCTACCTTCAGCTCAGGTCATGATCCCAGGGTGCTGGTATCGAGTCCCACATAGAACTCCTTGCTCATGGGGGAACCTGCTTCTCCCTCCCCCACCCCTCCACTCCCTGCTTGTGCATGCTCTCTCTCAAATAAATAAAATCTTTAAGACAGATAAATAAAATAAATAAATGATTCTACTAAGTACCTTGACCTCACTATAAAGATAGTTGAAGTAATGTTTTACCTAACCTGGTATGATTTAAAAAAAGAAAGAAAGAAAAGCTTCAACTGAAATTAGAAAACTAGAAAATCCCCAATTTTAAGTTTAGGATCTTATTTATTCACTGTTTATCCATTCAACAAAACCTTATAGTTCCTTGTCTATGTATAGTACTGTTATCAGGTCCTTGTAATACAAAGGAAAATAAGTCACACATGGGACGTTGTATCTTACTAAATGTTTACACAAAGCTTTTGACTGACACATAATAAAGGATTAATATACAAAAATAGGAACATACCCTGGTAACTTCCAAAGTGGAAAAATAATACTGAGCTTATTGTGAAGTTCCTGAAATTCATCAAAAGTCCGGAACACAAATGATGGTTCTAACTGTCCTTCCCTCAAAATTCGGACTACATAAATCTGAAAAGAAATCACACCCCAAACATATTAAACAAACAAACAAATTAAAACAAACAAAACAAAAAAACCTTTCCCGACAGAAAATTTACAACTTGACCATTCTATGTAGTGCCAGCGCTTTTAACTTAGTAATATATGTCACCGAGTGGAAAGAGCATACATAAAAGTCATTGTATTTATAGACCTCTAACTAAATCTAAGAGTGTTATTAACCACTGTTGAGATGTATAAACAAGAATTGGGAAATGAAAGTCATTTATTTCCAGGATTATACATAATAAATGTACTTCCTGAAATTTATAAATTTAGTACATTTCCAATGAACATGTTAATAAGTTCATTTAAGAGAGTAAATGAGAAAGGCAAAATTTATAGTGGCAGGAGGATGAGGGAAGACTTGTTTTACTGGATATTTAAAGTATTATAAAATCAGAGTACTTTACAGAGTAAAATATTGGTGTAGAAAAAACGATTTCTACAGAAGACCAGAAATAAATTCAGGGATATATATAAATTTAGTATATTTAAAATATGCTAACATTATAATATCTATAACATAATGTAATATACTATTATAAATCATTGGGGGAAAGAATAGAATATTCAATGAAATGGTGTTAGGATAAAATACTAAATAAACTTACAAAAATTTACTAACAATAGGTGAAAATTAAAATGATAAAGTTACTTTCTAAAATATCAGTTTGTCAAGAATTTAAGGACTGCTGCAAAGTATTTCCCAATAAAAGTAATAGCACAATGGTAATAATACTATTCATGGGGTGGTGGGAAGCATACTAAAGATCTTTTGTTCAAAGATGAATTTTATATGTGTGTGTGTTTAATAATACTTCATCTCTAGAAAGTGGAATGAGAACTAAAGATTTTATGTGCTTTACATAGGTTGAACAATGGGCAAGCTTTTCCTTAAAATCAAGAACAAACTGAAGAAAGGAGAAAAAGCAAAAATAACACCACCTTTTAAGTCTTGTCTCTGGAAGGAAGAATACTGTTTGTCCCCCATGGTTTGGGAGCATATTTACCAATAAATAAATACCAAAAAAACAATTAGGGATTCCTCAAATATTTATTTTTGGACCATCTATGGAGGAAAGAAGTATGAGAAGGAAAATAATAATGCATTCATGAGTCTCTACAAATACCAAAGCCAAACTTACATAGTGTTTATCTGGGTTGTATTTCTTATGATAAGTGAAAACAGAGACTTCCTTGATTCGACCATCTTGTCTAAATGAGTATGTTTTGGGGGAAAATGAAAGGATGGGCTCATCATTGGAAGGAAGACCAGAAAAACGCAACTGAGCAAGATTGTGAATGAAGAAGTTAAACTTTGTGGCAATGCTTCCCAAACTTGATTCAATAAGCCTACAAAATAATCAGAAAATATGTTAATAGTAAATACTCATGAGAAAACATGTTCAGTTCTTTGAACATAATAAAGGATGAAAACATTTTCATACCTTTAAAAAAAATTTTTTTTTTAATTTTATTTTTAAACTCTACACCCAGTGTGAGGCTCAAACTTAAAATGTGGGGACGTCTGGCATATTTTACATAGCAGCATTTTTTTAATATTTTGGTAATAATATTTCTGACATTTGAAACTATGGTAAACCAACCCTGAGATCAAGAGTCGCACACTCCATCAACTAAGCCAGCTAGGAGCTGGTTAAATTCTTTTTTGTTTAATCTATCTATCTGTCTATCATTCAAGATATATAAATCTTTTAAAGTAAGCTCTAGGCCCTTGGGGCACCTGGGTGGCTCAGTCAGTTAAACATCGACTCTTGATTTCTGTTCAGGTCATGATCTCAGGGTTGTAAGATCGAGCCCTATGCCCTTAGGCTTTGCGGAAAGAGCTCACAAATAGGATGTTTATAATTCAAGTCATATACTAAATAAAACTTGAGTCATTTTGAGAAATAAATTTTTTTAAGTGTTAATTGCAAATCCTTTACATTTATTCAGTAAGTAAACTTCTGACATAAAATATACTTTTGATAAACCTACTATTTGCTAATACTGTGAATCACAATTATATCCTAAAAATCAGATTTTTGACAAATAGCATTTGTTTAAGGAAAACAAATAAAAGCTCTGTGCCTTCTCTAACATATTTAAATATGCCTTACCGAGTAAAGAAAATTGTGGCTTCTGCATCTGTAGTTTGTGGCTGAAGTGCATCTCTAACATATTTCAAGTCTTGAATACTTGTAAGTTCTGGTAACCCTGAAGGAATCATCTATAGAAACAGAAAAAGAGTTTCTGAGTTGCTTTTTAAAAGTCTGTTCCAAACCCATCCCTTAAAGCTAGCCAAGTAATTAGAACTAAAGCAAACAAAACAATCACAGTTTTGAAGAATTTATATTAGTCTTATAGGGACCTAAGTGATTCAGTTATAAATGAGAAAAATTGAGGTCGAATAAGTCAATTGTTGGAAGTCACAAAGCCAGTTTATGGAATAAAGCCTGTGAAACCCAGACCTTTTGTCTACTCTTTTTTTTTTTTAAATCAAGTTCGGTCACAATAATCATAGCAGAGGTTTAACTTTTAAATTAATACACATCCAGAAAAGTACAGAAATCTAAACACACCCAAATTAAGACACAAAATATGTTCCAGCATCCCAGATGATTCTCTCACGGTCCCTTTCAGTTACTTTTACTCCTCACCTCCAGGGTAGATGTGACTTATGTAAGTGACGTCTGGCATATTTTACATAGCAGCATTTTTTTAATATTTTGGTAATAATATTTCTGACATTTGAAACTATGGTAAATTTTATTCCAAAATATCCTTCTTTACTTTACATTAATGCTTTGTTTCAATATCTCATCAAATGCTTGTAAAAGAACACAGTTACCAGTGAAAGGAGGTTAAGAAAGAGGTTTGTCTGCTTTCTTATTAAGTTGTAGGCTTGACAGCAGAGGTCCACAAACAACTGAAAGCGAATGGTAGGCTTTTCACCACCATTGATGACATATGCCATATCAGATGTAAGCACAAAAGGAGCCCGATCCCTATTTAAAAAGAAAGTACACAACACAAAGCAATATTTACAGAAGATATTCAAATAGTGCTTTTGTTACCACATGGTTACTGAACTAAGCTATCTGAGCCAGAGCAATTTCCAACTGGGAAATTAAGAATCAGGCAGATTTGAACCTGCATTAAAACTTATAAATTTGCATTTTCAGGAAAACCATCATATAATCCATCTCATTATTTAGATAAAACACATATATGAGTTTTTTCCCAAGATGCTATTTATAAACTCACACACTCAAATAGAGATCAAACAGTAGTTACAAACATACAGAGAGAAAAATGTGGCACTCATTGCTATTATACAAACGGGAACATTTTTTTTTTTAAGATTTTATTTATTTATTTGACACAGAGAGAGATCAGATCACAAGTAGGCAGAGAGGCAGGCAGAGAGAGAGGAGGAAGCAGGCTCCCTGCTGAGCAGGGAACCGGATGTGGGCCTCGATCCCAGGACCCTGAGATCATGACCTGAGCTGAAGGCAGAGGCTTTAATCCACTGAGCCACCCAGGCGCCCAGACGGGAACATTTCTAATAGGTACCACTAACTAGTTAAGTACATCTTAATTTCAACAAAGGTTACTACACATACACACACACACACACACACACACACACACACACACACTCATTCTTATCTACTACATGGTCAAATTATCTGTTCACCCCCTAGAGTCTTTTTTTAATCCCCAGTCATACTCAATGGGAGCTAAAAGACAAAGAACAAGAAAAGAGACAAGTTTGGGGACATTAATTTGTGGAAAAGTATTTGTTTTCTTGTTTTTGTTTTTTTTAAGGTAGGCTCCACATGAAAGTGGGGCTTGAACTCACAACCCTGGGATCAAGAGTTGCATGCCCTACTGATTGAGTCAGCCAGGTGCCCCTTGGGGTACTTGTTTTAAAAAAAAAAAAAAGTGCTCCTCTTTTCTTTGGCAACAACAATACAATGTTAGTACCTTTTTGGAAGTTTTTTTGTTTGTTTTTTTAATTTTATTTACTTATTTGACAGAGAGAGAGATCACAAGTAGGCTGAGAGGCAGGCAGAGAGAGAGGAGGAAGCAGGCTCCCCACTGAGCAGGGAGCCGGATGCGGGGCTCGATCCCAGGACCCTGAGATCATGACCTGAGCTGAAGGCAGAGGCTTTAACCTACTGAGCCACCCAGGCGCCCCTTTTAGTACCTTTTGAAGCTACCAAACATCTGTGCATGGCCCAAAAACTTTCCAAAGTCAATGTGAAACATGTGTCCTGTGCTTCGAAGCATTATATTATCATTGTGTCGATCACAGATGCCTAGAACATAGGTGGCTACACAGCATCCAGCACAAGAATAGATAAAATTTTCAGAAGCCTGTAATAAAGATATAAAATTATTTTAGAAAAGAATTATTTTTAAAGGAGGCAGGTTATAAAGATTAAAGTAATTCATCACCCTTTGAAAACACTATCGTAATTCACTTTTTCAACACCTTATAAACTAGGTTATGATAACAAAAGTTAGCTTTGTCATACTTCAAAAACAAAAACACTCTTCTAAAGGTGGTTACTGCCCCATCTCTCTAGCTATTGTCCTTTAACAGGCAGAAATACTGCCAGTCCCTACTCAGGGTACGTGTGCTGCCTTTGAACATCTTTTAAGAATCATCTTTGTGGAACTCAGCTCCTCACAGGCTCTGCTGTTTAGTGTAAGTGGTGGTAACACTATGACAAAGATTAATCTGAATAAAAGAATATTTTTCCCTTTTTTGGCTTATAGGGAGGGCATGTATGAAGAAAGTCAGCTTGTATCTTTAAACATACAGTAATATAATTAATATGTTTTGTTGACTCCTTATGTCATCTGCAAGTTTTTCAAAGCTAGAGATCATTCACTTCAGTCTTGCCTCTCCGGGGATTAAACTGCTAACATAGTATCACATAGAAGGATACAGCAAGATGTATATAATGAGTACTTTTATCTAAAGCCTGTACACTTAGTTTATTCTCAAGAAACTACATTTCTGAATGGAGCAGTTATATGGCTCTACATGTCCATGTGGTTATTTCATAGCTCCCCAAATATCATTACTGATGATGATTAAGAGCAAATGTTTACACAGCACTTTTCACAAACTAGGCACTACACTACTCTTTCTACACAGCTACACACACACACACACACACAATGTGACATAGGTATGATTATGATTGTCATTTTACATGTGAGGGAAACTGAAACACAGAAGCTCTTTGCCCAAGATCACATAATTGTTAAGGGGCAGACCCAAGGTTCACCTCAAGCAGTGTGACTCCTCTATGTTATATTCTCTTAGTAAAGGACATTAAGAGTCAAATGCATAAAAGGCACTCAATGTATGTTACTTGACAATTATTTTGTGTCAAACCACTTTCCCAGAACCATAAAAGAGCCAACATAACTGTAAACAAGTATCGGCTTCTGTTGCACTGCTTTCTCCACACCACAAGAAAAGGGAGTGATCTTAAACAGTTTAAAAGACTAACAAAGGGCAAAATTCCTTTATCTTCCTAGGTCAACAGATAGAATTTGTACATATCTGTAAATGTGATACATTAATGACCTGACATAAGCAGGCAGGCAAATGATATTAAAACTGAGATCTCCTTACATTGCCATTGAAAGTGTTCTTGAGTCTTTCTTAGGCAATTTAGGATCACTAGAGGCCTTATGTCCTAAGAGATTTCCCTTTTCCTTTTCCCCCCCCTTTTTTTTCCTTAAGTAAACTCTACTTCCCCCAGCCCTCACGAACATGGGACTCGAACTCACAACCCTAAGGTCATGGGGCACCTGTCTGGTTCAGCTAGTTAAGTGTCCAACTCTTGGTTTTAGCTTAGGTCATGATCTCACGGGTGGTGGGACTAAGCCCTGCATTCAGCTCCACGCAGCAGGGAGTCTGCTTAAAGATTCTCTTTCCTTTCCTTTTCCCTCTTCCCTTCCCCCCACTGGGGCGCTCACATGCACTCTCTCTTTAAAAAAAAAAAAAAAAAGTCATACACTATGGACTGAGCCACTCAGCCACCCTGAGTGTTCCCTTTCCTATTATAGAATTCAAAAGTATGCTAAAACTGACACCTCTAATAGTAACAGGTATCAATTCACAATTTACTCTCGGTAGGGCTTTCTGTATAAACTCATCTAATTCTTACAAAAGCCTTGTAGTGCTATTATTTTTTACAGCCATAATATGTACTATATTACAAAAAAAAAAAGACTATAATACCATAACATATACTATTTCATATCCCAGGTCACTAAGGCACAAAAGAGGTTAATAATTTGCCCAAGGCTCAATACCTGGTGACTTGGAACCTAAGTTCAAGCTCAGAGAGTCTGGCCCATAATTTTTCTCTCAACTCCACACAATACAGCCACTCTTACTCATCTTCATAACTTTTCCCAAGATCTTTGTGAAATATAACATTCTGGGTCATAAAAATACCTCCGTTTTGCTGGCCTCTAAATGCATGCTTGGAATGTTTTGGGGATAATTTAGCATTGGTTTCACTCAGATTCTTACCATTAAATGCACTGCTTATATATAAACATACGTATATATAATTTTTTTTTTTTAACTTAAGACAAAGACACTGCTTTCACAATTTAGGACTACATGGCTAGTCACCAGAGCTGGAAAATGAAAGCACTTATGACCTATGTAATACATTTGTGACAAAGTTATCTGGAATAAGGAGACTTGCCAATCACCTTTTCATATTCCTCTTCAGAAGGATTGTATTTCCTCAACCACTCTGCAAGTGGTTTATCTTTAAAGGATCCGGTCACACCATATTCCACTTGGATTTTCCTGAGGGTATCTGAAGCAGGAACTAGCTCCACCATACCTTTAACAACAAAACATTAAGCTATGCAAAAATATCTCCCCAAAAGTAAGCCTTTGAAACATTTATAGCTTTCAAACTTTGACATAAGATATCAGTTAGGAATTATTTTTAGAAAAATCAAGGCTGGCAGCCCATGCTAGAAAATTTGAGCAATCAAAATAATTTTTTATTTTCAGAAGTACCCAAAATATAACAGCTGAATTTGACTTTGAGGCTCCATAATCTGTACAACTGTGTGCTATACCCCCACCAAGAATAATGATTTTAATTACTAACTAGATGATACTGACTTAGTTAATAAAGTTAATCAACTTACTCTGATCATGTATTTGGGCAACATACACTAAGCCCTTTCAAAGGGAAGAACAGATTAAGATTGTCCTTGTGACATGTGTAAGTCCCAAGTATGTGTTTTGTCTTCCTAAATGAAATGTAAATGCTTGGCTGGGCAAATCATTTTTTATTTTCTTACTTATAAAACAAGTATCAAATAAATAAATTATGGGACATCTACATAAGGGAATACAATGATGTAGATCTTTATGTGCTTATACTCAAAAATATGCTTTAAATATAAAATCCAGATAGAGAACTGTCCTTTTGTGCTTAAAAGAAAGACTGGGGTGCCTGGGTAGCTCAGTTGGTTAAGTGTCTGCCTTCAGCTCAGGTCATGGTCTTTGGGTCCTAAAACTGAGCTCAGCAGGGAGCGTGCTTCTCCCTCTCCCTCTGCCCCTTGCCCGACCTCCGCCACTCCCCCACTCATGCTGTCTTTCAAATAAATAAATTCTATTACATGCTACATTTACAATGTGCATGTATTACTCCTATAATTAAAAAATTCATTTTATGTATTATCAAAATCAAGGAGATACCCTGGTGTCAATATAAAAGATATGGACACAGAGACCTGCTTCAGACAAAGGACTGGAAGAAACCAAGTTGGCCAAGGCCTTCAGACCACCCCAAAAGAAAGTATGCAGGGCCAGGTTATAATCCTAGTAGTCTGGTCACACAATGAACAATGAATTCATTGGGATCTTTTATGTTGTTTTGGCTGGATCATTTAGTTTATAGTTCATAATGACATCCTTTCTCAATGAGTACCTGCACCTTGATTCTATAACTATGTTTAATCAAATTTTTAATATGCATACAAATTGCTAATTTCATAATCAAATATACACACGTATAAATTACTATGTGCTAAAATAGTGGACCAAAGTTCATAAAATATACAATGTACTACTCACTACATAAGATGTGGTCCCTACCCTGAGGTAACTTAAAATCAAGCGGGGGGGTGGGGGGAGAGATACACCAGTAAATGTCTCATGAATATTTAAAGATAACTGTTGAGTCTGAAAAAGTGAGGGATTACTAGAAACAATGAAATACTGGTAAAAACTTCACAGAGGATATGGATGTAATTTCATTTGAAAAATAAGGATACTTGTGAGATAACACAAATGAAAAGCTTAGGCCAGGGCAAGACACAAAGTAAGCACCCAACCATCAGTTAGAAACAACATAAAGGGCGCCTGGGTGGCTCAGTGGGTTAAAGCCGCTGCCTTCAGCTCAGGTCATGATCCCAGGGTCCTGGGATCGAGGCCCACATCGGGCTCTCTGCTCGGCAGGGAGCCTGCTTCCTCCTCTCTCTCTCTGCCTGCCTCTCTGCCTACTTGTAATCTCTCTCTGTGTCAAATGAATAAATAAAATCTTAAAAAAAAAAAAAAAGAAACAACATAAAAAACAAGAGGAATCTGATTGCCTCCAAAGTTACATGACATTCTGTAAGAAGAAAGAAGAAGTGCAACTATATGAAGTAAGTTTGGTGAAAGAAAAGGCAACCTAATGAAATGGTAGCTTCTCACTGAGGAATCTTAATAAAACAACTTCCATTTACAAGACTTATGAAAAACAACCAGCAAGAATTTTTTTTTAAGCAGCAAGAATTCTTAAGGTTTATTTATTTTAGAGAGAGCAAGAGAGTGCATGCATGTGAGTAGAAGAGGGGCAAGAGAGAGAGAATGTTCAAGCAGACTCCCTGCTGAGCACAGAGCCTAATGTGGGGCATCATCCCACAACCCTTGAGATCATGACCTGAGCTGAAACCAAGAGTCAAAGGCCCAACCGACTGAGCCAGCCAGGTACCCCCAACCAGCAAGAATTCTTTTTTTTTCCCCCTCAGCCAAGAATTCTTAAATTGACCTGATTTCCTTTTTGACAAGATAAAGCTTGTACATCCTAAACTGAGAAAGGAAAGAGATAAGGCTCTTATACTGTCCTGATGGATAAAATGGAGAAATGTGGAATAGTTGATAACACAATGAAGTAGATGAGTACCCAAGTAAAATAGAATACCTAAAGTTATTATTTTTTTTAAGATATTATTTATTTGACAGAGAGAGAGAGAGAGAGAGAGAGAGAGTGAACACAAGCAGGGAGAGCATCAGGAAGATGGAGAAGCAGGCTCCCCAATGAGCAGGGAGCCAGGTGCAGGACTTGATCCCAGGAGCCCGGGATCATGACCTGAGCCGAAGGCAGACACTTAACCAACTGAGCTACCCAGGTACCCCACAGTACCTAAAGATTTAGCAATCACCTGAAAGGAAATCTCATATCTCTAGTCATATGACACATGGGTTGGTCCTTGGTCCTCTCTTAGTAAATATATTTTTCAATGACTTAGCAGAACCTACAGAATATATGTTCTTCAAATCAGTTCATGACAGAAACTAAGAGGTTCAATGACAGATAACAAAACTCTGATTTTAAAAAGAATCCAAGAGGCTGAAAAGTAATGGATCACGTATAACAAGAAAGTTAATAGGTAAGGTCCTATACTTGGGTCTAAGATATAAAATGTACAAGTACGGAATGGCCAAGACATGATTTAGCAGGAGCTAGTATGATGGTTTTATTTGTAAGTTTTGCATGTGCAACACTTTGCCTACTTTGCATTCTACAAAATTCAGGTGCCATTCTCAGAAACTGGATCACTTGAGCCTTCACAATGGGAACTATCAGATAATAAGGTAATCTAAAGTCATATATGACAAATGACTGAAGATTTGGAACTCAGGATCTGAAGCCACAATATTCATCATGACAAAGAAGGATCTGACTTACATGAAAATCTATAAACAGAACTGGAACTGATGGGTAGAAGACACTAGGAGTCAGTTCCCATTCATCAGAATATAAGAAAAAAAACTCTATAGCCATCATAGCTATCCAGGAGAGGACAGACTACATTGAAATGCAGTGAATTTCCTTCAGTATAGGCATTTAAGCATAAAGTGAATGGCAGATATCATAAGGATGACTAGATAATTGTTCAGGTGACTTTCTAGTGTCTATGATTAGAATCTAAGAAGCATTTCTCATTTCCACCAACTATAAATGATCTTTTCCTCTTTTAAAACCCACAGCACTGCCTCTGTTAATTCTCTTAGAGCTTTGAGGGACTCTTGGGTGACTCAGTCAGTTAAAGTGTCTGCCTTTGGCTCAGGTCATGAAATCCCAGGGCTCTGGGATTGAGTCCCGAACTGGGTTCCTTGCTCAGCAAGGAGCCTGCTTCTCCCTCTGCCTGCTTGCTCCCTCTGCTTGTACTAAATAAATAAATAAAATCTTTAAAAAACTCTCTTAGAGCTTTTATCTTATTAAAGCATCTTCAAATTACTTTGTATGTCTTTAAACTGCTTCCCTCTAAATATAAACACATGTTATTAGCACTTTGTAGATGGCAGATCAACACAAACTTCTGTTGAATAAGAGTAATGATAATGGTTACAATTTACTGAGCACCTAATACATGTCACATACTGGGGGGTTTCACATTAATTATCTTTTAATTATCACAATATTTCTGGGTGTAGTGCTTTTATTATTCACACAGACATAGGTGGTAAGGAAGAAAACTTATTCAATAAAATAGTAAGATGAAGCCTGTGCTAAAGTAGAAAAAAATATTGAAGCCATTATTTTATTTTGCAGAAATGAAATCAAAATTGGTTTAACTTAGACATCTTAATTTTAAATTAAAAGCTAAAGACTATGAAGTCCTCATTCAATCAATGGGAACCTCTGGTTACTGCAAAGCATTTATTAGGGCTACTCAATGAGTTATTTAATTATAAACAAATAAATCAGTAAAGTAACACTAAATTAAAGTAAGAAACAACTGAGATCATAGTGTACCAGCATCAGGACTCCCGCAGGACAGGTATACTCTGAGCTAAGTTCATAGAAAAGAAATAAGACACCAAGACAGAGCTGACAGACTTACCTCGATCTCTGCCAGTTGAGAGGCATTTGAAAATTACCATCCTCAGATCTAGTCCTTCTTTAAGCCAGATCTTGTCCATAATCTTTATCATCTGTAAAGCTAACATATCTTGCCGAAGATCTTCACCAACCTTGAAATCAAGGAAACAAAATGAAACCTGTACCTTTCCAAAAGACTTACTATGTTACATACTGTAAAAGACAGGGGGAGGGGGAAATGGTGTAAAGAGTGAAGAATGAGATAAAATAGAACTGCCTTTTATTTTTCAAAAGCATTCCTGAGGAAATTAACCTCTTCATGTCTCAGTTTCTTGAGCTATATACTATTTAAAAGGTTAGATTTTGTGGTATGTGAATCATATTCAATTTTTTAAAAGGGCAAAATGGAGGATCTTTGTCATGATCTAACTATTCCTTACCTTGACTATATCAATGCCAATAGCCTCACTGTGATATTGTATGATAATTTTTCAAGATGCTGCACTGAAGGAAACTGGGTAAAGGATCCTTAGGATGTCTGTATAATTTCTTAAAATAGACCGAATCTACAATTATCTCAAACTAAAAGTTTACTTAAAAAAATTAAAAGAGTTAACCCTCCCCAAATAAATGAAATCTAACTGGAATCACATCAATTTTTCATTTTCTTTTTTAAATTGGATAAAATAACTAAAACATATAACAATGAATACATTTTTTGAGACTGGTCAAGAAAATTATGAAAAAAAAATTAGGGGAGATTAGTCCTAATATTAAAACTTAACATATAAAATTTCTGTACTCAAACAGATGGTACTGCTTTAGGAAAAGGCAAATACATCAGTAAAATATAGTCCAAAATATATAGTCCAAAAGATTTGAGTTATGAGAACTTGCTACATATATACACATACATTTATAGAATATACATACACATATACACATTTATATGTATTCATAAAGATAGCTTCTCTTAAGCCATCTTTTATATACATATATATGAGCCTACACTAATTAAGTTCACTGAATTAACAAAAACTCTCCATTCTTTCTTAAAAATATACAAATTATGATCACAAAACACAGAACTTTGGTAATAGATTACTCTGTAGTATTCCACTCCTGCTGCTCCCCACAGGTAAGTTATATGTTTTCAAAAACCAGTGCCATTGCTCATGGTTTTGCAGTTTCAAGCTGCACAACTCTAGGGGGTACCATTCACATCATAATCTGTGTGAAAGTACTGTCTGCTAAAGTTATGATGTGCTCAACCAGCATGGCCATATGTAGCAGCTATAGCCCAGAGCTGCGTTTGTTCCCCAATCTGTTTGAACAGTTTATATCAGCAATAATTTTTCATATAATTATTCAATTTAATTAAATATTAAATAAAACTACATTTGCAATTTGGAAAACAAACTTGAGAAAATAATTTTTAAATCACCATTTAAAAACAATGTAACCTTGGGGTGTTTGGGTGGCTCAGTCAGTTAAGTGTCTGCCTTTAGCTCAGGTCATGATCCTGGAGTCCTAGGACGAATCCACACTGGGCTCCCTACTCAGCAGGGAGTCTGCCTCTCCCTTTGCCTCTGCCCCTCCCTTCCACTTGTGCTCTCTCAAATAAATAAAATCTTAAAATAATAAAATAAAAAATAAAAACAAAGTAACCTTATTTTGCTTACCTTAAACATGACATTAATTTCTTCCCCCATTGGATCAGCATTCACCATTGTCACTTTTAGGGGCACAGCATTAGAACTGAAGAAGGAACATGACTACAAATATAACATGCTATGCATTAAAAACATTGGAATAAAAACGGGTTTAAGATTTTTTGTCCTAAGCATTTCTCCTTTCACTTGTTCCTCTGAAGTATTGCAAATGAAATAACACACGTGAGCTGCTTTTTAGATTATCTAGCAGACAAGAAGTATTTAAAAATAGTTTGAAACTTAAACATAGCATGAATAAAATATCATCTACTACTCTCGAGACGAGAAGAAAAACTTTAAAAACTTGAGAAAAAATTATTAAAAGTTTCAGCTTTAAAAGCATCTTAATTCTGCAACAGAGCACAACATTTTGTATATTCTTATCTTTCCTCTAAAGCAGTATGATCTGGGATGAGATCTCTACTTCTCCTATTTATGGTACTCTTATAATTAACAATTAGCCATGCAATCAAATAGTGACACTAAATTTAAAAATTTCATCAAAGACCAAATCTTATTTTAAAATGAAACTGGTTTAAAAAACTAATTTAAGATAGACCAATTAAGGGAAACAACAAACAAAACTCAAGGAGAAAATGTGACCCCCTGGCCCATGCCAATGACATACAACTCAGGCACCCACTGTTACACCCGAGTAAAGAGAAGCCATATATCAACTTAAAAGAAATCAAAGCTTAGACTCTTTTATGGATACTCATACCCTGGCTTTTAAAACC
Organism: Ailurus styani; assembly: GCA_002007465.1. Taxonomy (NCBI): domain Eukaryota; kingdom Metazoa; phylum Chordata; class Mammalia; order Carnivora; family Ailuridae; genus Ailurus; species Ailurus styani. The sequence goes on from LNAC01000062.1 coordinate 4,604,987, forward strand.
ATAGACTCTAATGGATGAATTAATTGATTGCTTTTGCTGAATTTATTAAGAGAAAATCCAGTATTTGCATAACTATTGGCCCAGTTTAAAATATATTTACTCAATGCTGATGATTCAACTTCTTTTTGATGGCTCTAAAAAGTGTTATAAACCTTGAAAGAGTCTTTCTGACCATTCACATGGGAGGAAAGGAAATGCTATTGGTGACTGGAATTATAACATGTGCCTACAAAGTAGCTATTATACCATAGTAAAAAATAATTTGAGACAGCAAATAATTTTATATTGCTTTTTCTTTCAGGAATGGTGATTAAGTAAAAGTATACCGAGGTAAATATGGATCTTACACAGACATCCATAAATACTTATAACCAACCTATATGCAGATGTTATTCTTTTTTTTTTTTTTTTAAAGATTTTTATTTATTTATTTGACACACAGAGAGAGATTACAAGTAGGCAGAGAGGCAGGCAGAGAGACAGGGAGAGGAGGAAGCAGGCTCCCCGCTGAGCAGAGAGCCCGATGTGGGCCTCGATCCCAGGACGCTGAGATCATGACCTGAGCCGAAAGCAGAGGCTTTAACCCACTGAGCCACCCAGGCGCCCGCAGATGTTATTCTTATTTGCCTTAAATATATCAGCCAATCTGCTTTCTTCCTACACATTTTCCCCTACAGATTAAAGTATAATATGAACTTATTAGTATTTTATATGTCACCTTAATATTTAGTTCTTTTGCAACAAGACTTGGATTGAGAGGAAGACGGCATTTATTTCTTAGAAAAAAGGACTGTACTCGTTCCATACTCCTTTGAAGGACAACCTAGGAAAAGAGAATGATACTGTAAGTACATATTGAAAATGAAGACCTATTTTTTTTTAAGATTTTACTTTTTTTTAAGATTTTATTTATTTGACACAGAAAGAGATTACAAGTAGGAAGAGAGGCAGGCAGAGAGACAGGGAGAGGAGGAAGCAGGCTCCCCGCTGAGCAGAGAGCCCGATGCGGGCCTCGATCCCAGGACGCTGAGATCATGACCTGAGCCGAAAGCAGAGGCTTTAACCCACTGAGCCACCCAGGCGTCCAAGATTTTACTTTTTATTTGACAGAGAGACACAGCAAGAGAGGGGACACAAGCAAGGGGGAGTGGGCAAGGGAGAAACAGGCTTCCTGCCTAGCAGGGAGCCCAATGCAGGGCTAGATCCAAGGACCCTGGGATCACGACCTGAGCCAAAGGCAGATGCTTAACCAACTGAGCCACCCAGGCGCCCTGTGAAGACCTATTTTTAAGACCAAAAAATTATGATGTGGACCAACCCAAATTTTAAAATGCCCGAATGTCAAATGGTCAGAAACAAGTTGTTGCTAAAGAGTTCATTTTAGAATTAGAATGGACAAAAAGGCCTATAAACATGGGGGGGATACATATGGTTTATTTAACATATTAAAATTCTCTAACAAATAAATAGAAAGTAAACAGAAATGAGATGCAATTTTTCCTAACGGATTAAAAATTTAAGGTTAACACTCCAGTCCCAGCAACAGGGCAGGAAAAGATACTTTCATAACCTATTGGTGGAGAAAAAGATGTAACTAAAAACATAGAAAGTTCCTAACTCAGTTATTTCACCTACAGGAATATCATATAAGGAAACAGTAGCAAAGGGGCAAGAACTTATACACTATGGTTCATTGTAGGAATGGAAAAAGAAAAATGTGTAAACAACCTCCAGAGGTAATGGTTCACAATTTAAGCTACAATACCTTGTAAAACTATGTACCCATTAAGAAACACAAGGAGTAACTATAGGTCTTCATATAAATTCTCTAAGACGAAGTAAAAAAGAGCAATTTGCAAAACAAAAACCCACAAAAACCACATAATTGCTGAAAGAAATTAAAGGTCAAGATGAATGAAAAGACATCCTGTGTTCATGAACTGGAAGACTTAAGATTGCAGTATTTTCCAAATTAATCTACAAACTTGATACTCTTTTTTTTAGATTTTATTTATTTATTTGACAGAGAGTGAGAGAAAGAGGGAGGGAAAGACAAGCACAAGAAGCAGCAGATGGAGAGGGAAAAGCAGGATCCCTGCTAAGCAGGGCGCCCAATGCAGAGCTCAATCCCAGGACCCTGGGATCATGACCTGAGATAAAGGCAGACACTTAACTGATTAGGCCACCAGGGTCAACGCAATTCTTAATCAAAATAACATCTTCCTTTTTGCAGAAATGTACAAGATGGTCCTAAAATTCAGACAAGGGACTTCTGAATAGACCAAAACAAAACAAAAAAACCAAAAAACTTTAAACCCAAAAAACAAAAACCCTTGATAAAGAAAAGTTAGGGGCACCTAGGTGGCTCAGTGGGTTAAAGCCTCTGCCTTCAGCTCAGGTCATGATCTCAGGGTACTGGGATCGAGCCCCGCATCAGGCTCCCTGCCGAGCAGGAAGCCTCTCTGCTTCCTCTCTCTCTGCCTGCCTCTCTGCCTACTTGTAATCTCTGTCAAATAAATAAATTTTAAAAAAAATCTTAAAAAAAAAAAGAAAAGTTAGAGGACTCGAACTTCTTGATTTCAAAACTTACGACAAAGCTACAATAATGAAACAGTATGGCATAAGGATAATCTTATACATCAATGAAACAGAATTCAGACCTATACATGTATGGTCAACTGATTTTTATCAAAGGTGCCAAGATCGTTTATAGGAAAGCACAGTCTCTTCAACAAATGGTGCTGAAGAAGTTTTGAATATGCTGCCCAAGGGAAAAAGCAGTTCTGGAAAAGGCTAGGGAGGAGTAGGGAGCAGCCTCTGGGAGTGACAGTTCTGACAAGAAATCTCAGGGTTCCAAATGGTGGCAGACATATTCTGTGTGAAAAACATGGGGAAGGGCGCCTGGGTGGCTCAGTGGGTTAAAGCCTCTGCCTTCGGCTCAGGTCATGATCTCAGGGTCCTGGGATCGAAGCCTGCATCGGGCTCTCTGCTCAGCAGGGAGCCTGCTTCCTCCTCTCTCTGCCTGCCTCTCTGCCTACTTGTAATCTCTCTCTGTCAAATAAATAAATAATCTTAAAAAAAAAAAAACATGGGGAAAATCATGAAAGCTATGGAAAAGTTAAAGTCTGGAATGAGATTAAATAAAGTGGCTGCACATTATAGTGAAAATAAAGTGATGTGGGTTGGATGACCACAGGTTCCAAAGTGGTACCACTTCAAAAAGCAGCATCCACCTCGCCTTTAAGTGGGTTGGATAAGCCAGTGTTTACAGACCCTCCAGTTAAGACAAAATCTGGCTATCATATCATTATGAAGGGAGAAAAAAAAAATAGTAAAAAAAACTGGAATAACCAAAAACAAATGGTGCTAGGACAACTGATAATTACATGTAAAAGAATAAAGTCGAACACTTAACGTCAAAGCATATTAAAAAATACTCAAAATGGGTCAAAGACTTACATAAGAGCAAACTATAAAACTCCTAGAATATAGGTGTGTATCTTTGTGACCTTGGATTTGACCACAAATTCTTAGATATCAAATGCACAAGCAACAAAAGGAAAAATAAACTTCGTAAAATTAGTAACTTTTGGGCATTAACAGACACTACCAAGGAAATAAAAAGATAATTCAAAGAATGGGAGAAAATATTTACAGTGTCTCTGATAAGGGTCTAACATCCCAAATACATAAAGAACAACTCAACAACAAAAAGACAAACCAATTAAAAAACAAAAAACAAAACTTAGAAATTCTCCAAAGAAGATATATAAATGGCCAATAAACACACAAAAATGTGCTCAAAATCACTGATCATTAGGAAAATGCAAATCCAAACCACAAGGAGATACTACTTCATATCCACTAAGATGACTATCATTTTTTTTTAAAAGGCAGAAAATAACAAATGTTAGTGGGGATGTGGAGAAGCTGGAATCTTCATAAATTGCTAGTAGAAATATAAGATGATTAACCTACTTTGGATAAAGGTTTGGTGTATCCTCAAAAAGTTAAACATAAAATCGCTTTATAACCCAGTAATTCCACCCCTAGATAAAGTGAAAAGAGGTATCCAAACAAAAACTTACACACGAATGGATAAACAAAATGTGGTATATCCACACAACGGAACATTATTCAGCCATAAAAAGGAGTGAAGTACTCATACATGCTAGAATATGGATGAACCTTGAAAATATTAGGCAAAGTAAAAGAAATCACACACACAGGCCACATATTATATAATTCCATTTAAATAAAATGTCCAGAATAGGTACATCCATAGAATAAAACAGATTAATGCTTACCAGGGCCTGGGAGGGGGAGGGGATGAGGAGTGAAAAGTTAGTGGGTACAGGCTTTCTTTTTGGTGTGATGAAAATGTTCTGGAATTAGTGGTAGTGGCTGCATAACATTGTGAATGTACTAAAAGACAATGAGTTAAATAGGTGAATTTTGTCTCAACAATATGTATGTATGTATGTGTATTTCTATAAAAAAATTTTTAAAAACCCAAACATCTGTATATATATTTAAGTGTATATATGTGTAAGTCATGTAAAAGATCAGAAAGGACATAAAGCAAACTATGAATAATAGATACCTAACAGGGAGAAAATGAACTGGAAAATTTTTAATTTTTAAATTATTTTAAAATTTTAACAAAAAAATTTTTATTCTATAAATTTCTTTAGGATTTGAATTTTTTAACATTAGCATCAACTTTTACAGTTACAAAAAAGCTAAAAAGCAAAATAATGAAAAAGAAACTCAAGAAAACAATTGTGACCAGGAAAGAATTCCTCCTAAGCATGGGAATTACAAAACATTAATTTTCTTAGTTAGGTTGTAAAATCTTTTCCTATGGTTTTAAACAAACTTTGAATTCATCTGCTCAAAATGGTATAGGTATAGTTAGTCTACTGGATGTCTACTGGTAAAGAGTAACAATTCATCAACACTATAGAGATCCTTTAACACCAAAATATTTATGTTCCCTCTTTTGGGTACATACCTGTCTGGCTGATCCACTAGCCTGCCTTACTTTTTCTGCTACTCCTCCTAAAAGCTGCACAAGTTTAGTCTGCTTCAAAAGTTCTTCTCGGAGTCCTTTTCCTCCCACTGAGAGGAGAGCTCCCAAAACATGTTCATATCGGGCACCAAACTGTGCATCATGCAGGGCATCCTTGAGGAGCCTAATACAGCAAAATATTTATGTCAGCCACTTCTGAAAACTGGATGAATGTCTCAAATATCAACTTAGGTTCATTTTTTGGTATCCAGGAACTTACTTTAAGCTATATAAGTTAAAAACTCATTATTATGGAGTTCTAACATTTTGTTAGCTCTTTATTGCAAAAATATTTGGCACTTTTGGTTTTATTTCTAAGGACATAAAAATCTGGCTTCTTATAATAATGCCCTTAATAAAACATCTGGTATTGACAATAAGCAGTCTGAGCATACTGTTTAGACTTTCAGAGTATATCAACTCTATAAATACTAGGAACAGAAATAAATTACTTAAAAAAGTTTAAATCTTACCAATATAAATTGTGTGCTATGTGTATATTTCCCAATGCCCTGGACAGAAGGAAGCGCACTAATGAACTGTTCAAGTAAATTTCATATTTCAAAGCCTACACATAAAGGAAAATAAGAATTACTAGTGGTCAAACCCATACCATATTATTAGGATAAAATTATCAAAAGAGAAACTATATAAAGCAAGATGTAAGACAACACTGATAAAAATGACAGATGAATTAACTTGGGCTATGTAGGTTATGAAATTAAGCAGAAAAGTATAGATTTGGGAATAATTTAGTAGTTACATTTAAATGGCTAATAAAGAAAAATCAAAGAAAAGCTCATCTGTTTTGTACTGAGAATCTAAAAATGGGAGAATTAAAAATAATATATATAATATTCAAGTGGGGCAGCTAACAATAGTGGAAAAACACTGGTACTACATCCAAACTTAAGGTACCTCAACATTCCCACAAAAGTACTTTGAATCAAAACAGAATGGGGATGCTTTAGCAAGTTCCCTACTCATAAAATCTGGGTGGAGAGTAAGGTGAATAGGTAAACCAGTAAAAAACTCACCTGTACAAACTGTGGAAGAAGATCAGTTAGTTCATCATCACTTATAGCCTCAATCCAGGTTACAGCTATAGACCTCACTTCCTGATCAGCGAACCTAAAGAAGTACCACAAAAATCAAGATTTAATGGTGATTTCTTTCTAGTGAAGCTGGTTTTTTTTTTAGATTTTATTTATTTATTTGAGAGAGAGCACACAGGAGCAGGGGCAGAGGGAGAGGGAGAAGTAGGCCCCTTATTGAGCAAGGAGCCTGAGGCAGGGCTCAATCCCAGGACCCTGGGATCATGACCTGAACTGAAGGCAAACGCTTAACCAACTGAGCCACTCAGGTGCCCCAGAAGCTGTATTTCCTAAAAACACGATTTTAACCTATGCCTGACAAAGAATATTCAAATAGCTCTTTATTCAAAAGCAATATATATATATATATATATATATATATATATATATATATTTTTTTTTTTTTTTTTTTTA
>LNAC01000062.1:4611727-4761132 GCA_002007465.1 Ailurus styani
TTTTTAAGGAAAATCTTACTGTACTATACAAATTCAACTTCAGGAGTGTCCAGAAATCTTAAACTTATGAAAATCTTGACCATATGGGCAGAGGGAGAAGCAGACTCCCTTTCGAGCAGAGAGCCTGATGTGAGGCTGGATCCAGGGACTCCAGGATCATGACCTGAGTGGAAGACAGGTGTTTAACCGACTGAGCCATGCAGGTGCCCCTTCAGGTTAGTTTTAAATGATATGACACCTCTATTCTTTTTCTAATTTGTTTTTAAAAGTAAACTCTATGCCCAATGTGATGCTCGAACTCATTACCACTCCCCCCCACAAGATCAAGACTCCTATGTTCCATCAACTGAGCCAGCCAGGCGCACCATGACATCTCTTTTTAATAACCCCAGCACAAAAAGTATGTTTGTAAAGATACACATTTACACATTTATATTGCATTGAATTGCTTTCATGTTAAAACAAAGGGGGCGCCTGATGTCATGATCTCAGGGTCCTGGGATCGAGGCCCCCATAGGGCTCTCTGCTCGGCAGGGAGCCTTCTTCCACCTCTCCCTCTGCCTGCTTCTCTGCCTACTTGTGATCTCCCTCTCTCTCTCTCTCTCTCTCTGTGTCAAATAAATAAATAAATAATCTTAAAAAACAACAACAACAACAACAACAACAAACAAACAAAGGGAAGTACTTCTGCAACATAATATACCTTACTGGAAAAACTGGCAACAATAAAATAGAGCAAGTACATTCACTCACAGTTAACTTACTTTGAGTCAAGTAGTTCCAATGCAGTCAGTGGGTGTAATGGAGGCCACTGCTGAAGCAGTGAGTAAGTTTTGGCAAGATTAACCCATTTCCAGTTTGGGGCACTTGCTAGTATTTTAGGAAGACAATTTGGGTGTTTGAGGCAATAATAGCGTTTCTCCCACAAAAAGGCTTTATCTTCTTTAGAAAGTCTGCATATATAACAGAATTAAATTACTTCTCAATGATATAATGACAGTTATAATCTCAATGATTAAAAATACAGAGGAAATTTATTCATTTTAGGACAGCCACTTCTTGGTAGAATCATTAATACTAATTTTGAATAGAAAAATGCAATGTACAGAAAACACTACCAATTTACTCTAATTTGGGGGATAGAAAGAAATCATTCTGCCTTGATAAAAGTCTTAGTTATGAAAATGAAGGATAATTCAGTATAATAAAAATTTATTGAGCTCTAACCAGATGCCAAGCACTAGAAATCAGAGTTGGATAAGCAGAACCCACCCTAAAAGATAGCAAGGATTTCATCCATTTTATACAAATCAAAATCATGCAAAAAAAAAATGCTATTACATTTTAGAAGATGATTATACAGCTCAAATGAGGGACATTCAAAATGAGAAGTGTTTGTTTGGGAGACTCTAATTTAGTCTTAATGACAAATGTTTAGGTGAATGAAATATTCACTATTTTACTACCCATCCTCTTTTGTGTATAAATACATGCACTGATGTATTCATGTCATGTGGGGTATTGAAAAAAATTCAAATATTGCAAAAAGGTGCACAGTTAAGTCTCTCCTTCCAGTTTCCCACCCAATGAAAACTGCCTAATAAGAATGCATATCCTTCCAGAGATAGTCTATTTGTGTAAAAGCATATACATAGGTATGTGTAGATTCTTTTTTCTTTACATTAGTAACACACCACATAAACTATTCTGCTCCTTGCTTTCTTCATTTAACATCTTACATAGTAATACATATAGCTATAAGTTCATTCTTAATAGTTACATAATACTCCATTGGATAAAGGTATAATAATTTAACCTTTACTGACGGACACTACATCACTTACAATAATCCAAATACTGCAATGAATATTCTTTACTCCATAAACAAATATAAAAGGTTTTTTCTAAGATATATAATTAAATGGAAATATAACTATGACGTTACAGACTATGTACCTATTGTGACCTTTATCAATTTTGCCAAATTGCTCTCCCAAAGCTCCTTAGCCAACAGTTTAATTCCCATTTTTTGTATCCTCATCAACACTTTATATGATGAGACATTTTAATTTTCAACCAAGTCATGTGTGTGAAATATTATCTTGCAGTAATTTTCCTTTTCTTGATTACCGAGGGGTCAAACATCTTTTCAGATATTTAAAAGGCACTGTATTTCTTTTCCAAAAAATTAGTCATATTCTTTCTATTACTAAGTTGTTGGTTTGTCTATTGTCTAAAGAACTAAAAAAGTTCTTTATATGTATTTTTAAAATCTATTGATATTTACTGTAAATTTAGTTCTCAATGTTGTCTGCCTTTTGATCATGTAAAAGTTCTACTTGTACAAATTTTGAAAGTTTTATGTAGTCATATATGGCTTTTTTATAGAATTAAAAACAAACAGAAAACTTTCCATACCAAGAAGATTACTAAATCATGAACTAAATCGGGGCATTTAATAAACTATTAACTTGAGATTTACAATGTAAGAAATACCCAGGCAAAACAAAAATCAAAGGAGCATACCCAAGTGATGAGTCTCTATGAATAATATCAAGAAGTTTCCCTTTTGTATCATTCGCCAATGTTTCTAAGTTGTGTTGCTGTATGATGCTTCTGTCAACTTGAGGAGTAGTATAGATGACATCAAATGTAGGAGAAGGAAAATCAACCTTAAAAATTTAACAGAGGTTGATGAGATTGCAGCTAAACAGTCCACATATCTGCCACATTAATTTGTCTTTGAGAAAACGGATTCTGAGCCATCAGGGTGACTATTAGATTGAATATTGAATTAATGCTTCTTGTCCTTTTGCTGAAAGTGATTACCATCACTGCTAATTCTCAAAAGCACATATATTACATGGGATGGATACAGGTCCATTTTTTCGCTGTTTCTCAGAGATAGGAAATGGTTTATTAACATTTAAATTGAAGACAGGTCTTAAGATCAAACAAGACCAATTAGGCTTCTTCAGTTAACAATCTAAATCATGGAAGACATATACATCTTAAAAGGAAATCTCAACCTCCCCATGTATCAAGAAGTACCATTACCTGTAACACTATTCTTTCCATCACGTACCCTTTTCTGGGTACTGTTCCGGGAACAGGATTTGTATGTGATGAAGTCCACAGATACAGAAGCTTAGTTCCGCATGTTAAAAACCTTCAAGAATTTAGACAGAATACTGTAGCTTTCATTTTATTTTTGTAGTTTTCATTTTAAAAATTGCTTCAAAGTTCACATCACACATACACGCACGCACACACACACACACACACACACCAAAAAACTCACATCACATGGTAATGAATTTGAAATGTTTATCCAAACATTTATTAAGCATCCATTAGGTAAAAAGTATCATCTTTAAGAACATACCAGAGTCACTCTCCACAGAATATTAATACTGCAGGTAAATGTATTGATGAGTGGGGATTGGGACAAAGGGAGGGGAGAATGAAATAATGTATCCTGGGAGGAACAGGGTTGAGGATAGAACACATAAGGGTAAAGACTCAGAGTCACTTGTTCCCAAAGCAACTTTTAAAAGAGATCAAGAGTTGAACGCTCTTCTGACTGAGTTAGCAGGCAGCCCCCTCCCCTGCCTAAAGCAACTTTTATAAATAGAAAGGTGAAGAACAGTCTTTAAAGATCATCTACAATGGAATACATCTCAAGGTAATAATCTGGGTTACATAAATGCTCACTGACTTTCACCTTAAGAACAAACCACATGGGTGGGAGGGCAGGGATAGGGTGGATGGGTTATGGACATTGGGGAGGGTTTCTGCTTTGGTAAATGCTGTGAAAGATGTAAGCCGGATGATTCACAGACCTGTACCCCTGGGACAAAGAATAAAGAATAAAAAAATAAAATAAAAAAATAAAAAAATAAAAAGAACTGCATGCCAAGGAAACCAATACAGTATACTTTGCAACAAAACACTAATCATTTCAAATGAGAAATTTTATCTATGCTCTAAACCAGGGGTCAGCAAGCCTTTTCTATAAAGGGTCAGATGGCAAATATTTTGGGCTTTTTGGGTCAATCTCTGTTGCAGACTCAACTCTGCTGTTATACTGCAAAAGTAGCCATGAACAATACATACATAAATATGTACTGTGATCTAACAAAACTGTTATTTACAAAAAACAGGCAATGCACTGGAGTATGCTGACCCTTAGCCTAGACTACCAATTTAAAAACATTTATCAGTAAGACATTGATACACCTTTACACAGAATAAATTTCTGAAAAATAACATGAGATATATATAAGCAGGAAACCATAAACTTCATCAAACTTTATTCATTTTATTCAAACAGCAAATATCCTGTCCAAATCTAGACTCTAGTCTTAATGTTTTCTCGAAGGTTAATGGCCTTTAAATCTTCAACACATTATATTCTTTTTTAGATCCACCCTCGCACCCAACTAGATTTTAAGGCAAATTCTGATATTATCTCATCTGTAAATACTTTTAACTCTCTCTAAACAATAAACAATTTTAAAATAAGTACACCATTATCACTCCTAAAATAATTAACAATTACTTAAAATCATCAGCTATTTATCAGTATCCAAGTTCCCCCGTCTCACAAATTGAAAGTTGGTTGTTCCAATAAAGATCCAAGCAACTTCCAATGCTGTATTTGGCTGATGTCTTTTTAAGTATATTTTAAGAGCCTAACTCCAGGCCTGTCACCTGGTTTGTAAATAAAACTTTTATCAGAAGGAAGCTACACTCATTTACATATTGACTACTGTTGCTTTTTATCTTTGATTTTGCATTTATGACACAGGTTACAGTTAACCCTTGAATAACATCCTTGAACTGTGCAGGTGCACTCATACAAGGATTTTTTCAATACAGTACTATAAATGTATTTTCTCTTATGACCTTAATATCTATTCTCTATCTCACTTTATTATAAGAATATACTATGTGATACAAATTAATATACAAGATATGTGTTAATCAACTATGTGTTATCAACAAGGCTTCTGGTCAACAGCAGGCTACTAGTTGAGTTTTTGGGTAGTCCAAGTTATTTGCAGGTGTTTGACCACATGGGGTGGGCAGGGTGGAAAGGCACTGCTAAAACCCCACGTTGTTTAAGCGTCAACTGTATTATGACCGGCAAAGCCTAAACTACTTCTACCTGGTCCTCTTTTTTTTTTTTTAAAGATTTTATTTATTTATTTGACACAGAGAGAGAGATCACAAGTAGGCAGAGAGAGAGAGAGGAGGAAACAGGCTCCCCACTGAGCAGAGAGCCCGATGCGGGCATCGATCCCAGGACCCTGAGGTCATGACCTGAGTCGAAGGCAGAGGCTTTAACCCACTGAGCGACCCAGGCGCCCTACCTGGTCCTCTTTACAGAAAGTTTGCTGAATCTTATTTTTACCTATACATTCTTCCTCTCTTTTTTATCCCTGCCATTTGTTAAAGAAACCAGGTCTTTTGTTCTAAGAACTTTCTATATCCTGGATTTTACTGATTGCACTCCTCTAGTGCCATTTAGGATGTCCCTTTATCTCCTACATTTTCATAAAGTAATAGATCTAAAAGCTTGGTCTGATTTGGGTTTAGTTATCTGGCAAGAATACTTAATAAAGGTAGAATTGCATACTACTTCCTATTATATAAAGAGTCACATTTCTCTTTCTGTGACGATAATCAGTTTGTTTGGGCCCAGTCTGAACTACCCATTATGAATTTCCAGAAAAGTTAATCAATTAATGGCTTTAAGCAAGCACTGATAATGCTTAAATCAATGGTTTTCAACCAAGAGTGATTTTGCCCTCAGTGGATATTTGGCAAGGTCTGGCAGCATTTTTGGTTGGTAAGTGGGGGGTACTATTAGCAAACAGTGGGCAGAAGACAGGGATGCTGCCAAACATCCTACAATGCACAGGACAGTCTCCCATAGCAAAGAATGATCTGGCCCAAAATACCAATAGTGCCAAGACTGAGAAACCCTGGCCTAAATCTATTATTTCAGTAGGGATTACAAAATTGTGATATTCTATCATTTCTTGAGCATCTATTAGCTGGAATTTTTCTATTAACTTTCTCACATCAATATTTGGTAATCCTGAAATAAAACTGTTAAGGAAAAGCAGGTTAAATGCTTGGTCCTATTTAAAAATGAATTAAGAACTCATTTGTTATTAGGCTAACTGAAATGCCTCTAAGTTTTTTCGCTTCCCTTTGAGAGTGACTTCATCAGGCTGTATGCAGGTTGCACCTTAAACATAAATTATTTTTAAGATTTTATTTATTTGATAGACAGAATGAATGAGAGAGAGAGAGAGCACACAAGCAGAGGGAGAGGGAGAAGCAGGTTCCCCTGCTGCGCAGGGAGCCCAACTCAAGGCTCCATCCCAGTACCCTGGGATTATGACCTGAGCCAAAGACAGACACTTAACTGACTGAGCCACCCAGGCACCCCAACATAAGTTATTTTTAGAAAGAATTTCAAGACCAGGACTTCTGATCACTATACTACATTAAGTTAACTGAATTAAATCATTAACACTTTGAATTAATGTTTAACCATCTTCCCTTTGAGTATTTCTTGAATGCTAGGACCTAACAACATTACCTACCTAGATCAATTGCACTACTTGGCAAAATCTCAAGCTTAATGCCATCTGCTTATTGTTTTAAAAGCAGAGTGCTGGATGCAAACTATTTGTCTAACAAAAGTCAACTGCCCTTTACCTTAATCTCTTGAATTTTTAAAGAGTGTTACAGCATTCATAAAAACAAACAAACAAACAAAAAAACCCCACACAAAAAACATTTATTACTAGACAATAAAATGGGGCAAAAAGTGATGGTACTTCTCTAATTAAGCAAAGATACCTGGTGCTTTCAAGAGCAAGGTTTTCAGAGATGATATTCATTCACTCATTCATTCATTTAAAAAGATTTATTTATTTGAGAGAGAGGAAGAGAGAGCGAGCAAGAGGGAGCAGGGGGAGGCGCAGAGGGGGAGAGAGCAGCGGACTCCCTGATGAGCAGGGAGCCAGAGGTAGGGCTCGATGCCCAGACTCTGGGATCATGACCTGAGCCAAAGACAGATGCTTAACCGACTAAACCACCCAGGTGCCCCAGAACTGACTTATTTATAAAAATTAATGATAATGAGGCAATTACATTTAATTTTCTCACATAACTGTTCCCTGACACTAATTTATCACAATTGAGAACACAATTTCCCTCCTTCACGTGGCCAATATTCTGTTTTAGAGTAATTACAGATTATATTTAGCAAAAGGTTCTAAATACTCATCCTTAATGATAATAACTTCAACTGCATTTCTCTAGCCTTTGGTGGTTCAGAATTATTTCAGATAGCAAACAAAATTTGAGCCTACCTAGCGAATAAAACAAATCTTACACTGCCTCCTCAATGGGAGGAAAGTAACTAAATGCTATGTTTCAGTACATGGGAAAAGAACATTTCAAGAACAAAATTTGTGAAGTCAGTGTTTCAAACATGATTTTTTATTTTTTTTTAAAGATTTTATTTATTTATTTGTCAGAGAGAGAGAGCACAAGCAGGCAGAGGCAGAGGGAGAAGCAGGCTCCCCGCTGAGCAAGGAGCCCGATGTGGGACTCTATCTCAGGACCCCGGGATCATGACCTGAGCCAAAGGCAGCTGCTTAACCAACTGAGCCACCCAGGCGTCCCTCAAACATGATTTTAGTAAATGATTATCAGAAAACCAAAGTGTATTTGCCATTTAAGAGGAAAAAGAAGTAGAACTAGATTAGCAAAATTTTTTCATTCTTGATTTTTTATTGTAGGACAAACAGATGAGTTATTAAATTACTTCTCAAACTGTCCCACAGACTACAATGTTTCAAAACATATATTCCAGAACAACAACGAAAAAATACCATGGTATCAAATAAATTTGAGAATGGCAATTTAGGGTAATAAGAACACAGACCCTGAGGCCAGACTCCTAATTCTACTACTTATTAGTTAAGTGCCCTAAGGCAAGTCACTTAAGTTCACTCTACTTTGATTTCCCCCTCTGTAAAAAGGAACAGTAACACCTGCCTTCATAGGGTGGTGTAATACATATACACACTCAGACTAATACCTAGCGTAATAAATGCTATGTGTTTGTCATTACAGTACTACTGTTATTGAACACAATAGTCTTCTTGACTAGAGAACTTTAGAGGTACTTTAATATGCTAGTATGCTATCACTGGCAAAATGTACTACTGTGTACTGTATGAAACATATCTGGAGCTTAGTCAATTGATTTTCTTTTTCCCATTTAGACAGAATTGATAGTCTCATGGAATGTACTACTACCTAAAACAGATTTAAACTACTGTAGGGCTAATAGATACAAGGCTCAAAAGGAATTCCTTTACCCATAAGGATCAATAAGGTTTTATACATATGCGAGACTTTTGGAGATTAAAGGCCAGGGGACCACAGCAGTAAGGGTAGATCAGTTAGGTAAAGAGAAGGAAATAATGTGCAGTTGTAGACTTTGAAACTGGAGAAGAATGGGAAAAGTATGAGAAGAGGAAAAATGGGAGTTGTTTTACTGGTATCAAGTAAACTTATAAGACCACAACTATTATGTCAAAAACATAGTACTTTGCATAAATGACAGAACATGAACTGGCTGCTGCTTATCTCCTGGAATAGTGAGTGGCAAACAATCCTCTAAATATCCAAATAGATATGTTCAAATTATAGCAGAGATACTTTGTGATTTCTTCTGATCTTTGTCTCTGAAATAACCTCCTTTTATTCACACTGGAAAAACTGATGTAGCTCATTATCTCATATATGTCACTATTCCCCACACTATTCTCTAGCCAATTCTGATGCTGGAGATGTGTCCACAGTAACTCATCATCACAACTCAGTAACACTTACCGTTTAAAGTCAAAAAGAGGTAAAGAAACTTTGCCCAAAGCTTCTGGCCCCTTTCTCTGCTTATTAGAATCAGGGGAACTTCCACTGCTCTGATTTAAAATTCCAAAAAGAGTAAGGTGAAGAAGTGATTCTAATGGCAACTGTGATATCTGGATGGGAAAAATGATTCTAAGGGGGAAAAATGTATTAACAGAAAAAACAAATTAGATCAAATATGAAATTTAACCATTTAATGAGACTGACTTTAGGTATTTCATTTGACTTATCAAAAAATCTTTAATCCCAAGTAACTTTTACTTAGGTAGCAAGCTTGGCCAATATGTACTATAAAAAATCTTAAGTAATTTTCATTAAAGTGTCAAATATGTAATAGTTCTTAAAAAATTTCTTAGTGCCTTTATTCAAGACTTGATAATGTCAACTTCTAGGCAAAATAACAGTCATTTTTATTTCCTTTAGGAAAAACTAGATGATTATTTCTGATTCAGATATACATATTATATACATACATATATATATAAATACACACAAGCAACATATGTTTACCTTTTTAAATTTTTTTTTTTAAGTCTGAAAGGATACATTGGGTCAAAAGTGGTCACTCTGAAGAGTCATAAGATGGTTAAGTGTTGGAAATAAAATGATATCCTTTTTACCCATACATACTTTTGTATTACTGTTTTTGAAGATGCATTACTTTTGTAATTTAAGAAAAATAGGAAAATACTTAATAAATGCAGAATAAAAAGTTCTGCAATTACATACCTGCCTAAATAGTGAAAGCATCCCCTTAGTTTAAAAACAGTATTTTAAAAATATTAACAGTGCAAAATATCTCATACATGGATTTTTTTTAATGTTAACCAAGAACTAGGCTTCATATATACAATATTACAGAATAAATACTAAACTAAGCAATGTTATGAAAACCATATTTCTATGGTTTGTGTGTACAATTATATGTAAATTTACAGTTTTAGCTTGACAAAAGTCTAAGAACAATTAATGGCATGTTCTGTAATTTAACAGTATGTACATTTTTCAGGATAGTATTTCAGATTTTTAAATGAGAATTTGTCTCTTCTATAGAATATCTAGGAGACACCGTAAGATATAAGAATTTAGTGGACTTTAATGGAAATTGTGATAAAAATGAAAACTAGGATGCATACATGGAAAAAAGAGGGCATACTGAAAAAATACAAAACCAAAACTTTCACTTACAGTTCATCCCATTTAATAAGATAGAAGAAATTCTTATAAGTGCCAACCTTCTTTGATTGAATAGGTTTAAAAAGATCCTTTCCATTGTGAGACAGGGAACATATCAAGTAGTATTTTTCATAACTGAGAAAAGAAAGATTTTTTAATTTCATAATACAAATTCATTAACTAATACAAATGCCTATTAGCTTTTCTTCTCTGGAAGTGATTATTAACTGAAATTATTTGGCCACCATTCATTTGAATTTTTGGAAAACATCTGAAATTGAACTATTACAAATTCTACAAAAATAAAGAAAAAGTATAACAGAGGGAGTACACAGAAGGAAACGTATATCCCCAAGTGCAAGTCTAAGGGGGGTCATGCTAGAATTTATCACAATTTTGTCATCAATTAGTTACTAGCTTTAGATTTTAGCTGAATGGCACTGAATAATTATTTATTCCTAGGTAAACTCTTAGAAGAAAAAGTGTAAACTTTATATTCCGTAGGTGCTATTTTCTTTGCTAAGTAACTAAATAGAGTCAGTTAGGGCGCCTGGGTGGCTCAGTGGGTTAAACCCTCTGCCTTCGGCTCAGGTCATGATCTCAGGGTCCTGGGATTGAGGCCCGCATCTGGCTCTCTGCTCAGCGGGGAGCCTGCTTCCTCCTCTCCCTGTCTTTAGGCCTGCCTCTCTGCCTACCTGTAATCTCTCTCTCTGTGTCAAATAAATAAATAAAATCTTTATAAATAAATAAATAAATAAATAAATAAATAAATAAATAAATAAATAAATAAATAAATAAATAAATAAATAAATAGAGTCAGTTAAGCATATTAATGCATGGGCCTGACTTGCACTGAGCCAGTCTTTCTAATCTATTAGATTAGATGGAGGCTTCCATCCATGGAATACATGCTATTGTATTCTCGCTAGATAGCAATGATTTAGCCCCTAATCGCCACAAATACAGAGCTGGTTAGATACCATCAGGCAATCTCACAGGCTAGGAGCCTTAGGTTCAATAAAACTGCATTCTCCCAGATTCTAACTTACTGCTAGGCTTACACATTAACCATTTTGTTCATATGTACAATCTATTAATCATTCAAAATATATTTTAAATCTGATCTCACTGGTTCACAAAATACCTCTAGCTAACTACTTGACTACTTTTCTCAACCTCATGCTATTTGTCCCTCTTTTCTTCAGCATTTTAGTTTCTTTCCACCTTAACTATCACTGCAGTTTTCTGTATTGTCTTCTACTGAGTATTTGTTTTCTTCATTAGTATCCCCAAATTTGTGTGTGTATATGAATCTGTATGGAGGATGTGGAAGGCATTACACCTATAACATTTAAAAGAATCAAATACCTTCACATAGCATTAGTACCCATTTAAAGGAAACTTCCAAGAGGGCAGAGATTCTTTTGTTGCTATGTTTACTGCTGAATCCCTCGTATGAAGAACACTGCCCAAAGATGGCATTCAGTAAATATTTACTGAATGAATTAATATATCACTTTCAAGTAATTATGTATTCTAGTATATTAATCTAAAGCTCAATTTAAGCAGAATTTATGTTCAGTATCCACTAGTATTCATTTTACTTTATAGCATTAAATTATGGAACTATTTCATTAAAAATATTCAATTCAGACTTTTCAGTTTATATTAGTCATTTCATAAGCTGAAGCTGGCAAACTTTGCAGCACTGACAAAAAAATCAAAATGGAAAAGCCCATATTAAAAATTCAATAGAAGAAATATGTTCTTATAGACTTCAAAGCCTAGCAATCAGTAAATTGCCTTTTCTAAAGGAAAGGCTGAAAAACAATAGTCATAAATTGACTAATTTATTAATTAGCATTTGCCTTTAAAAGTTTAAACATATATTTTCCTGCCTTTTTTTGCATGTAGTGCGAATGATATTTTTTATTGCAACCGCTTCAAACATCTCTGTAATTTTTATGAAAACCACAAAAGTATCTGGTAATTCTTGTACCATCCATTTAAATATTAAGATAATAGTGCATGACTGACATTTTACAGAATTAGAACAGCTTCTGGGTAAAGCTGTACATATTCTGTTTTAAATAGTTACTTACTTTGATACCCAATTACTTGAAATTCCATGTGCAGCAAAAATTGTAAACTGAAGCTGTTCTGTTGTTGTCCACGCTTCCTTGATGTTCCTATTACTTTGGGAACAGTTTGCAGGACTCCTACCACAATTTGCATGGAGTCTGAGAAGATCATAAATTGCTGCAGTTAATTGGTCCATGCTTACTTGAACAGGATTTTCAGGATTCAGTGATCCTAGATTTAAAGAAATTGTTAATATAATTCCCTGAAAAACCAACAATTGTCACTAAAATTTGAAGAACTTAAAGACATACCCCTAGATGAACTCTTATTAATATCTCCTTCTCCAGACAGTGAAGTCACCTGCATACACACATATAAATTAGTCAGAAAATTGCCCATGATGTATTGAAATTAAAGGTAAAAATTAAATTAAATGCTATATCAGGAAACCTCCCCAAAGTTCCTGCAGAATAAAACAAAAATGCAAAAAAAAGGATGAAAACCCCAAACCAAATAAACAAATTATTTCTAGTTATCAAGAAAATCAGAATAACTAAAAATTAGTGCAGAATATAGAAACTCAACAAATTCTTCCTCATTAGTCTAGTAATTGAAACCCAAAAGTGATAAATACACTAATATTATACTTTATATTCCATTAGCTGCTCTACTATTAGTATTGTAAGAATATCTTTGGGGCGCCTGGATGGCTCAGTCAGTTAAGCATCTGCCTTCAGCTCAGGTCATGATCCCAGTGTCCTGGGCTGAGCCCTACATCAGGCTCTCTGCTCAGCAAGGAGCCTGCTTCTCCCTCTCCCTCTCTCTGCTACTCCTCCTGCTTGTGCTGTCAAATAAATTAAAAATTAAAAGTTCACAGTATGGCATCCATGTATTCAATATCAACCCTCACAAAGCCCTTCCAAGGCAGCCTGTCTCCTTTTAGGAATTACCAACTTTACCAGGTAAGTGACCAAATCAACTCAAAAGTGAAAGCCAAAATTAAAATGGTAACACATTGTCTGGAAGAAGCAAAAATCTCCCAGTTTAAGTGATATCACTGAAATACACATTTGCATTTAACAAAATGCTAATTACTAAAAGAATACTCACATCAGCACTTTTACTCCTTGGAAGATTAACTGCTCTCTTTAGCTTCTTTACTGATTCTGTAATGGCAAGAGTCTCTACACCATCTAATGCGCTACAGATTTTTCTTACAGCTTTAATTACTTGATCTACAGCTCGGTGTTGGTTCTTTAAAAATAAAAAGTAAAATAAACATAAGTATATAGAATTTAAAGGATCTGTTTCAGAAAAGATAAAGTCAGAAACTAGACATTTTAGATGTGCTTAAGAACAGATATCCTTTCCTCTTTGTGATGAAAAAGAAACAAGATAATCTTTTCAATTATCTATTTTATTTTGAAAGGAAAAACTGGGTCTGATTTTTCACTTTGCATGAGACAATTATTCATATACAAATGCCATTAATTTCATCAGAATAATAAATTATTAACAAATTACTAAGTCATTAAAAAAAGTGAGTTATTTTTTATTCTCATTTGGGATTAAGTTCCACATTAAAAACACCAATCCTGCCTGCCAATAATTTGGTATCAGAAACTAAGTTCTTCAGAGGTTGCCATATATTAATAATATTGGGCAACAGTTAGGAGATATTAAGACAACTTTTAAGCATCGTTTACATCTGTACAACCATCACTTTTAAATTTTGTCTCATGAAAAAACTTCCTTGAGGACAATCCCTCCATAGTATTCAACCACAGTTGATTTCACCATGATTCAAAAGTATACATGTACAAATATATTATAAAATCATTTACTTGATGAAAATACTTAAAACTCCCTCTGCATTCCTCCATCATTATTTTAAAGTATATATCTCATTAAGAACATTCTTACATAATGAATGAATTCATCAAACATTTAAGCCAAACTTATATGCCAAGTACTGTTAGAATGGGCTGAAACTTAGTACTGTACCATCCCTTAAAAATTTAAACTTTTCCACCCTTGAGGCTTGGCAACCATAAACTAAATGCTCCCTGAACCTTCATGCTTAAATGAAACCACGTCATCAAACACCCAATTACGCTCCAGCTCATTTTTGCTTAGATAACTTATATTTCTGCTTGGTTCTACTCCTACACCTTCATGTAAAAACCTTTCCAGTTTTGAGGCACAGGTCATTCTCCTATACTACTCCCCATCATTTTTTATGTGCCAGTTATCAATTTATTATCTATCAATTTCAAATCCACCCTTCTTCACTCTACTTTGTGATACTGAAGCTAGACCTATAAACATTTTTCCTTTGCCAGCTGACACAATGTTAGGTTTTGTCAATAGAGGGCACCAAAGGGACACTCACAGAACAGCAGCATGAAGACACTTCTCATCAGGGTTCTAGTCCTCCATTTTTTACTTCAGCATCAGATCCCAGTAATCCTCAAAGACCAGTTCCAGCTGCCGCCCCCCACCTCCACCCCCACCCCCAGCCATGGTCTCCCAATCTGACAACTCTATCAGGTTTCTTTGCTACAGGCAACCTATGTATTCCTGTGATAGCCAAACCCCCTTAGAAGAGACTGGATTTAAAAAAAAAAAAAAAAAAAAAAAAAAAAAAAAAAAGGGTAGATTTCAGCCTGAGGTTGGAGGGGAGGTTCTATCATAAGTCCTTAGAATTCCTTCACTATCCAGTGTTCCTCAACCTAGAGCTGACAGCTGCTTTTTCGCACCTATTATTACTGCTAGACCCCTCAGAGCATGATTGGCAAACTTTTTAAAGGCCAGAGAGTAAATGCTTTAGGCTTTGTGGGCCACGTAGTCTCTGTCACGATTCAACTCTGCTATTACAGTGTGAAAACAGATACAGCTAATACATGAACCAATAAGCATAGCTGTGTTCCAAGAGAACTTTATTTACAAAAATTGGCAATAGGCCAGATTTAGCATGCAAGTCATAACAAGCCAAATCCTGCTTTAGAATCCTCTTTTACTCTTTATAGCAATTATAACTACCTTTCAGTAATCAGTGACTCTTTAATTTTCCCTGTTCTACTACTATATTTTCTGTCTTCTAACTTGGCCTCTGATAGCCTGATCTGCCTGGCAATTGACACGTAGTCATTTCCCCCACTGTACACCCTATTTTTGCTCTGGATATTCCCCTCTCTACCCTATATCCTATAATAAGCCTCAGTTACATAAATGTCCATGTGGAAAATTCATAGCATCTTCAACTCCAAAACTATACCCTATCAGAATCTTAACTACAGTATCATACTCTGAGCACAATCTCCTTTGTTCTCACACATTCACTCTGACTAAGCGAAGTCTCTGAGCTCAGATAATATTCTCTGCTTCTTCTACCAGGTAGCTGAATACTTTCAAAGAAAATCTCAGAACCATACAGATTCAACATTTCCTAATTTCAGCAGGAAACTGCATGCCACTTAACATTCCTTTTACTTGTTCTTGGTCAGTTCTCTTTCCCATTCTTCTTAAAATACGAAGCCAAACCATTATGCCTTGGCTCAAAACATTTGCTGCTACCCTAACTTCATTTTAAAAATAAATTAATACCTTATCTCTAGAAAATTAAGGCCAGCAGGAATCAAAACTTCTGAAACTTCCTGATCTCCCCTAAAACCTAAATTAAAATGTACAAAGACTTATATGTGAATGTTTACAGCGGTATTACTCAAAATAACTAAAAACTGTAAACTGTCAAAATGTCCATTATTTGGTGACCACATAAAAACAAAATATGGTGTATCCATACAATGGAAGTATTTACCAATAAAAAAAGTAGCAAACTGGATACACACTACAACTTACATACAACATGGACATAGCTTAAAAACAGTATGATATATGGGGAAAAAAATAAGATATAAAAGATTCCACAGGGTATGACTCCATTTACATGAAATCTCCATTAAAGGCAAATCTATTGGGGCCCCTGGGTGGCTCAGTCGTTAAGTGTCTGCCCTCAGCTCAGGTCATGATCCCAGGGTGCTGGGATCGAGCCCCACATCAGGCTCCCTGCTCAGTAGGAAGCCTGCTTTTCCCTCTTCCACTCCCCCTGCTTGTGTTCCCTCTCTCACTGTGTTTCTCTCTGTTAAATAAATAAATAAAATCTTTTAAATAAATAAATAAATAAATAAATAAATAAAATCTTATAGATAGATAAATAAAGGCAGGTCTATCAAGCCAGGAACCAGACTGGGCATTATCTGTGGGTGGGTCTGGGAATGGGGAATGACTGCAAAGTAGCAAATGGAAACTTTTGGAGTGATGAAATGTTCTAAAGAACTGGACTGTGGAGATAATTATACAGCTCTATGGATTTACTAAAAGAAATCATTGAATTATATACACCCAACGGGTAAATTCTATGGTATATACATTATACCACAATAAAGCTGTAAAAAAAAATGTGGGTAATAAATGATAGTCACTACTTTAATATTTTATTAATTTTTTTATTTTTTAAAATATTTTATTTATTTATTTGACAGAGAGAGAGCGAGCGAGCGAGCGAGAGTGAGAGCGCACGCACAAGTAGGCAGAACGGCAGGCAGAGGGAGGGAGAAGTAGACTCCCTGCCGAGCAGGGAGCCCCATATGGGGCTCGATCCTGGGACCCTGGGATCATGACTTGAGCCAAAGGCAGCTGCTTAATCGACTGAGCCACCTAGGCACCCAATAATTTTATTTATTAATCACTATTTTAGTTAAGTTGGTCATGAAGACATCTGTGATAAGACATGTGAATAGAGACCTTAATAAACTGATAGGTAAGCCATGCAAGTACCTGGGGGGAAAGCATTAAAAGTAGAGGGAACACGGCGCCTGGGTGGCTCAAGTTGGTTAAATGACTGCCTTTGGCTCAGGTCATGATCCCAGGGTCCTGGGATGGAGTCCCGTATCAGGTTCTCGGCTCTGTGGGGAGTCTGCTTCTCCCTCTGACCTTCTCCCCTCTCATGCTCTCACTTTCTCTCTCTCTCTCACTCTCTCTCAAATAAAATCTTAAAAAAAAAAAAAGTAAAGGGAACAAAGGGCAGTCAGTTAAGCGTCTGACTCTTGACTTTATCTGACTATTGACTTCGGCTCAGGTCACGATCCCACGGTTGTGCGATCAACCCCTACATCTGGATTTGCCTACTTAACATTGCTATTAAGGTAAATAAAAGTCATCACAAACATAAAGTCCAAAATTAAGTTCCATGTCTTCCACCCAAATCTGTCCTTCTCCCACCCCTCCCTCCCCCTATCCAACCTCTGCAGCTAGCAAAACATCTTCCGAATTGATTGTTTCCATTCTCTCCCCCCTTCCTCACTCTATTCTAGCTAGAAAGACAGACCTTATATATACCAGGCACCCTTCTCCTCCCCTAGATAACCGGACAGCTTCTTTCTCTCCTCCAGTTCTTTGCTCAAATTCATCTTCTTAATGAGGCCTTCTCTGAATACAAATGTTGAAATTGCAACATTACCCTCCTTTATTTTTCTCTCTAGTGCTTACCACCTGATATAGCATATGTTTTGCTAGTGTTATTGTCTGTCTTATCCAAGTAGAGTGTAAACTAAGAGCTGGGATTATAGTTTCATTTGTTCGCTGCCATATCCTGAGCACCTACAACAGGCCTCACAATGAAGAGATAATTCAACAAATATTTATTGAATAAATACATACATACATATAATGTCTTGCTGACAAGAATGTATTAGTAGCTAGAAATCTGAAGTCATTCCACTCTATTTCTTCTCTTACATCTCATCACTTACCAAAATCTTGCCAATTTTATCTCATAAATATTGTTAATCAGATCCCTCCTTTTTGCCTTGGCCATACTCATTATCTTTCACTTGGACTCTACAGAAAATCTTCCTAAGTACTCTCCCTGAAACCATTCTTGCCAGAACTCAATCCAACTTCCACAGCATGGCCAGAGGGACTTCAGAGCTTAGGACTAAACAAGTCACCCAACCCATTCATTTTCAGCTGGTGATAAAAACACCTTAAATGGCAAGAGCAGGTGTCAGCAAAACTTCTCTATAAAATAGAAAATAGTAAATTGTTTAGGTTTTGCAGAATACACAGTATCTGCCCCAACTACTCAACTCTAGTATTAGAGCACAAATGCAGTCACAGAAAATATGTAAACTAATAGGTGTGGTTATGTTCCAAAGATTGTTTATTTAAAAATAGAAAGTGGATTGGATATGGCCCTCTAATCTAGAGGACTGAGTAAAAGTTAACATGGATTATAAGGTGATAATTTACATCTTGGTATCTCCAGCATTCTCTCCCAATCTTTCTGTCACACTCTGTACTCTACTACAGAAATGCATATATTTCCGCAACTGTATCAAACCTGTGTGCTTTTGTTCACGTGCCCTTCCCAACTATCTTCTAGCTAACCCATACTGTTGATTTGGCTCAGGCAAATTCCCTTCTTAGAGGCTTTCCATGAACTCTGAAGTTGGAAGAGTGCCCTTCTTTGATCTCCCAAAGAACCCAATGTATAGCTCTATACTACATTTACTATACGATATGAAATTTTGGTAAATCCATCACTAGTTTTAAGTTCTTGGTAAATGGGGACTAGATCTTTCATTTTCCTAACTCCAGCATCTAGCATATAGTAAACACTCAGTTAATGCTTTTGAATTGAACTGAAGCCTCCTCTTAGTAATAAAGCTGAAGTGAGGTGACGTGCTGACTCATGCAATATTGAGAACTTCGGTTAGCAAGATGGGTAAGAAAACAAATCATCAAACATCAAGAATATAGTTTAAATCATCCTTCTAAAATATTTCCTCCAACACCACACTAAAATTTTTTAAGACAGAACAAAGACAAGAAGCCTTAAGTCATCATGCCAAAATGTGAATTAAGACGTACTTCAATTTGAAGAGCCAGTTCCACTTGGTTGTGATAAGAATCTAAAAGTTCTTCAACAGGGTATCTGAAATAAAGAACAGTTATTGTGACTAAAGGATACTATACACAAATGATTTGCTTTATTTACCAAAATAAAGGTATTCACATCCAAAAGCAAAGTTTGAAAACCTGAAATTAATGTTTTAGATGCCACACCTTGTCATGACTTCTTTGTAAGGTTTTTCCACTTGATGCAGGTGTTTGTTTAAATCCACAGGTGTTTTATCATCTTCTGCCTAAAATAACATGTATACACACATTTTTAGCAGAAAAATAAAATCCATTCTTTGGTTTTTCTACTGCCAAATTAAATACGGTTAAATGTATCATATATTCTTGAAACTAAATTGATTTTTCAGAACAGAGGCTAAAATATTATCAGAATTAAATACTATTTATAACTGAGTCAGAAAAAAAGTAAATCAATACTCTGAAAAATCTGTTTTATAAATAAAAAAACATAAATGCTTTTAAGTCTAGTTTCTGATATATAAGTAGCTCCTAAAGTAATAATTACTTCTGTTCTATAAGAATACAGAACTTTAAAAAACAAAACAACTTTTATTTATTTTAATTCTTTTTTTAAGATTTTATTTGAGAGAGAGCAAGCACAAGCTGGGGGAGAGGCAGAGGGAGAAGCAGACTCCCTGCTGAGCAGGGAGCCTGATGTGGGGCTCAATCCCAGGACCCTGAGATCACAACCTGAGATGAAGGCAGCTGGTTAATCAACTGAGCCACCCAGGCATCCCAAAACAAAACACTTCTAAAGATGGCTGACAGCCAAATGAAAATGATGGTGGGATTGGATCAGATGGGGAAGAAATCATCTGAATGTCTGCATTATTTTCAAATGATAATCAAATTTCCCCCAACCTTACCTCCAATAAACAAGGTACCAGCCTATTCTGCAATACTGTCTTTAGTATGTCAATATATTCAAAAACATCATCCCTTAAGAAACTGAAGAAAAGTCACTACTGATTGCTAAAATATACTGAATTTCATGAAATAGTTTTCACTGAAGTGAAATAAATTCCATGAAACACAGGAGTAAAACTTAACAAAATAAAGTAGAAATGACTGCTATTTTTCCACCCAAGTTCTACCAAATAAAGAATAATTCCCTTTAAAGATTAAAGTTTATTAAGTGTTCATATAGTAATAAAACAGCCTAATTTCCTGTACTCTAACTTGCTTTAACTTCAAAAGAAAGTACTGTATTTTAAGAAGAGAAGTAGTTTTCATTTTGTGCAGAATAAAGTATTTCTCAGTTTGATGCAAAAGTCAATATGGATCTTTTCTTCCCCCAAACCATATTTTGTATTCAAAAATCTTTCCTCCTTCCTCATTTCTCTTTGACCCCAATATTTTCATTCTTGTGTCAAACCATTACAAATCAAACTTTTATTTTCTCTGCTTTGATTTTCAAATATGCTTCCAGCTCAGAGGAGTACGCTATCTAAGACTCCATGACTGAAAAGCTCCCCCATTTACTGAAAACCCTTGTTGTGGATAGAATTAGTTCCTCATTCCAATCCATTCACCGCTCTAACCCAGAAATCTTGGAGAATGTACAAATTGCAAATTGGCTAATTAGCAGAATTACTCAGATTCAACCAAATGCAATTTAGTTATAAGGTACATACTTACTGTTCGGGCCAGATTTTGGCACATTGCGCTGAAGGTCAAAAGTTGTAGTTTAATCTCTGTGTCCCATTTTCGGCAGTTCTGAATATATTCATGACTTCCAAGGCAATGATTACTATTAAAATATATTAATTACTCATTAATGTTATTCTCAAAATAGAAATTACAGAGGTAAGAGTAAAATATAACTTGTATCTGCATCAGAAATTGAAGAGAATGGTAAAATGTAGAGATAGTTTTTTTAACCAAGTGTGGGCACTTAAATAAAAGAATAATTCTACATGAGAAGAGCCAGAGCACAGAAGAAAGAAGATGAAAAAGAAAATAAGAAAAACAAGGGCAGCATTTCAAGTAACTTAAAATAATAAGATCTGTAAAATAACTAGACTAAAAGCTATATACGAAAAATTATCTGGTTCAGAAAAAAAATTGTAATGATTATCTCAGGCAATTAAAAGGAAGTCACAGCTGACCCCTGTGTGAAAAGTAATGGTACATGCTACAAAAGGAAAATGGAGTCTATAATGATGTGACTATCGACTCTTAGCACAAAAAGCCATTAAATTCACTTACCAACCAATTACCCACCATTCTTCGCATTTAAGACTATAAGCGTAAGGGCAATACCATGTTTTAATTATGTCTGATAACCCTCCACGGTCTTAAACACATCTTAAAGTATATCTCAATTTAAGCTTATTGATCCAATGAATCAATTAGGTAGGACCCAACGTATTCTTGGGTTACAAATTTAACTTGAAATTTTTCTAATTTAACTCCTTAAAATTAAATTTCCAAAGACACTGCTCAGTAGTTAAATGAATACTTACTTTTGCAGCACTTCCTCTTGACCACAAACTTTCAGAATATAGCTGCCAACATCTACTCGATTCAAGTCATCATGTACCCAGCAAAGGGCTTGCATTATAATGATTTCTACAGTAGAACTCACTGTAAAAGAGGCGTCATTTTCATTTTGCTCATTTCATTCTATACACTTGAGAATGTAATTCTTATCATTTAAGAGAGTACTATACAACAGAAATATAATGTAGGTCACATATAGAATTTAAGATTTTCTACCAGCCAGACTGAGAAAAGTAAAAAGAAACAGGTGAAGCTAATTTCAACACGTTTTATTTAACCTAATATATCCAAAATATTATTGCATCATATAACCAGCATTTTAAAATTACCAATGACACATCTTATTTCCTTTCAAATTGGGTCTTTGAAGTCCACTGTGTATTTTACACATATAGCACATCTTACTCTATATTGGCCACATTTCAAGTACTCAACAGCCACATGGGGCTAGTGGTTACTGCAGTAGATAGGATAGATCTAAGCTAAGAAAGCCACCTCCCTATTATAAACTCCTCCAAAAAGGTTGACATTTTGTTTCAAAAAGGTTGACATTTAGCAGTATGTAGCAAACAATGATTTAAACCAAATCATAAGGAAAAAATCATCACCATTTTAAATGTTTGACATGTTCCTGATAAATTTTCCAAAGGATAAAAATATAGCAAGTAGGAAGTATTTTTCAATTATCATTTGTGACAATAGCTGGATACTAAGATTACAACACACTAAAAATTAAAGTAACCTTTGAAAGTGATCTACTTCTATACTTAGAGCTCCTATGTTCAATTTAGAAGACAATTATTCAGTTCAGACTTCATGAAAATCAACAAATTGGCAGAAAAGGCCATTAAATATCTAATGCAATGGACACGTTTCTGAATAGTCAATTGTATCGTAACTTTTATCATTTGGACACACTTCTACCATAACATGGTTAAGTTTCTCAACAGAGATGCACACTGTAAATGTGCACATTTATGAAGAACCAAACGATAGGCATTTGAGATATTTTCTCAAAAAATAATACCTTGATATATCAAGTCAAAACTTGATACAAATTAAAACATTTGTCATCAATGCTTACTATTTCTATCAAGGGGCCTACTGATCTTTCTTTACTTCAATTTTAGTAGTAATTCTTACCAAAAAGGGTTTTAAATAATTCCCCAAATCAAAATTTAAAGTATGTTTTATAAGAATATTTCTTCCTTTACAAACAAGAAGAATAATTGTTATAGTTGGCTAACATTTTTGTTTCAGATTAATATTTTTTTCAAAGAGCCTTGAAAAGTGCAAAGGTACAAAGTATCCAAATACTGGACATATTCCTAGTCATAACCATTACAGAAAAAAAAAAGGCATCATTTTTAGGTCAAAGTACTGTGGAAATATAGGCTCTTATTCTACTGCTGGAATCCCATTAAAACAATATATATCATGAGACTCAAACTATAACAAAAAATTTCCTACAGACTTTACGACACATTTCTAGAAAGAATATCCACACCAAATTTGGAAGAGAGAGTTACAACCAAAGGAGAATTATCTACTCCTCAGAGGAGCTTAGCAAGATACCTGGAATTTCAATTTCACAGACAGCTCTTTATAAACAAACACTATTTTTTCCATAAAATGAAAAAAAAATTGGATTGTAATTAGCCTTTCAATCTCATGCTTTGGGACCTTGGCCAAGAACGACCAATTAATCAAAATTACTCAGCATTTTTCACAGAAATATGCAGTAATAAAGGTAAACTATTTTCCCACTAGTCCAAACCAGAATATTACCCAAATGAATGCCATTTTTTTTGAAAAGGGTAACTAATGAATATTAAATATTTTACCATACACACACAACACGAAATTTCTTAAAAGGATACCTAATGGTAACAGAGTCAAGAATGATTAAAATAACATTTTAAATATTTCTCCCTAATCAGAGGAAAACAAGATGGCTGGGGAACTACAGACCTACCATCACATGTAAAAGTAACTGGCAGTTGAAATCCTTCAATTTCAATGGAGACCTTTACACTAGCATTTTCTCCACATATGTTTCTTTGTACTGTAACTGGACTTAACAAATAGCCTGGATTTGTACAGTGATTGGTATATGGAAAGTTGGTCTTCAATCTGTTCACAAGAAAGAACAAATTAAAAAAAAAATTTAAAGCTGCATTTGAGAGCCCTAAACAAAACTTTGCATGCTTACAGCCATTCAATTCTGTGTCTTTGTTCAATTCTAAAGCAGCTCATGAGAACTGTAATGAATGGACCCCAGTCAAACTCCAAATACCAGCATTTGCCTTTTAGATAAGAGGAATCCAAGAAAAGAGATTAAGTATTGCCAGGAGATCTGTGGCAACACTATCAATATTAACCAGGCATACACTGGATACAAGGCATTAAATGAGGTTTTCTGCTTCAGATTTTTTGGCTATACAGTATAATTACACAAAAATGTATACTTTTAATGAATCTACTGAGAATACAGCAAAGTAACCCTCAATTGCAACTGCAATTGAAAAAAAGTTTGTTTTCTCTTAAAAATCTTTTTCTTAGGGCTTTTTCCCTACATTTTGGGGGCAGAGGGTTGTTAGACAACAATAAAAAATAATTATCAGTTTTTACAGTGCTATACGCCTCTATTCTCTCAAAGTGATTTCTAAAACTTAGGGAATGGCAAAAATTGCCTATGAAGGTATTCACAGGAACAACATAGTTTAAAGTGAAATACATGAGTACGGTATATATGGCTCTTCTCCAGACATCACATCTGTTATCAGAAAACAAAGGAAAATTTGATGCCTTATTTAAACTTGAAGCCTTCCTTTAACTGACTTTTTTTCTGGAGTTTAGAAGACAAGATCCAATCTTCCTGTCTGCTTTTCACAGGAATATAAGTGGAATGAATGCTTGAAGTACTGTGTATTTGCTTCTGTAGAGATTTAAAAAATCAAGGCATAGGAACAGAATAAAATAGTTTGAGTTGACAATAAGAAAAGGATCAGGAGAGGGGCACCTGGGGGGCTCCGTTGGTTAAGTGTCTTACTTTGGTTTTGGCTCAGGTCATGA
The DNA here is from genome assembly GCA_002007465.1 of Ailurus styani. NCBI lineage: Eukaryota > Metazoa > Chordata > Mammalia > Carnivora > Ailuridae > Ailurus > Ailurus styani. Next base: position 4,636,511 of record LNAC01000062.1, read on the forward strand.
TCTCAGTCTTGAGATTGAGCCCCTCGATCCACTCTGTGCTAAGCATGGAGTGTGCTTGAGCACTCTCTCTAAAGTAAACAAAATCTTGGGACACCTGGGTGGCTCAGTCAGTTAAGCATCTGTCTTCAGCTCAGGTCATGATCTCAGGGTCCTGGGACGGAGTCTCTCATCACACTCCCTGCTCAGCGGGGAGCCTGCTTCTCCCTCTGCCTGCTGCTCCCCCTGCTTGGGCACTCTCTCTCTTGACAAATAAATAAAATCCTTAAAAATAATAATAAAATAAATAGGATCTTTTAAAAAAAGAAAAAGAAATGGTTAGGAGAGGCAGCAAATATAACTGTGCACAGTCTCTAGAGCCAGACAACCTGAGTTTAAATCCTGATTTTACTACTTACCAGCCACGTGACCATAGGCAAGTTATTGAATCTGCTTCCAGCTTCCTCTTCCACAAACTGAGGATCCTACCACTACTAACTTCATAAGGTTGTTGTGAGAATTATGTGAACTAAATTTATTTTATTTTTTTAAGATTTTATTTATTTGACAGAGAGAGAGAAAGAGCTAGAGCAGGAACACGAACAGGGGGAGTAGGAGAGGGAATGCAGGCTTCCTGCCGGGCAGGGAGCCCGATGTGGGGCTCGATCCCAGGATCATGACCTGAGCTGAAGGCAGACACTTAACAACTGAGCCACCCAGGACCCCCTATGTGAACTAAGTTTATAAAATACTCAGACCAGCGCCTAGTAATAGAGGCACTATTAGCATCTTGTCAAATAAATGAATAAATGAATTTAAAAATCTGAGTTCTGCACTGTGATCTTAAGTACCACAAAAGATCCAATATTAAAAAGAAGAAAAGTAATTTTAGAAAACTAATATAAGTTGGGGCGCTGGGTAGCTCAGTTTGTTGAGCATCTGCCTCCAGCTCAGGTCATGATCTCAGGGTCCTGGGATCAAGCCTCTGGTCCTCCCCACTGCTTGTGTTCTCTTTCTCTCAAATAAACAAAATCTTAAGAAAAAAAAACTAGTAGACGTAATAAGCTTCCACTGATATTGGAAATGCACCTTTACACATGGACACAATATCTTCAGATATTTGACTGTTTTCAAACTTACCCTCCCACAACATAATGCCAAGACCTTCACTGGACCTTGCCTAAGATTTTTGTTTCTTATTTATTTACTAGGTATTCTCTTGTTTTCTACAATATAAAACAGAGGCTCACAGCAAATCACATATCAGAGAATTTTGTCTATATACAAGCAAGACTTCAAGTTTCAGAAATCCTTAAAGATGATGAAAGAACAAGCAGACATTCCTGATAATAGCTGAAAAATTTATTAGACAAAATTTCCAGTGATAAAAGTTACATTCAATGAACTTGATATGGTAGGGGAGTTTCCTTCATTTCCTTTCCTTAAAGTGAGTCCTTTTTTGAATACATGCACCCCAATGTATTTTTTCCTTAAGATTTTATTTACTATTTGACAGAGAGAGACACAGCGAGAGACAAGCAGGGGGAGTGGGAGAGAAGCAGGCTTCCTGCCAGGCAGGGAGCCCGATGCAGGGCTTGATCCCAGGACCCTGCAATCATGACCTGAGCTGAAGGCAGACACTTAGCGACCAGGTGCCCCTCCCCAATGTATTTTATAGCAGCATTATCTATAATAGCCAAATTATGGAAACAGCTCAAATGTCCACTGAGAGATAAATGGATAAAGAAGAGGTGGGAATACTGGAATAATGGAATATTACTCAGCCATAATAAAGAATGAAAGGTTGCCATTTGCAATGACATGGATGGAGCTGGAGGAGAGTATTATGCTAAGAGAAGTAAGTCAGAAAAAGACAAATACCATATGATGTCCCTGATAATGTGGAATTTAAGAAATAAGCAAATGAGCCAAGGGGGCAGGGGAAGAGAGAAAGGCAAACCAAGAAACAGACTCTTTTTTCCCTTTAGGTAGGTTCTATGTCCAGCAGGAAGCCCAGTGTGGAGTTTGAACTCACAACCATGAGATCCAGACCTGGTATTAGATCAAGTCAGACCCTTAACTGACTAAGCCACCCAGGTGCCCCCAAGAAACAGACTTTTAACTCTAAAGAACAAACTGATGGGTTACCAGAGGAGGTGGGTAAAGGGACTGGTTAAATAGGTGATGGGAATTACGGAGCGTACTTACTGTAATGAGCACAGGTGATACATGGAAATATTGTGCCTATATGTTAACTAACTGGAATTTAAATAAAAACTTAAAAAAAATTAGTCCCTTTTTTACACAGCAACGTGAATATACTTAATATCACATATTTGTACATGTAAAACTGGTTAAAATAGTAAATTCCACATTATGTATGTTTCATCACAATAAAAAGTTTTATAAATGAGGGATGCCTGGGTGGCGCTGTAAGCTGAGTGCCTGACTCTTGGTTTTGGCTCAGGTCACCAGCTCAGCATCGTGAAATGGAGCCCCATGTTGACCTTTTTTTTTTTTTTTTTTTTTNTTTTTTTTTGAGTTCTTTCTATCTCTGCTTGACAGCTTGGAAGGTAATCCAGAAGAAAACAGTCATTTTGTTTCTGTAAAACTAACATTTTTTTATTTTCATGGTTTTGTTTGCTTTATCGAAATTAGGGAAAAACTAAGATGATAAAAGATTCCTTAAAGTTGGTGTTTTTGTTGTTTATAACTAAACTTTTAAACAGACAAAAGCAAATTAAATTAATAATTGCTGAATTATTTATTTTAAATAGACCGTATGAGGTATTTTTATGGACACTCTAAGTCATACATTGTAGCTTGATATGCTTAAGTTATTACCTATAAAGATTTTTTTTTTAAAGATTTTATTTATTCATTTGACACAGAGAGAGAGAGATTACAAGTAGGCAGAGAGGCAGGCAGAGAGACAGGGAGAGGAGGAAGCAGGCTCCCTGCTGAGCAGAGAGCCCGATGTGGGCCTCGATCCCAGGACCCTGGGATCATGACCTGAGCCGAAGGCAGCGGCTTTAACCCACTGAGCCACCCAGGCGCCCTAAAGATTACTTTTTAAACTCTATTTTCTCTCTAAAATTTCCACTTCCCTGTCATCACCAAAGAAATGGCTTTCTTTGCTTATTATTTTTTTTAAAGATTTATTTATTTTAGAGAGAACGAGAGAGCAAGAGAGAGAGTGCATGAGTAGGTGAGGGGCAGAGGAGAGAATCCCAAGCAGACTCCCTGCTGAGCACAGAGCCCTAAGTGGGGCTCAATCCCAAAACCCATGGGTCACGACTGGAAAAGAAACCAAGAGTCAGATAGATGCTCAACCAACTGAGCCACCCAAGTGCCCCTTTGTTTGCTTGTTTAATGTGGCTCTACAGTTCAGGAAATTTAAATCCTTTATGGTTTATTTTCCTACTGCATACTCAATCAAGCGGAAGTTAGGTACAGACAGAGCCAAAACATACAAAATCAGAAGGACAGGAAGAGATAAAAATGAGGGCTTTTTAAAAGGCAAAAATAAAAATTAGGGAAGTAAAAGTCTGTATTGTTTAGAATAAAATTACCTACATGCAGAAGTGAAGTCCTTGAAAACATAAAAGGAATCTCTGGGATCAAGACACTATTGCAGGATGTAAATACTAGATCTGAACTATATTGGAAAAAAGAAACTAGAAGGCTATTTAAAATGACAAGCATGAATTGTAGTTTCTCATCTTATCCTTCTAAGAAACCATCGAAAACTTTGGTACCTAATGTTCCTCTAAGAACTTTCTCTGGAACTCTATAACTAGCAGATACAAAATGCTTTGTCAATTATGATAAATGAGAGAGGAAAGAAAACAAGAAATAAAAACCAGAAAGATTCAATAATAATGAAATGTCCTGAATCACAGCATTACAGTCCTTTAAACTAAAAGAGACTCTTGAGATCACTAATCCAGCTCCCTAATTTCACATAAGAAAAAAAAAAAAAAGGCTTAGAACCAGCAATGTATCAGAGTCTGTTATACAAGTAATCTTAATTGTAAATAAATACCCTGACAAATCTTTCATAGCTGAGTTAAAATGATTAAATGCATCATTTAAGAGATTTCAAAAAGTAAGGAGTTTTAGGAGTAAGAGTATAAATACTTGTTTAAAAATTCCAGTGCAGAAATGACCATACTGGAAAAAAAAGAGCTATTAACTTCTTCAAAGGACATCTCCTGACCCCAATCTCCAAAGTCACAGGGAAAGAAGAGAGGAGCCTAGAACATGGCTTCAGAAACACCTCTGGTTTTTACTTCTCTGAAATATTTGTTGGAATCACTCTCTACTAATGGAAATAAAATTACAAAAAGAAGTCATTCTTTCCTTAGTTCATCTGGGGTTTCAGATTACATAAACCATTGTGTGTGTATATAAATAAAAATAATCATTTTAACTTAGTGACAGAGTCTGTGTAAATAACTATACGATTCAAATGGGGAAAGCATATAGGGCTTATTTAGGGAGAAAACTGAAGGAACTAGGAAAACACGTAACAGATTACTTCCAAAATTAAGGCAAAAGAGTATTTCCAAATTATTAACCACACACACATATGGTATAATGACATGAAGGCACAGGTAATTTATAATACATGTAATTTCAATACTAAGTCACATAAATGTCTCTTGTATCTTAAATGCCTGCCGAAAAACAGGATTTTAAAAATCCAGTTAAGAGTAACCTTTGCAGGGAAGAAAAAGTGCCTCTACTGATATTTTTCTTCTTTTTTTCCCCTAAGGTATTCTGAAGAAAAGAAATGCTAGTTAAGAGGTAATAAAGACAGAATTTTAATGAAATATTATCAATAGTCTAGAAAATCTAGTTAACAAGTTCCTTAAACATTAAAATGATGTATATACTGAAAAATGATTTGGGAACCCCAGATTCTGCTTTGCTTAAAGCAGACCACACTGAGGAAAATACTAAATTCAATGAATAAACCCCTCAGTGGTGATATACTTTCTTTTGATAACAGTTTTCAACCCCTTGGCCACAATGTCTGTTGTTCCACTCTTTTCTTGTATGGGATTTTTCTATCTGGTGCTGGCTGAGAGGACTCCCTTTCCTCTCTGATGGCAAGACTATTAGAATATAAAGTCTAAGCAAGCTATCAGTGGCTATAGTCCCTGCCTTCAAAACCCCATCTGCAACATAGAAAATGAAACCAACATGCAGGGAGAAGAGTAGGAAGAAGGAAAGGACGAAATGGGAAAGAAGAATCCAAAGGGAGGAGGGATCAACTCAAGTGTCTGAATTCCAAGATCTTGCTGTAACTGAGCTCTGCTACATCCTTCCTCTTTCTGCTGTAGGGTTTTATGAATCATTATGTGGCTGTTCTTTATTTAAGCTAGTTTAAGATGGGTTTCTAGCACTCACAACAGAAGTCAACTAATACAGTGATACAATGGAAAAACACACTGAATCAGAAGCAAAGAAGACCTGACTCTGCTGCTGGTCAGCTGAGTAAATTTTAGTAGGTAACTTCTCTGAGTCTCAGTTTCCTCATCTACAATAAGTATTAGATATATTTAAGATAAAAAGAATGTTTTAGAAATACATTTTTCTAACATTTGCTCCTGTAATCTTCTGTTGTAAAAAGCATCACTTAAAGGACAATATTTTGAATGCCAGAAAGTTTACAGTAAATTAAGTCTCCCTAAAACAAAAAGTTATTTTTTAAGTGTACCAAAACTTACATATGTTTAAGCCATATTTTCAATGATTAACAGTGAAATTAACTGTCTGACCTCAATTTTTTCTTCTAAATACTCACAAACTGAACAGGTGCAATTGGTGTTAATGTGTTAATGGTCTCGAAATTTTAGCCACAGGGAGAACATAATTAAAATTTTAAAAAATCTTAGAATTATTAGTACTAAGCTTGTTTTCAAGTTAACATTTAAAAGTAAGTATTTAATAAAAAATCTTTAATTTATAAAGAAAAATTCCTGGGCGCCTGGGTGGCTCAGTGGGTTAAAGCCGCTGCCTTCGGCTCAGGTCATGATCCCAGGGTCCTGGGATCGAGGCCCACATCGGGCTCTCTGCTCAGCGGGGAGCCTGCTTCCTCCTCTCTCCTCTCTCTCTGCCTGCCTCTCTGCCTACTTGTAATCTCTCTCTCTCTGTGTCAAATGAATAAATAAAATCTTTAAAAAAAAAAAAAAAAAAAAAAAAGAAAAATTCCTTACTTTGTAATGGACTGACAAAAAGCTGCCACTTCCTCATTCTGTACTTCCATTTCTTGTAGAAGAGAACTTCCGGTTGACAAACTACTGGTCCCATTTGGGTCTTTCTGTAACCAAAAAAAAATGTTTTTATTTTAAAAGTAAAAGATCTCCAAATGCTAAATAGCAGTAGAGCACAAACACATTTTTACAAAAGTATGTACAAAGATATGGAGGGAAAATAAATCCTATCAATAGCAAAGTTTTATATTACAGATTTCAATCTTTGTAAAAGTAATACCAGCTAAGCCTTGAAATTCATTGGTTGTACTTGCTCAAAAGCAGAAGTAGGCTGTACTTTGTATTGGTCAACAAGAATGGAATGCTAAAGATATTTCCATTCAAAATCTTCCCAAAATAAATGCTTCAGAAAGTTAACAGTTGAATAAAATTAAAGGACTATGCTGTTTGAAGAAAGTGAAAAGATCAAGCCCATTTGGGACTCCTCTAGTAACCAGGAATTCTTTTTTTCAACTTTGGCCCAATTCCAAGAAAGCAGCTGGTTCTTTATGTAAGAGAATGAGTTTTAGGAGTTAAAAGGCATTTTCCACATTAATAAACTTATGCAAACATCCTGACAGTCCTTTAAAAATTAAGTTTATGGGGGCGCCTGGGTAGCTCAGTCATTAAGCGTCTGCCTTCGGGTCAGGTCATGATCCCAGTGTCCTGGGATAGAGCCCCACATCAGGCTCCCCGCTGGTTGGGAAGCTTGCTTCTCCTTCTCCCACTCCCCCTGCTTGTGTTCCCTCTCTCGCTGTGTCTCTGTCAAATAAATAAATAAAATCTTAAAAAAAAAAATAAGTTTATGTCTGATCAAACTCTCTGTGCAATACCTTAATGAGATAAATACACTACCCAACCAGAGCCAAACAGCAGAGTCTATTTGGAAGTGTCTTTTTAAAAAAGGATTTTGAGAGGGAGAAAGAGTGCATGTGTATGTGCAAGTATGAGGGGAGCAGAGAAGGAGGGAGAGAAAGGGGGAAAGAATGTTAAACAGACTCCATGCTGAATGCAGAGCCCAACATAGGGCTCAATCTCATGACCCTGACTGAGAACATGATCTGAGCTGAAACTAAGAGATGCTTAATGGACTGAGCCACCAAGGCACCCCCATTTAGAGGTATTTTGATTTACTACATAAAAATATTTAGTCTGTAAATTTCCTTTGAAATTGAATAAATTAAAATTGGAATATTCTCAATTCAAAATTAAGTGAATCAGAATACAGTACATACATTTCAAGAATTCTAATGGAGTTCAATGACCGTGGCACACAAAAAGACCTTGTCAGGGGGCTCCTCGGTGGCTCAGTGGGTTAAAGCTTCTGCCTTCGGCTCAGGTCATGATCTCAGGGTCCTGGGATCGAGCCCCACATTGGGCACCCTGCTCAGCAGAGAGCCTGCTTCCTCCTCTCTCTCTGTCTGCTCTCTGCCTACTTGTGATCTCCCTCTGTGTCAAATAAATAAATAAAATCTTTAAAAAAAAAAAAAAAAGACCTTGTCAGAAAAATTACGGCAACAATTTCCTTATGAATTTCCTTCTATTAAAATGTGTCAGAGCCCTTTCTCCTAGAATGTGATATGCACATTTAAGGAAGGACAAAACACAAAACAAATCTTGAGTTCTAGAAAAATCACAACTAAAAATAACACAACTCGGGCGCCTGGGTGGCTCAGTGGGTTGAAGCCTCTGCTTTCGGCTCAGGTCATGATCTCGGGGTCCTGGGATCGAGGCCCGCATCGGGCTCTCTGCTCAGCAGTGAGCCTGCTTCCCCCTCTCTCTCTGCCTGCCTCTCTGCCTCCTTGTGATCTCTCTCCCTCTGTGAAATAAATAAAAAATCTTTAAAAAAAAAAAAATAACACAACTCACGGGAAAAACAGAGTTAAGGCAAACTATTCAAAATCAGCGTAACTTTGTAATCAAGGCCTCAACTAAAATAACAAGTCATTATAAAAATACGTGCACAGTTAAATCTCCACTTGAATTTGCAACTAGCATTATGGTCTTAGATCCTTTGAAGCCTTAAACCTTGAACTCCTGCTTCTAGTCAAGACCAATTTCAGTGAAGTTAAAAATATAATCTAGGATGTACACATCTTCATGAAAGTTCTTAAAGCAAAGAAAAGGTCTTTGCAACTTCTTTGTCTGTACTTACTGGTCTTCATCAGAGAGCTTAACATTGTGGAATATGGAATCGTTCTTGAAGTCACTCATTCAACCACCATCTTCACTAGAAGACGACACTTCTGTAGGATTTCCAACGTTCTCCTTAATATTTTCTCATATTACTAAGGCTTTCTCTTTAATTATGAGAAAGTTTGTTCTTGACTGTTTTAAAATGTTACATGCTGGAAAGATTGTTTGAACTAATGCCACTTCTCCATTTTACTGACATCAAGTCAATATTTACCAATTATATGAGTTAATTTGTGTTAAAGAAACGAGCACTGTAGCAAATAAACCATACAACCCTGAAAATGGGATTTGATATTTCTATAAATTCTCTGGCCTGACATATCAAGTTTACCATAATCTAATCCAATCACATTTCCCAGAACTTCCTAAATGATTTCTATGTTCCAATTAGTTTGAATCATATCCTGTTCCTATAAAACACAAACTGAACTATCCTGCCTCTGAATCTGTTTTAGTCTTCAATGCCTTCCTCCTCACCTGCCCTCACAACACAAGTCAAAGCCCTCACAACACAAGTCAAAATCTGTTATTTTTGAAGGCCCAACAAAATTGCTACTTCATCTACGGTGCCCTTTAAGATTACTCAGCATGAAACAATTCTCCTCTCCTACCACTTCTAAGTACTTAGTCTGAACCAAACATATCATCATATTCTGTTTTATATGTGTCATAATGTGAAAACCCTTTGAAGATAATCTAATTTTATTCAATGTTATCTTCTTGTAGAACTTTATATCCAGTACAGAAGACACCCAATCATTGGTTCAATTTGGGAAAGAGAACAGAGTTATTAATAAGTATAGTTTCAGTTTTATAAGATGAAAAGTTATGGGGATGGATGGTAGTGATGGTTGTACAACAATGTGGATGTATTTAAAGATTTTATTTTTATTTATTTCACAGAGGGAGAGAGATTACAAGTAGGCAGAGAGGCAGGCAGGGAGAGAGAGGGGGAAGCAGGCTCCCTGCTGAGCAGGGAGCCCGATGCGGGCCTCGATCCCAGGACCCTGGGATCATGACCTGAGCCGAAAGCAGAGGCATTAACCCACTGAGCCACCCAGGCGCCCAATGTGGTATTTAATACCACTGAACTGTACACTTAAAAATGGTTAAGATGGTAAATTTGCTTATGTGTATTTTACCACCCCTCCCCTAAAATCTAGCAATTACTGAGCATTTATTACAACTCAAGCCCTGCGGTAAGAAATTTATAACTATATATGTTTATTTCTTACAAAGCTCTAGTAGGTGGGTAATATTATAATCCCCATTTTATGATGAGGCACAGAGAAGTTAATTAACTAACACAAGGTCACAAAGCTGATATAATCAGAGTTAAGATTTCAAACCAGGCAGCCTAGCTTCAGAATCACATGTTTAATCACTCTGCCATTCTAACCTCCCCGCCAAAAAACTTAAAAACATAATGAGAAAAAACATTATGATGATCTCTGCAGGAACAATGCTATAGAAAACGTATACTTTTGCATGACCTAATAATCATCTTTCCTTCTTTTATTCTTTTTCATGTTTTACTTATTAACAGATTTTGAATCTCCTTAGTGGCATTTACAAATTTTTTTTAACCAAAAAAATTGTATTATTCAGAGTACCTTTCATGAATTAGGTCTTTCCTTTCAAGAAGATTATAGATCATAGATCACACAGATCATTTAATTTCTGCAATATTCTATATAAGTTTCAATTGACAGTGAAAGAAATAGACTATAATTCTCTAGTCATACATCAAGATAAAAATACCACCTGAAAAGTTAACTCAAAATGTTGTTTTTATTTTGTTTTTACAAAGTAAAAAACAGCTGAGCTGCCAATGTGTCATCTCATTCAGTAACATTAAGTTTTTTGTTTTTCTCCATTCTTTCTGGAACAAAAAAAATTTTTTTAACGTTTTACACTTTACACTTACTCCCTCAACTCTTGCCCTCAATCCCTCCCTTAAATTCCAAACAACCTAGGCATCAAATAATCTCTTTTCTCCACTGATCTTGCACAAACCTTTGTGTAGCATTCAAGACTATTTTGTACTACAGTTACATGCACACATGGTGTCTCACCCTTCTAACCCAAGTTCTTTAAGGATTAGGTCTGTGAATGATTCATCTGTAACCCATACACTGTATCCTCAAATATTTTTCAACAAATGAAAGAGACAAAAAATTGCTAATGCTATTATCTAATATACAGAACAAAGAAAGAAGAGGTCTGTGGGGGGAAGACAATGAGTCCTCTAGTAAAATATCTGAGGTCTGTAAATTCATGTATTTGTTTGGTTACCATCTAGAAGTATCCTATTCCAGAGCTAAAGGCACAGATTTGAGGATCATTTAATTTCTGCAATTTTCTACTGGGAAATTTCTCTCTGCTAATGGCTGTAGGCATCCATCAAGATCAATGAGAGAGCAATATCCCATCTATACACATATGTAAAGAGATTTACTATAAAACATTGGCTTCTGTAATTATAGAAGCTGACAGGTCTCAAGGTCTGTCAGTTGGCAAGCTGGAGACCCCGGAGACAATGCTCAAGATCCAGGAAGGGCTGGTATTTCAGCTGGAGTCCAAAGGCAGGAAAAAACCCATGTTCCAGCTCAAAGGCACAGGCTGGAGGAATTTCCCCTCATTAGAAGTAGGGTCAGGTGCTTTGTTCTATTCAGGCATTGAACTGGTTGGATGAGGTCCACCCACATTAGGGAGCGCAATCTGCCTTTACTCAGTCTATTGATTGAAATACTAATCTCATCCAGAAACACCCTTACAGACAAACCCAGATTAATGTTTGACCAAATGTCTGAGTACCCCAGGGCACATTCAAAGGGACACATAAAATTAACCATCAGAGCAGAGCATCTCAACCACAGAGAACCAAGGAGTCGTATCATCACAGGAATGTAGACCAGTAGCTTTCAACCTAACTTGGAGCCTCAAAATTAAGCACCAACCAAGAGAGTACAGGTAAGAGATATTAAAGACAGCAAGAGCAAAAATGCCTACGTTTAGAAGCTAGACAAAGGAAAAGGAGTCAAAGATTACAGGAGGGAAACTAGGAAGTAGATTTAACTAGGGCCACAGAAGAGAAGTTTCAAGGAAAGGATGCAGTCAACTTGCAAATGAAGAAAAAGAGTTGGGGGCGCCTGGATGGCTCAGTGGGTTAAGCCTCTGCCTTCGGCTCAGGTCATGATCCCAGGGTCCTGGGATCAAGTCCCACATCGGGCTCTCTGCTCAGCAGGGAGCCTGCTTCCCCCTCTCTCTCTGCCTGCCTCTTTGCCTACCTGTGATCTCTCTCTGTCAAATAAATAAATAAAATCTTAAAAAAAAAGAAAAGAAAAAGAGTTGGACAGTGATTATGGTCACTAGATTGGCAACCAGTATTCATATTACCAGAAACAAATTTCTGCAACATGATGAAAACAGGAGAGGATGGGGAGAGACTGGAAAGGCAGTAACTATAAATTCTTCTTTAAAGAGTAATGGTAGAAAATATTCTGGGGAGACAAAAACAAGAAAAGAGTTGAAAGAAGTTTTGAAAAAGTGAAGGAATAGCTCTTCCATCCAAACCAGAAAGAAGAGGCAAATCTGAGGTGGGCAAGTACATACAAAAAATGGTCCTAACCTCAGTGGTTAAAAAAAAAAAAAATAGTAAGGTCATCCACCAGAGGTGGTGGAAAAGGGTGGATTAACGAAAGTGATGAAGGTTTGAAATAATTCACAAAACTCTACCAGTATATACTCTGTAAAGCAGTTTTAAGAATATGGGAAAGCTTTACACCTACACAGATGCAAGGTTCATGCCATACTGTCTCAGAAATTAGACTGAACACACCACCAAATTTTTTCTTTCTTTTTTTTTAAGATTTTATTTATTTGACAGAGAGAGACACAGTGAGAGAGGGAACACAAGCAGGGGGAGTGGGAGAAGAAGGAGCAGGCTTCCTGCTGAGCCCTGATGCTGGGCTCGATCCCAGGACCCTGGGATGACCTGAGCCGAGGGAAGATGCTTAATGACTGAGCCACGCAGGAGCCCCCTAAATTTCAATAAATGTACTTTAAGCGTTTTATATATATAAATAATTTTTATATAAATATATATTATATATATTATAAAATTATATATTATATAATATATATTTATATAAATAAAATTTATATAAATATATATAAATAAAACGCTTAAAGTACATTTATTGAAATTTAGGGGGCTCCTGTGTGTACACACACACACACACACAAACGTGTGTGTGTGTGTAAATATTATATGTATACATCAGTTACTATTTAGAACAAAGTTAACCACTTCCTTATCTGAATTTTTAAACAGTTTTACAAAAAGACTTCACTAAGCTATTCAAACAGTTTACTACATTCAGCCAGACAATGAAAATCATTTTGTTCAGTATTCCCTCTTATTCAGGGACACCTGGGTGGTTCAGTCAGTTGAGCACGTGACTCTTGATTTCGGCTCAGGTCATGATCTCAGGGTTATAGATCAAGCCCCAAGACGTGCTCCAAATTCAGTGCAGAGTGTGCTTGGGGTTTTTCTTTCCCCTGCCCCTCCCCCACCTAATAAATAAAATCTTTAAAAAGTAATTTAAAAAAGATTCCCCCTTGTTTACAATTAATGATAGACATTCTGCCAATGGGGGATATAAACGCTTATAATGTTAATACAGTTAACTTTTAGAAAGAACCAAAACCTACAGAACTTTGCAAAGCCAGTTCTATGATTATAATTTGATTACTAAAATCTTTGCAATCTGCTCAAAGTAGCTAAATTTATAGCTATTAACTAAAAGTCTGATTTAAACTTAAGTTGCCATAAGACAGTTTTAAATTCTATGCTGCCTTTTCCTGGTATTGGTCACAAAAATTTGAACCAAAGTATTTAGATTATTATTAACAAAAGACACTAAAAGGAAACAGGAAGTAAGCTTGCTGAGTGAGAAGAAAAACACTCTTTTACCATAAAGCATAAATTTCTTAGAGGAAATGAATACTTAAGCATGTAAAGTAATTATAAAGAACAGGCACTGCACAATCTTACTTCCCAAAAAATTTAAAAAAAAAAATGAATCTCAGGGAAAAGTTTTAAAATAACCCGATAGAAACCATTATTATTAAATGACTATTTGTAAGTTCTACTGTCAATATTTAACTTATTACTTGCCTCCTTGAATTTTCTTCCTCATTAGTCCTTGTTCTATTTTCTGGAACAATATAGATACTAACTTGAATTTCTCAATTCACATCAAAAAATATAAACAGGATTTGTCTAATTTTAACCTTCAGCACCTGCTGCCACTTGTCTGTTATAATCTAGCACAAAATGCTACTTACTGTCACACAAAGGTAATATACTTAATATACTGTGAAATTTAGTACATCACTATTTCATCTTTTTTTTACAAGAATACCACGATTTTCAGTTATTCTACTTCCTGAATTGGTTTGAGAAACTATGTCCAAAATATAAAACTTTATTTTTTTTTAAGATTTTATTTATTTAAGAGAGAGAGAGAGAAAGAGAAATCATGAGCAGGGGGGAAGGGAAGAGGGAGAAGCAGACACCCCGATGAGCAGGGAGCCCAATGCGGGACTTGATCCCAGGACCCTGGGATCATGACCTGAGCTGAAGGCAGATGCTTAACTGACTGAGTCACCCAGGTACCCCCAAAATACAAAACTAAGAAAGAAAAAAAGTCCAGTTCCTCTTACATGGAAACTTTCCAAACTTTAAATATTATTCCTGAAAGGGATCCCAGAACTCATCCAGTCTAATTGATGAGGGACAGAAGCAGAAAAATGTTCACCTTTAGCCCAGAAGGCTGACCGATAGCCTGCATAGTTTCAATAAGGTTGCTACATTCAAGGGTTTCATGATTGCCTATAAATCTCACCAATAATTAATATCAAACTGAATGATAAGCACCAGAGAAATATTATGAAAGTAATTTTACGAGTAGAAATTCAGACATCTAATGATTTAATACTCCCTGCACATCCCCTCCCCTTTGAGCACTAAGCATATAACCAGAAGCTTCATATAACAAGTTAAGCTCTTTCTGCCCATGGGTCCTGTCCCCATTCTAATTAAATAAACCAAGCTGCACTGCGAAGCATCTCAAGAATTCTTTCTTGTCACGCTCAATGATCCCATAACATAACCATCTTTCTTTCACAGATGAAGAAACTCAGATCCAGGGAGTGACTTATCTCCAATTAATATTCTCTTCAAAAAATAAGAAAAAATTCTCTTCAGGCAAAACATTTACAATCTTTTCAATAGTTCCTTAAAGGACATAGCTTTTAGATGCTGAAAATTGTAGTCGTCTCTTTTCAAGACACACTCTCGTTTGCCAGTGGCCCCTCTTAGAATGTGGTGCTCAGACAAAATTATTATATGGGACTTTAATAGAGCAGAGTATAATGGAATGATTAACAACTACATTCCTCAGCCAGGCTGCAGTTAGACTCCTTTAAGACTGGGCAGGTAGCCTAAGCCACCTCAGTTCGGAAATAGTGCCATTTAGTAAAGATTGTAAAGATCTTTACTAAAGATTGATTTCTAGAAATCAAGCTCCAACCTGACTGCTCAGCTGATCAAGTCACGTTATTTTTGCTTACCTTGCTTAGCGAACTCATGCTTCTCATAAACAGTTTGCTTACTCCTTGATCCTTAACCCCCACCCCACTTAAACATTTTTTTTTTCAGTAGGCTCCACACCCAGCAAGGAGCCCAGTGTGGGGCTCAAACTCATGACTCTGAGATCAAGACCTGAGCTGAGATCAAGGGTAAGACACTTAACGGACTCCGCTCCATACTTAAAGCAAAATCTAACAGGTTTCTGTTAAAACTGATGCTTAGAAGCCTAGTTAATTCTAGTCTGAGCAACTAGCAGTTCTCTGCAACTTGCACATGACCTGATTTCCCAGATCTTACTAAGGAAACTTCTATATTTAGGGAACTACCTATCCTCATTAGTCCTGCAAGATATTCTCTGAAAGCACCGCAAATATGGAAAATATCAAGATGGTAATATGACAAATATTAAAAATAAGGAGGAAAAGATGAATGCAGGGAGACAATGAAAGGTGTATGGGTATCACAGTCCTGTCCCCACCAAATGAAAGGGTGGAGAAAACGAGTTCAATTGTAAGAGACCAGTCTAAACTAAAGAGGGGAAAAGGGAAAGGAAGCAGGGTTTTGTACCAAAAGTATTAACCACCTAAGCTGCAAAGAAACTATTTCCCGGGTACTTTATTTTTATGTTTTACTATTTGTCTTGTCATCTTCCCAATTTCGAATGCTCCTGAGGTATGAAGAAACTAAATTTAAAGTTATCTAATCAAGAGGTTCCAAATGCCAGTCCAAGAGAACAGGTTAGCTGCACCAGTTAGGGGAGGAAATTTTTGAGAAACGTTATCTTTCCACTCAAATTCCAAAATCTAACCTCCTCCTCCCACCCCAAAACACACAAAATCAGGACTGAATAAGCCCAAATTCCTCTGCAGGGCACTGTGGTATATAAGTTCAGGAAGCTGATTATTTCATCCATGTTTGACTATCTCCTGTAACAGGAAACTTATTGCTTCCAAAATAGCATGTTCTATTCACCAAAGGGGATGGGGGAGGGAAGAGCGATTTTAGAGTCACATGGGTCTGAATGCCAGCTTTTCTTCTTAAGAATAGTTCTATGGCCTTTTTCTTAACCTCTAATATATTACTATGGAAATTTTCAGACATATAGAGAGAAGAATATAATAAACACCTACATATCCATCACCAGCTTCAATAATTATCAACATATAGCCAATCTTGTTGCATCTATAAGCACCCTATTCCCAGCTCATTCTATGAAAAATATGAATTTATTATATTTCATTTGCAAATTCTTCAGTATACATCTCTAAAACATAAGAGCTGATTTAACTGCAATACCATTATTACATGAAAAAATTGACAATTCCTTAACTTCTTTACATTTCCTCAATTGTAAAATAGGTATGCCTATTTTTTTGCTGTTGCTCTGTCCTCATAGGATTCTTAGGAACTCTCTACTGTCTCTGTCACTATTAAAACAAACAAACAAACATCTACACACAGATAAAAAGAATGTACCTCTTAGGTTCTGAGTTCTGATCTTAGATCACTGGACAGTAAATAATTCCAGTGATCCAGAAACTTTAAGATGATAACCACAATTCATCTAGAATGGCAATCTTCAACTCACCTGGAATATTTCCCTTAGTGGATAAATGACTTTCCAATCCTGAGAAAGTCAGAATTTAATACAGATAATGAAATAAACCAGTCATTTATAAATATCTTATTAAATTCAAGATAAACTATGTATTGTGGTTACAATGCATATATTACAAAGATGTGAATACATACATACATACAAAGGTGTGATGCAAGGAGCAGGATTATTTGAAAGTGACCTGGATGCTCATTCTGAATTGCATGGACAATCAGGGGCTCTCTGTCTTCTACCAGTGGGAGACTAAGCCTACACTTAGGTCCCTACAAGACTAGAAGCTTCCTTTTCTCTGATAGCAGAGACTGCAACTTTCCATGGCTCCTAAGATCTCTAAGTTCTAGGGCGCCTGGGTGGCTCAGTGGGTTAAAGCCTCTGCCTTCGGCTCAGGTCATGATCTCAGGGTCCTGGGATCGAGGCCCGCATCCGGCTCTCTGCTCAGCAGGGAGCCTGCTTCCTCCTCTCTGCCTGCCTCTGCCTGCTTGTAATCTCTGTCAAATAAATAAATAAAATCTTAAAAAAAAAAAAGATCTCTAAGTTCTAGGCAGATGCCCTTCCCAAACAATTCCTGAGAACAGCTGAAATCCCTAATCCCTCATGCTGTCATGCTTCACCCATGAAAAGGAGACCCACACTTGGGGAGGGATCTCTCCACTGGAACAGTGACCCAAATGTGAATCCAGCAGTGACCTGATCTGAGCAGGATGGGCTGTTTTAACCATTTAAAAATGTACAATTAACTGGCTTTCAGTACATTCACAACGTTGTGTGGTCATCACCACTGTGGTAAGAACCACTGAAATGGTCTAATTCTAAACCATTTTCATCACCTCCCAAAAAACCCCTGCACCCATTAAGCAATCATCTTCATGCCCACCTTCCCCCACCCCTGGAAAATACTGATCTGCTTCCTTTCTCTATGGATTTGCCTTTTCTGGACATATGATATAACATGAATCATACAATACATGGTCTTTTGTATCTGGCTTCTTTCATTTATAATGTTTTTAAGGGGAGGAATTTTCAAAAAAATTTTCATCTTATTTTAAGGTTCATTTATTTCATATACCAGGACTTCACTCGTTTTTTGTAGGCAATATTCCACTGTATGAATGTAACACTTTGGTTTACCCATTCATCAGTTAGGACATTTGGGTTGTTTCCACTTTGGGGCTATTATGAATAAAGTTGCTACGAACAATCCAATTTTTAGAATGAGCAAATGACTTTATTTAAGTCATTTATCTCTCCAAAAAAGATATACAAATGGCCAATTAAGCACATGAAAAGATACTCAACATCATTACTCATCAGGAAATGTAAATCAAAACCACAGTGATATGCTTCATATCCATCAAGATGGCTATAATTAAAAAAATGGAAAAAAACAAGTGCTGGCAAGGATGTGGAGAAACCAGAACTCTCATACACTGCTGGTGGGATGTAAAATGGTGCAACCACTATGGAAAGCAATTTGGTAATGCCTCAAAAAGCTAAACAGAATTACCAGCAATTCCTCTTCTAGGTATATTCCCCCTCTGCCCCTACCTTTTTTTTTTTTTTTTTTTGATGACTCATGGCTTAAAGTTTCCCCTTCTCCTTTTAAATACTTTAGAAAATGACTGCTATTTTGTAAAAAAAACAAAAAACAAAAAACAAAAAAACAAAAACAAAAAAAAACCACGACAAGATGACAGAGGTATTAAGAGAAAATAATCTGACACTATATTTAGGATTCCAATTTAAAATGTATATTAACTTGTGATTTTTGAAAGTATTAAGAGATTATGTGACTAAATTTGTAAATATTGAAAAGCTTAAAAGAACATATTCTTAGTGTGAGCTGTAGTCAAAATACATTTATAAAACATTGTATTAGTTAAGATTTTCCTCTTTTCTCATAATGTCCTCATCTTTTATTCTAAGCCTCCTTACTACCTGCTTCTTTCTCCAAAATGGCTTTTCAAAGTCACAATTCAAGATACAACCATCCAAAATCACGCAAAATTCGATTATTTGTGGGTGGGGTGATGGGGTAACTGGCTAATGGGCATTAAGGACGGAATATGATGTGATGAGCACTAGGTGTTATATGCAACTGATAAATTTTTGAACACTACATCTGAAACGAATGGTATACTGTGTGTTGGCTAATTGAATTTAAAAAAAATTTTTTTAAAGATTTTAGCCATTTATTCAACAGAGAGAGTGAGCATAAGAGGGGGAATGGCAGGCAGAGGAAAGGGAGCAGGCTCCCCACCCAGCAAGTAGCCTAATGCAGGGCTCCATCCCAGGACCCCAGGATCATAACCAGAATCGAAGGCAGACGCTCAACTGACTGAGCCACTCAGGCGCCCCTAATTGCATTTAAATTAAAAAAAAAAAAATTGCCGGACACCTGGGTGGCTCAGTCGGTTAAACATCTGCCTTCGACTTGGCTCGTGGTCCCGGGGTCCTGGGATGGAGTCCCACGTCAGGATCCCTGCTCAACCAGGAGAAGCTCTGCTTCTCCCTCTGCCTGCTGCTCTCCCTCCCTCTCTCTCTCTCTGACAAATAAATGAAATCTTAAAAAAAAAATAAATAAATAAAAATAAAATTTAAAAAAATTGCTACTCCTTCCCTAAAGGCTAGTTGATTCCCAGTGCCTAAAGAGTAGTTAGGTGCTGATCTAATTAGCTGAATGCTGTAATTCACATTAAAGGGAGAATGAGGCTTAAGCATTCCCAAGATCCAGAGATATTTATAAGAGCAAAACAGAAATCTGTAATGATAAACTGCATTTCGAAAAGTGAAGTCTAAACCCTGCTGCCTCTCTTCTGAGGGAAGAAGACATCCTTTCCCAGCCACCCTTAACTAATTTTTACAGATAGTAAGATGATATGAACTCAGCAACTACACCACATAGGCTATAGTTCCATTCTTGACTTTTACCAATATACATTTTTAAAGAGAGTCCTTCAATGGCTTTTATTTCCCTCCCTCCCATTCTTCCATTAATTCATTCATGGTTAAAATCAACAAAACAATATATGGGAAAATTTCCATAATGGAGTTAAAACCCAAAATTCCTTGTATACCCTGAAAAATTAGAGAGATAAGGAAGAGAAAGTAGGACCATAGATAATGAGAGGACAGGGACAGACAAAAATTATCTTTAAAGCTTATCAGTGACAGCCAGATCCTTGATTAGAGATTTTTTAAGTTTGTTTATTTTTGACAGAGAGAGATCACAAGTAGGCAGAAGCAGGCAGAGAGAGAGGAGGAAGCAGGCTCCCCGCTGACCAGGGAGCCCGATGCAGGCCTCAATCCCAGGACCCTGAGATCATGACCTGGGCTGAAGGCAGAGGCTTTAACCCACTGAGCCACCCAGGCGCCCGATTTTTAAAATTTATAATCCTATTTAAAAATATAAATAGCAACTAATTATTCAACTGACCTAAACACATTTAATCCTTTCCCACATAATCTAAGATTTACAGCACATTTAATAAAGAAAACAAGATTCAAAATGAAAAATAGTTTTCACTAATAAATTATATACTTAAACATGAATTCTCTGTTATATTACTAAGTTTGAGAAGTTAGTAAGAAAAGACTATACCTGAGATACATGGCCCTGGACTTTTGTAAACTGAGTTGTTCGAATATTTAAAGACTGGCTTCTTGTTACTGTTGCCCCAGAAGGAGATTTTCCATTCACCTTTCTTTCAAAGTGACCACTTGCTGGTGATCGCTCTTCAAGAAGAACAGCATCCCAAGGATCCTCTGCTAGTAAACCTGGAGTATTTTTCTCTTCTTTGTGGTCTAATACCTCCACATTGTCCACCTTAGGTTTACTTAGGGGATCCAAGTCTAACCAGTCGAATTTACTTATATCCTCAGACTTTGGAGATACCTGTAGATTGCTGACTGTTGATTTTGAATTTGTGATCTCCAAATCAGTCCTTGCTTTTCCATTTTTTAAAAATTCTGATGTACTAGCTATTTTGTCAAACAGCTTTGCCATGTCAGGACTGACTACTGGACGATAGATAGGTAAGCTTCCTTGTGGATGAAAGGGCGTGGCAGGTGTCAAAGGGTATGAAAAATACGGAGACTGTCCAGGAAAAGTTAAATATATAGGTTCTGTGGATGGAAAAGTAGGCATTCTTGGATTGAAGCCGTTTTGGAATACAGTCTGTTTACTGCTATAAGTTGACTGATAAATAGAAGGTAAAGTATAAGTGGAAGGCCCAGATAATCCAGGTGGCCACTGTCCTCTCTGAATAGTAGGTCTAAGATAGACCTGTGCTGAAAATGAAGGGCTCAGAACAGGAGTAACTGGCAAGACAGGTGTTTTCCTAGTCTCGAAACTGTCATCCAGCAATAGTTTCTCAAGTTCAGCTTGGGTGAGCTTTTCTACGTCAATATCTACTACTCTTTTTTGGGTATCAGATTCAGGAAACACCATGAGATCATAATCTTGTTTGTTACAAACTTGTGCTTTTTGTCTGGTGTTGCTTGACAACTCAAAGCCTCTCTGGTTATCAGTCACTTGTCTATCCTTTTGCAGTTTTGCTAAAGCCTCTGCTTCCATCTGTAATGCTTCTTCTTTGTCCACTTCTTTTGTTCTTGTTGGTTCCAGATGTGATGAACATTGCTTAAATCCATTATTGTTGGATATCTGAGCCATGTCCACTTAAAAGACCAAACCTTCCCTAGTCTATTTTTCCTTATTGCTTCCAAGACAGCAAGACCTATACATAAAAATAAACATAACACTCAATTAGATTTTTAAAAACACAAATAGATTTATTTTGTTTGTAACCTACCTCATATGATTTAGGATTTAAAGTTAAATCATTAGTTATAATACTGGGGTATCTGGCTGGCTCAATTGGTGGTGCATGCAACTCCTGATCTCAGGGTTGAGTTTGAGCCCCATACTGGGCCAGAGTTTAAGAAAACAGTTATAATATTAAAATTTCTACATTTTATATTGCTAAAATATTTATTCATAAGCTACAATAGTTTTTTTTAATTAAAAAATATTTTTAAAGATTTTATTTATTTGACAAAGAGAGAGAGAGAGAGAGATCAGATTACAAGTAGGCAGAGAGGCAGGCAGAGAGAGAGGAGGAAGCTGGTTCCCCGCTAAGCAGAGAGCCCTATGCGGACCTCCATCCCAGGACCCTGAGATCATGACCTGAGGCGAAGGTAGAGGCTTTAACCCACTGAGCCAACCAGGCGCCCCACTACAATAGTTTATTAAACTTTCTCATCGATTAGTTCATAAAAACTTGTAGTCTTCTATTTAAGATAAACACAGTTCAGATCAAAATTACCGTATAAAGCAATATGACCAATTAAAGGATTAGTTAGCTACCGTGTAACAAGGCACATTTCTTGCTTTTCTAATCAATATGATTCAGGGATTAATTATGGGTCTGGAGTTACATCAGCTTGATTTATGAAGCTGTAAGAACTTGGGCAAGTGAAAACTTTTCCACATGCCTTAGTTTCCTAACTTTTAAAATGAAAAATTATCTCCTAAATTATAACGATTAAATGAAACAATGCAACTAAAAAGTACTTATCACTGGCCTTGAGCATAAACATTAAATAAATCACATCTATTATTAATCTATACCGATTTGAGATTCATCTAGTTTGAACACCTAGAAATCAAGGGAGCTCCTACTTACATCCTTTTTCTAGCACAGTGCTTGTCTATAGCATAAACGAAATAAAAGTTTAATGACAGGAGTTAAGGAAACACTCAAAGTGAATTCAGATTAATGAAACACAAATGACAATTTTAAGTGTTGCGGTAATACTAAATGAAAAATTACTGGTGATGAAGACAAAGAGATATTCAAGGAAGACATCCTTTGCAATTCTTTTATACAATTATAATTGAACTTCTGAGGCATTTCACTGAAAAGCTTTTCCATATTTTTCCCTTCTGTGGTAGAACTGCAAAACTAGACATAATGTGCACTTAAATTTGTATACTTCACTGTATGCAAACATTTCATCTCAAGAAAAAACTGAACAGATAGACTTTTACTAAATATATACTTAGAGGAAAATACTGATGGCTACTATTTACTCTGAAATTAAACAAAAAATAATATAAGTTAATTAGCTAAGAGAGGGATAGATGGATAAACATGTGCTAAAGCAAGTACAGGAAAATATTAATAGAACAATCTAGCTTGTAAGCATATGGGTATTCACTTTGAAATCCTTTCAACTTGGCTGAATGACTGAAAACTTTCACAAAATGTTGGATGAGGAAGAAGAGGTACAAATTCCTCCCACTCTACCACACACTTCCCCTTTATAAAAGTTACTTTGCTTCTCCTCCCATAAAGGGTGGGGTCTATTTCTCTACTTGATCCTAGCTGGCTCTGTAACTTGCTTTGACCAATACAACATGAAAGAAGTGACACTGTGGGAGTTCCAAGTTCATGAGAGCCTGACCGCTTCATCTCTTCCTTTTTTGAGTGCAGCCACTGCCATGGGAATGCTCATAGAGGATGAGAGAGCACTAAGAGAAAAAGGTCCAGCCAACAGCCATCACCAACCACCAAACATGAGCAAAGCCACCACCTTAGACCATTCATCCACAATCCAAATGACCACATCCACATTAGTGACCCAAGGCAAGACTAGCAGAAGAAACCACCTAGCCTGAGTTCAAGCCAAATTGCTAACCCACAAAATCATTTTGTAATGGTTTGTTACATAGCAACAGATAACTAATCAAGATTTTCTTCTTACTTTCAGAAAGCAAAACTGAAGCCACTTACCAATTTAACAGCAAATTTCTCTTAACTTCCACAGCCACCACTACCACCTTCCTTCAAATGTCCTCAGAGAGTAACAGTTCCCTTTTCCTTCTTAAATCTGTCCCCTTCTACTTTATATCCTTAATCCCACTGAATTCCCCTACTTATCAGTGACTGCCTCCTCTGCATTATTTTCTTTTACTTAGTTCTGCTCCTCTGCCATAAAAATGCTCAAATTTTCTACATACTGAGGTGGAAAAAAATCTTAACATTCCTCTTTAGACTCCAGTAGCTTCCATTTTAATATTCTCCTTTCACTGCCAAAATTCTCAACTGAGTGACCTAGAAAGTCCTTTCTTTACTCTTTCTGCCTTGGAAAAATTATAATTGTCCTTCAGGGCCCAATTCAAATACAGACTCCTGAAGCTTTTCTTAAGCAGCTCCTATTAGAAACTATCTTTTCAGCTCATATTTATCTTAATTTTCACAGGCTTTATGCTGTTTTTGCCTCATCAATATCCTTTCTTCTGACAGAATCTGTAACTTCCTTTTTGCAATCTTGTCATCTGCCTTTTGTTCCATCTAGTTCAAATAGGGCTGGAACATCCTTCTCCCACCCCCCCACCCCCGCAACCACATCACAGGATCCAAGTCTGGCCAATTAGAGTTAATCCCAAGACTTCTAAAACTATTTGGAAAGGAAGCCTATCATTGAAGCTGCTAAACTTAGGGGATATAAGTCTGGCATTGCTGTGGCCATCTTTGCCACCACTCACTGAAGGAGATGCTACCCAAGAACAGATTCAAACCAGAAGAGAGCAGAGCTATAATAAAATGAAACAGATTCTGGATATTACATTAAGTGTCGGAATACAACCCATGTCCAAGGCCAGTCTTTTCATTTATGTAAGTCAATAAATTCCTCTCTCTGTGTAAGCTGGTTCAAAATTACTTTCTCCCGTAATAACTAAAAACCTCTTAACACAGAATCTGTAACCTGTATGTCTACCCAATAGACAAGAATAAACTTAAGTGCAGAGACCTACTTCGTTTCTTTCTTCCCTACATTTAAAACATCCAGCTTAATAAATATGGAGCTTAATTTAATGAACATGTTTTATTTTTTATTTTATTTATTTTTTAAAGATTTTATTTATTTATTTGACACAGAGAGAGAGATTACAAGTAGGCAGAGAGGCAGGCAGAGAGACAGGGAGAGGAGGAAGCAGGCTCCCTGCTGAGCAGAGAGCCCGATGCGGGCCTCGATCCCAGGACGCTGAGATCATGACCTGAGCCGAAAGCAGAGGCTTTAACCCACTGAGCCACCCAGGCGCCCTGAACATGTGTTTTAAAGAAGGGAATAAGAGCTATAAGACAGCTCTGAAGAAGAGATTTCAGATGGCACATGACTGGAATATATGATGCGAGAAATTAAGTTTAACTGCCTGTTACTGAACACCACAACACAAAATCTATTTTGTCTACTTTTCACAAAACCAGATGCATTAGAAAAAAACAATTATTATGCAAAGGGAAGAAGATACTGAACTGCATATTGGCAATTTATTTAACAATTTCTGGCTACCATATTTGGTAATGACATGACATTGTTCTGAAAGAGGGAATCTGTATTTTTTGAGTTTGAGATAGTTTACTCAATAGAGAGAACACTTATCCCAAATATTTCAAATTAATGTTACCTCTTATTTAGTGACGAAGGTATAAAATAGTTTGAAAAATTTTTTAACAGTGAATGTGGCATTTTTTCACATCAATTTATTTACTTGCTCTATCCCCACTATCAAACCCAAGCAGTATATGCTAAAGTAAATTCAACTCTAAGTAATAAAAGTAAGCTGTTAACAGCTAAATTACCATATTTTAGCTTTCTGAAAGATTATCATGCATGTATACTCAAATGGTAATAAAGGACTTAAAAGGTTGTCCAAAAGTAACCCTGTGCTTCAGCTTTTCCTGAGGCTGCTACACTGACATGCTCCATTAATTTTTTAAAATAAAACATCATTTGATGACAAACATTTAGCAGGAAACAATTTTGCACATGAAAATTCAAGATGCAAACTTCAATGCTAATATTCTCCTAATTCAAGCTGGAAAAGACAATATAACTAGTTTTTGAATGATGACGGTATGCCATCTGCCAAAATTTCCCAACATAGAGTAACCCAGTGATGATCACAAGGCTGTAGCTACTTTAAATTCTTCAAAAGAGGGCATTTAAACTATTCAGTCAAACTTTGGGATACCATTTGCAGACCCAAAAGAATTAATTTAAAAGCTCTTGGCTTCTTCTGTGGTAGACATTCATTTAAAATTTAAATTTAAATCTCAGAAAAAAAATAATAAAACAAGCCAGTCCTGCTACCCATCTAAATACTTTGTGATCTTAAAATTCAAGTTAAAAAAAAAAAATAGAGAAACAATGATTTGAGTTCAACAATGCAAGTATTTCTCATCTAAAATGAAATGAGGGGGCACCTGGGTGGCTCATTCATTAAGCGTCTGCCTTCGGCTCAGGTCATGATCCCAGGGTCCTGGGTTCGAACCCTGCATTGGGGTCCCTGCTTGGTGGGAGCCTACTTCTCCCTCTCCCACTTCCCTTGCTGGTATTCCCTCTCTCGCTGTCTCTCTGTCAAATAAATAAATAAACCTATAAATAAATAAATAGATAGATAGATAGATAGATAGATAGATAGATAGATAGATAGATAGAAAGAAAGAAAATGAGGGGCGACCGGGTGGCTCAGTCAGTTAAGCGTCTGCCTTCTGCTCAGGTCATGATCCCAGGGTCCTGGGATCCAGTCCTGCATTAGGCTCTCTGTTCACTAGGGAGCCTGCTTCTCCCTCTCCCTCTGTCTGCTGCTCCCCCCTGCTTATGGTCACGCGCAGGCACTTTCTTGCTCTCTCAGTCAAATAAATAAAATAAAGTAAATTTTAAAAATAAAATGAAAATGAATCTCAAAGAAAATTAAATAATGGCACCCCAAGGAACTGAATACTATGTCGCCATTAAAAATAAAATTAACACTACAGTAACTGTGGAAAATATTTGTTAAAACTGTAGCAAATATCTACATATCTCTATCTATACAAACACCTATAGGCATACAACAATATACGTTGTATGCATAGAGATACGTAGACACTAAGTGCCAAAAACACTGCTTAAAGCAATGTATTAACTAATTTGAACCTCATAAATTATATTAAGTAGCTACTATCATTTCCAGTATACAAATGAAAAAACTTCATACAAATTATATAATCTGCCCAAGTTCATAGTAGCTACCAAGCAGTGAGAGAACTCAAATCCAGGCACTGCTAATTTACTATATTTTTATGTTAACAGTTATCTGGAATAAGTGTCTAAACATACCTTATCCTTTATAAATATCAATTTTCTTCCTCAAGGCTAGTTACCTCATTCTGCATTAATAAATTTTGTTTTAATTCTATCATAAAGCAATTAATGCTATTTAGTTATAACATGTGCCAATTTTTTTAGTTTATTGTCACCACATGACTAGCAAATTTATCATTTCATTGAGAACATGAATCCTGATTTTACTCATCCTCCTCTTCTACTCTACTGTAGTTGTTGAACGAATGCCTCAATGACTAGGGAACTTAAGACACCGTTCTTTTTATCAAAGAGAAGCTCAAATTCTGCAACAAGCAAACAAAAAAATGAAGTTTATTAATAAGTCAACTAAATCTGGGACACCTGGGTGGTTCAGTCAGTTAAGTGTCTGCCTTCAGCTCAGGTCTTGATCCCAGGGTCCTGGGCTCATCAGGGAGCCTGTTTCACCCTCTGCCTGCCACTCCCTGCTCACAGTCTCTGACAAATAAATAAATAATATCTTAAAAAACAAAAAAACTAAAACTGGAAAATCATGTGGTTGAGTTTAGAATAAACAAGTGGTGGCAGAAAAAAATTATCTTGGAAACTAGGAGGGAGATGGCAACAGAAAACTAAAAATAGGAGAGGAGGGTGCCTGGCTGTCTCAGTCAGTGGAGTGTGCGACTCTTGATCTCAGGGTTTTGAGTTTGAGCCCCACGTTGGGTGTAGAGATTACTTAAAAAAGTAAAACTCTTATATAAAATAAATAAAAATAGGAGAGGAGCGTCATCTGTTCTAAAAGGAAGAACTCCAGTAGACAAGATAACATTCTCTATCTCTATGATTCATGGAGGAAAAAAATTCATCTGACAAACCAAGTTGCCAAACTTGGCAACATTCATCTGACAATACCAAGTACTTTGGTATTAGGCATTATACAACTCTGTCAAAAAGATAAAATGGAGGGACACCTGGGTGGCTCAGTTGGTTAAGCAATTGCCTTCGGCTCAGGTCATGATCCCAAAGTCCTGGGATCGAGTCCTGCATCGGGCTCCCAGCTCCACAAGGAGTCTGCTTCTCCTTGACCTTCTCCCCTCTCATGCTCTCTCTCAAGAGAAAGAAAATGAATTAGCAGTCAAAAATACTTTCAAGAAAACTGCAGGGCCAGATGGCTTCACTGGCTTTATGTAAGGAAGAAACAATAACCTTTCACAAACTCTTCCAGAGAACAGACAAGAAGGTATGTTCCCCAAACTTTTTATGAGACTACTATAACTGATAACAAAACCAGACAAGGATGAGAAAATTACAATCCAATCTTATTCATGAAATACAAAATACAAAAAGTCCTAAACAAATACAAACCAAACTTAGCTGTAAATACAAAATGCAATTTACCACAGCAATAAAGAATTAAAACAGAAAAAGCATATGTTCATCTCAACAGATATTCTTTTTTTTAAAGATGTTATTTCTTTATTTGACAGAGAGAGAGAGATCACAAGTAGGCAGAGAGGCAGGCAGAGGGAGAGGGGGAAGCAGGCACCCTGCCGAGCAGAGAGCCAGATGTGGGGCTCGATCCCAGGACCCTGAGATCATGACCTGAGCCGAAGGCAGAGGCTTAACCCACTGAGCCACCTAGGCGCCCCTCAACAAATAATATTAGCCAACTATAAACAGAAGGGAAATTCCTTATTTGACCATGAGTAGCAACAAAAATCATCTAATGATGATATCTTGAAAGCTTCCCCTTTGACCATGAACAAAAACCAGGATGCCCACAACCACTTCTACTCAACACTTTATAGACTACTAGACAGAACAGAAAAGAAAAAGAAAATTCAGGATCATATAGGAAGAAACAAGATATTACTTGGAGATAGAGTAAAAATTCCAAAGAATATGCAGAGAACAGAAATGCTAGATTTTAGGAAGATTATTGGAAATGATACTAATATATAAAAATCAATTGTATTTCTATATATCCACAACAAATGGTTAGAAAAGGGAATTTTAAAATGATCATATTTATGGTAATACACACAGAACCCACCAACCAGCAATACATGTAACAAGAAGTTGTGGCGAAAAATTATAAAACTTTACTGACAAATATTAGGAATATCTGAATGTAAGGGATAGTTTTCCATGTTTACAAACTTGAAAACTTAATTTTATGAGGATGCCACTTTTCCTGAAATAGATCTATAGGCTTGATGAAATCCAATTCAAAATTCAAAAATGGTGATTCAAAAATATATTCAGTAACCAAAATGGCCAAAATAGCCAAAACCCTCTTGAAAAGAACAAGGTGGGAGGATTTGCTCTACCCAATAAAGATTATAAAACTAATTTTATTCAAGATAATATGGTATTTATGCAGGAAGAGATAAATCTAAGAACAGGCTAAGAAGTCAAAAACAGAAACACACCTGCACAGACACCTGATTGAAGACAAGTGGCATATCAGAACTGAGGGAAAGAACTGTCTTTTTAATAAATGAAGCTAGAACAAATGAAGGGAATATGAGACAGATTCCTACTTCACTCCTTAAGCAAGAATCAACTCAAGGCAAGCCAAATGTCTAAATCAACTCAAGGAAAGCCAAATATCTAAATGTGAAAGGAGAAACCAGAATCAGAGAAGGGGAAAATTTCTTAAACAAGACAGAAAGCACTAACCATAAGAGGAAAAAAAAAAATCTGACTATAATCCACAACTTTTATTTATCAAAACACACCAAAGAGGATGACAAAAACAAGCCACAAGAAAGGAAGATATTGGGCGCCTGGGTAGCTTAGTGGGTTAAAGCCTCTGCTTTTGGCTCAGGTCATGATCTCAGGGTCCTGGGATTGAGGCCTGATTCAGGCTCTCTGCTCAGCAGGGAGCCTGCTTTCTCTGCCTGCCTCTCTGCCTACTTGTGATCTCTCTCTCTCTCTCTCTCTCTGTGTCAAATAAAAAATCTTTAAAAAAAAAAAAAAAGATATCTTTAACACATAACCAAAGGACTCAAATCCTAGATAAACAACTTCTACAATTAAAAAGAAAACCATAAGAACCTTCAAGTAACACTGCCCACAACAGTCCAAAGAAGGAACTAACTTGGAAGTAGTCATTAGCTCAATCTCCCCGTTCCTCTCTCATCTCCAGAGGTCAGAGGGTGAAACTGAAAGTTCCAATCCTCTAAACATGCTTCAGCCTCTGGTGACCAGCCCATTCTGAAACTATCTAGGGATCTCTGACACTATTAATCTCATTAGCATACAAAAGAAACTCTAGAAATTCCAAGGGCTTTAGGAGTTGCGCGACAGGAACTAGGCACAAAAGACCAAATATTTATTTTTTATTACATCACAGCTCATTCAGTAGAATTCTATACAGTAATGCCAACTACAGCTACAAGAAAAAATGAGTAAAATGTAGAAACATGACAAGCACATTGACACACAAAAATATATACAATGATTCCAGTCACATTAAGTTCAAAAAAAACATGAAAAACTATATTGTTTAAGAATGCTTACATAATGGTAAAGCTGTGAAAAGGAAAGGATTCTCAAAAGTTAGGACAGTGGTTACTCATGGAGAGAGACGCAGAGATTCATGACCAAGGATAAGTACATTAGGGACTTCTACAATACAAGCAGTGTTCTAGTTCATTACCTATTGACTGGTTACACAGGTGTTTATTTTACAACTACTTGTTAAATAATCATATATGCTTTATGCACTTTTCTGTGGATTATTTCATAATAAAAAAAGAATCCACTCCCCATATATTTTAAATTTAAATAGTTTAAATATTTTCATATATTATACATGGTATGTGAAAATTAACACCACCTGCAACTAATAGTATGTGTGGGTTTTTAAAATCCACATGTGGCAAATTATATGAACACAAGAAGCTCAACTTTTTAATGTCATAAAAAATATGAATAAGAGCAATATTGTCCCTTTTCATTTGCCAATCTTTAGGCTAAATTAAGGACACTACTCTCATTTATTAAGGGATATGGAGAAAGGATAATTAAGGCCGCAAAAGAAAACAACAAATTATGGTTTCCCAAATTTTCACCATTTGTGAATCACTTAGTGGGCACTGCACATAACATGATTTATGTTAAAAAAAAGTCACTGCATTTTAAAATACAACATATAAAAATAGATATATCAGCGAGAGAGATGACTGCACACTCTCAACATTGTATGTTATATCCAGCAAATTTATTTTATTTGAATTGAATTAGAAAATCCTAATTTAATTATAGCTTGTCAGGAATGCAGCAATGTTTGATGGTAACTATCAGATATCTACTGATATGTACAAGAAATCTTATAGCCTCCACCTTCAACTATTTCTTGAATCTGAGCATTTTTTTTATATATTCCTACTACCATCCTAGACCAACCATCACCTGTTGCCTGGATTTTTGGAATAAGTACCCAATCTGTTTTTGCCAAACCTCCACCCTCCCCACCTTCAGATTACTCTCAACACAGCAGCCAGAATGATACTGAAAAATATAGATCTTTCCACTCAGAACTTTCAACAGTTCCTATCTCAGAAAAAAAGAAAGGTAAAATCCTTACAACGGGGCGCCTGGGTGGCTCAGTGGGTTAAAGCCTCTGCTTTCGGCTCAGGTCATGATCTCAGGGTCCTGGGATCGAGGCCCATATCGGGCTCCCTGCTCGGCGGGGAGCCTGCTTCCCCCTCTCTCTCTGCCTCTCTCTCTGCCTCCTTGTGATCTCTCTCCCTCTGTGAAATAAATAAATAAAATCTTTGAAAAAAAAAATCCTTACAACGGTCCACCAGGCACTCTAATATCTGGTCCCCCATTACTTCTATAACTCTCCTCTCTGCTACTATCCAACTAGCCTCCTTGTTGTTCCTCGAATACATTATACTTCTTGCTCAGAGCCTTTGCACTTCTGTTCCCTCTGGACTGCTCTTCCCCTGGATAGCTGAATGGCACACTCTCTTATCTTCAAGTATTCACTGAGAAAGTGACATTTGAATAAAGTCCTCCCTGATAATCAAGTTCAAACTGCAACGTTCTCTAACTCCACTGTTCATACACTTTACTTTTTCCTTAGCATTTAGTACCATCCAGTGTACTACAGATTTTACTTATGTATTTTATTGTCTAGCTTTTCCCCACTAGACTATAAATTTCATGAAGCTGGGATTTATCTGTTAGGCTCACTCTTATATCCCTAGTACCTAGAACAATCCTAGAACAAGCAAGCTTACATTCAAATGTTTGTTAACAAATAAATGAAATTTAATCCAATATGGACCAGATTAGGAAGCAAGTATTCATTGTAGAGTGCCTCTGGTGCTCCGTAAGATACTTAAAAT
The DNA here is from genome assembly GCA_002007465.1 of Ailurus styani. Classification (NCBI taxonomy): domain Eukaryota; kingdom Metazoa; phylum Chordata; class Mammalia; order Carnivora; family Ailuridae; genus Ailurus; species Ailurus styani. Next base: position 4,668,713 of record LNAC01000062.1, read on the forward strand.
TACACAGAAATATCTTACTCGAAATGAGTATTTTAACTAAGGGATACCACAGATTTTTAATCCACTCTTGTTGTATTCATTTTCATCTAAAGTATTTGAAAGTCATCTTAAATGTGCCAAGTTATAAACCATGAATTTCTCTGAGGGAGTAAAATTATGTGTGTTACTCTCAGAATTGTTCTTTAGAGCCACATGGTCCTTGCCAGTCAGACCAAAACGTATTACTATTTTGAAGTATGTGTGGAAAATATAGTTCATGTCTGCTTGTTGATTAGAAATAGGGGCCTTGGGGTCAACAGAGCAATTTCACTAGAGATGAATCAATATAAAACTAAAGACCTGAAGTCATGAAAGTAGTTGCAACTGCCCTGGGAGAATGTGTAAAGTGAAGAGAATAAAAGAAACAAGGAGGAAGGGCACCTGGGTGGCTGAGTGAGTTAAAGCCTCTGCCTAGGGCTCAGGTCATGATCTCAGGGTCCTGGGATGGAGGACCGCATCGCATCGAGCTCTCTGTTCAGCAGGAAGCCTGCTTCCTCCTCTCTCTCTGCCTGCCTCTCTGCCTACCTGTGATGTCTATCTGTCAAATAAATAAATAAAATATTTTTTTAAAAAAAAGAAAGAAACAAGGAGGAAATCATAAGGGCCACTAATACCTAAGCAGGAAACAAAAGGTCAGAGGAAAATAATAGGTGTAAAGAATGGTATCAGAGAAATAAGGGAATTCAGTGTCATAAGAAGAATGTGATTAGTAGTGTCAGAAACTACAGAGAGGTGACACAGGATAATGGCTGAAAAAGAAAAAAAAAACTCTAAGTCTAAGAGCTTGTTTGTGATTAACAATAGTTTCATAGAGATATAATTAACTTATAAAAATCACACATTTAAAGCATACAATTCAGTTGTTTTCATATATTCAGAACTGTGCAACCACCACCACTACCAAACTGCAAAACATGTTCATCATCCCAAAAGAAACCCTTTACCCATTAGCAGTCCCTCCTCATTTCCCCATCCCACAGACCATCAGTAGTGATTTTTCAAAGAGAACAATTTGAAGTGCGGAAAACTAAAAAAGTAAGGAATTACAAGTAGCAAAGGCATATTATTCTTTCAATTTATTGACAGTAAAATAAAGGGAACTCAGAGAGACAGGAGGTATCAGGAATAGTTTTAAAAGGCCTTCAACATATAGTAGATTGAAGACAAGAGTTCAGGGTACGAAGACTAAAAAGACACCTAAAACTGAAGATTCACACTAGCTTAGATACTGGGTAGAGTTGGCTATGAATCAGAAACATAGATGAGTCTTTCTTGAAAAGAAGACGTCCTACAAAATAGAGGTAATAAAGGTAAGGAACCACTAGGTCAATAACTAAAAATGGAGGACTGAGGGGAGCCAATGGTGGAAAGCAGATTTTCACTATCTAAAGTTTGGTCGAGTTCTAAATACTTCGTAATTTGTAAGCTTTACTATTTTAAAAGGTAATAAATATGTAACAAAGGGATTTTCCTGTTATTAGGATATACAAAGCGGCAAGAGACTGTCTCACTTCAACAATGAAAAGCAAGCTAAATAAGCTTTAAAAAAAATACTTTTAAGAGACATCAAAGAGCAGAGGACACACATTAAAACCCCTAATGAAGGGGTGCCTGGGTATCTCAGTCAGTTAAGCGTCTGCCTTTGGCTCAGGTCATGATCCCAGGGCCCTGGGTTTGAGCCCTGTATTGGGCTCCCTGCTCAGTGGGGAACCTGCTTCTCCCTCTCCTTCTGCCCCTCTTCCCTACTTGTGCTCTCTCTCAAATAGATAAATAAAATCTTAAAAAAAAAAATCCAAAAAAACCCTAATGAATTAATTTCCCAAAAGTGATAAACTTTTTTTTTAAAGATTTTATTTATTTATTTGACACAGAGAGAGAGAGATCAGATCACAAGTAGGCAGAGAGGCAGGCAGAGAGAGAGGGGGAAGCAGGCTCCCTGCTGAGTGGAGAGCCCGATGTGGGCCTCGATCACAAGACCCTGAGATCATGACCGAGATAAAGGCAGAGGCTTTAACCCACTGAGCCACCCAGGCGCCCAAGTGATAAACTTCTCATAGGAGAGGCAGATCCATTGTTAATCTCATCCCTGGTACAGAAGAGCAGGAATGCACTGCAGACAGGGATAAGGAAAAACACGTAAAATTTCTGATAAACACTGTTAATAGCCATGGGTAGGCTACCATGACAGATTAGAATTCTGAGGCATGGTGGAGGTAAATCTGAGTGTGAGTGATCTAAAGCCCTGGATTAAGAATTATAAGGAGCCCCAGGCATGGAAACAAGTCTGGTACCCATCCACCAATTCCTTCCCTCAGGTCTTCACCAAATGCACAGGTAGCACACTGAAAGCTGGGGATAGGGCAGAAGAGCTGAAAGAGATCTCCTGCGAAGTATGTGGGCCTCCCTGAAGTATAAGGTAGCCACCCTCCCCAGGGCTGGGCAGGTGAGCAGAAAATCCACTAGAGGCACTCCAAGCTTTTGGCTACCAATGGCTGGGGATGGGGGCAGGAGAGCTGAGAAAAAAGCCCTCCAAAGTATTCTACGCCTTTATAAAAGACAGGTGCCCTCCAGAGGCTGGGCTAAGAGCAGCAAGGCAAAGATCTCCACACAGAAAGCCAAGAACGAAAAGTAGAGAACAAAAGGACTTCCCAGCAACCTAAGGAAAAAGCGAGCAGCTAGGCTGCAAAACAAATCTCTAGAATCAAATCAGTGTTCAGATCCCAAATCCTTCTAAAGAGAAAGTCATCACTGCCACCCAAAGTACTTCATCCCAGAGTTGAATCAAATTAAAGTTGCAACAAGCACAGACCCATCTTACTTATAAATCAGACTCAGTTTAGTGGCCTGACAGAATACGGTACATTTAAATTGTGCTAATATACAAAGATTATGAGACAAAAAAAAATGTGACCCGGGGCGCCTGGGTGGCTCAGTCAGTTAAGAGTCTGCCTTCAGCTCAGGTCCCGATCCCAGGGTCCTGGGGTGGAATCCCACATCCAACTTCCTGCTCAGCAGGGAGCCTGCTCCTCCCTCTCCCTCTGCCTGCCACTCCCCTGCTTGTGTTCTCTCTGTCAAATACATAAATAAAATCTTAAAAAAAGGAAGGAAGGAAGGAAGGAAGGAAGGAAGGAAGGAAGGAAGAAAGAAAGAGAAAGAAAGAAAATGTAACCCGTGGTCAAACGGTCAAAATAAGCAGATACAGCAATGGCCCAAATACAGGAACTTAAGATGAAATTACTAATTAGGATGAAAATACTAAATGATCTAGCAGAAAAAAATGAAGGAGATGCATGAAGGGGGGGTGGCAGTTTCAGCAGAATGATACAGATTACAAAAAAGAATCAAACAGATATACCAGAAAAGTAAATCAGAAATGAAGAATTAATTAGATGGACTGAACAGCATTAGAAAAGACTAGTAAACTTGAAGGCAAATCAATAGGAAACATCCAAACTATGAGAGGAAAAAAAAAGGAGAAAGATAAAGGGCCATGCCTGTGGGACAATTTCAAATGGTCCAACATTTATAACTGGAGTCCCAGGAGAGGATAGAAGAGAATAAAACAGAAGACATATTTGGAAAGAAAATGGCCAAGAACTTTCAGCAAGTGAAGAAAGACATCAACACAACAAATCTAAGAAGTTCAGAAGTCCAAGCAGGATAAAAATATACTAGAGAATGAACTTCATGGGATCACAGAGTAATGTAAACAAATACTTGGAAAGAAGTGGTTTCAGTTCTTAATAATATTTGTGAAGTTAAGGTCAAATGAATCTAATATACAGAGCCGAGTCCTAAAGAAACCTGGGAGGTTAAAAAGAATTTAAATCGGGCGCCTGGGTGGCTCAGTGGGTTAAAGCCGCTGCCTTCGGCTCAGGTCATGATCCCAGGGTCCTGGGATCGAGGCCCACATCGGGCTCTCTGCTCAGCAGGGAGCCTGCTTCCTCCTCTCTCCTCTCTCTCTGCCTGCCTCTCTGCCTACTTGTAATCTCTCTCTCTGTGTCAAAAGAATAAATAAAAAATCTTTAAAAAAAAAAAAAAGAATTTAAATCTTTTCTCCAAATTTAGATATATTCGATATACAGCTATATTTCTAGTTTAGGGTATGACACAATCAAACTTCCTTATTCGAACCTGATTTTAGGGTATTAAGGAGGGCACATGTGGTAAGCACCAGGTGTCACACGCAACTAATGCATCATTGAACACTACATCAAAAACTAATGATGTATTATATGTTGGCTAACTGAACATAATAAAAAAATTAATTAAAAAATTAAACCTAATTTTACTCTGGATTTTTAGTGAAACTTTTTTTTTTTTTAATTGGAATGTTTTCTGATAAAAATAACAAGCAGGGCACCTGGGTGGCTCAGACAGTTAAGTCTGCCTTCAGCTCAGGTCATTATCTCAGGTCCTGGGATCAAGCCCCACATTGGGCTCCCTGCTCAGGAGGGAGTCTGCTTCTCCTTCACCCCCTCTCATCCTCCCCCTCCCTCATGCTCACTCTCTTTCTCTCTCAAATAAATCAATAAAAAATATTTAAAAATTTAATAAGCTAAATCACCAAACTCAATTAGCACAAATCAAAAATATTCTCTCAAAAAAATTCTAAAATCTCTATCAATATGAACTTTCTATAATTAAATCATATGTTTCCAAGGGGAAAAAACACTAGTATATTCAATTATCAGGTGTGATAGGAAAAAAAAGGTGTGTAAGAGACAGTCATGTGAGCTTCACAATGTTCAAAGATTTCTATTTGCTTTGTGGACAAAAAAGATAAGGAAACCAAAATGGAAACTGTGAGGCCAATTAATAAAAAACTGAAATAATCTAGAAAAGAAGTAGTAATGACTTGAACTAGATTGGCAGCAAAGGAAATTTTAAGGATGGGTTTCTTTAAACAAGCAAACAAAAACGTTAAATTTAGACAGTAACTGAAATGAGGGGGAAAACCATTGATGTGATAAAGAATGATTTAACTGTGGGGAGGGGGATACTATTTTTAATGGTATGGTCAGGAAAAAGATGAAATTGGAGTGATAACTTGGACATAAGGGGTGAGTCATGGGAAAAGCCAAGAGCCTTCCTAAGCTTCACAAGTTTAAAGATGGATAAGCCTAGCCAGGTCCCATATTCTTTAACCTCCATACTTTTTAAGTATGCTTTATCCAAGTGCTACAAGTAGTTAATAAAGGGCTTGATTCTCCCTGACAGTCATTATACTACCTCCAGCTCTTAGGAGCAATATTCTACACATAAAAGATTCACAACAGGGCATTCATCAAGAATGCATTCTATAACTGCATATATGTATCACTGTTTGGGAGGGGAACAAGGTGGGGGGCGGGGCAGTAGAATACAGTTACAAGAGATTCCTCTTGAAAAGACATTTTACTGACAAAGCAGTTTTCAATCTAACTCAAAATCCCAACAGTAGTACTGCTTTGTGAAGATAATTACTGAACTTTGAACTACTTTATTGTCCATTCATTTAACATGAATCATTAAATATACTCTGACATTACCCCAATTCCAACATGACAAATAACAGTAAGCTTTTGTGCTAAATGTTATGGTATATGCCTCCATTTCCAGCATAGCTTAAGACAGGAAAACATAAAACTGAGTCACAACTGAGAAACCCCAAAAAGGGAATAATGAAAAACTGAGATTAATTTTTTCTGCAATTTCCCCCTAAAACTCCATTAATTTCTATGGCTAACAAAATCTTGTTTTCAAATGACACAACTGCATTAAACTAGTAGTTTTATAGAACAGTGACAACAAAGAAGATAAAATGATGTAGTAGCAAGACTTGAAGCTCAAATATCAGACCTCTTAGTAACAGTATAACCTTAAGTTACTTAATCTCCCTTTGTCTTAGTTTTCTCATCTGTAAGAGTCAGATCATATCTGTGTTGTCAGGCTTAAATAAAATTACATAATGACTTGTTTATAACAGATATCTAATAATACATTTATGTATTATATCTTTCCAATTATTGGAACAACCGTCAGTGTATTCATACCACTAAAAAAAGGTAGCTTATTGGGGCACCTGAGGAGTCCAGTTGGTTGAGTGTCTGACTGGTTTCAGCTCAAGTTGTGATCTCAAGGTCGTGAGACTGAGCACCACCCTGCACTGCCCCCCCCCACACTGGGCTCCGTACTCACTGTGAAATATGCTTGAGATTCTCTCTCTCTCTCTCTCTCTCTCTCTCTCTCTCAAGTAAATCAATCTTGGGGTGCCTGGGTGGTTCAGTCAGTTAAGCATCTACCTTTGGCTTGGGTCATGATCCCGGGGTCCTGGGATCGGTGCTCCATATCTTACTCCCTGCTGGGGGGGGAGGGTCCTGCTTCTTCCTCTACCCTTCCCCATTGCTTGTGCTTTGTCAGTTCCCCTCAAATAAATAGAAATCTTCCCAAAAAACAAATAAATCTTTTTTAAAAAGCAGCTTATCACCAATAATCACATGGAAAGATGTTCAATATCATTACCCATGAAGGAAATGCAAACCAAAACCACAAAGAGATAACCACTTGTATCTACTAGAATGGCTAAAATATTAAAAATGGAAAGTGTTGATAAGGATGTGGAAAAACTGAAACCTTCATACTTTGTTGATGGCAATATAAGATGGTGCAGCCACTTTGGAAAACACTTTGGTGTTTCCTCAATAAATTAAACATAGGATTTCCATATGACCCAGCAATTCCACTCCTAGATATATACACCCAAAAGAATTAAAACACAGTAACTGTACACTAATGCTCACAGCAGTACTCACAATAGCTAAAAGTTAGCAGCAGTCCAACTGCCAATCAAAAAATGGATATACAAAATGTGATGTTTTACTGAATCTCAAAAGCATTACGCCAAGTGAAAGAAGTCAGACTCAAAGGCTGGGGCGCCTGGCTGGCTCAGTCAGAAGAGCATGTGACTCTTGATATTGGGGTTGTGAGTTCAAGCCCCACGTTGAGTGTATATTACTGAAACAAAAACAAAAACAAAACACCTTAAAAGAACAACAAAAAAACGGGGAGGGATGACTTCCTCTGAGTTGCAGATGACCATTAAAAAAAAAAAAGGCTGAATACATCGTATCATACCAATTTACAGGACATTCTGGGAAGGTAAAACTATAGGAATAAAAAAAAAAAAAACACAGTTGCCTGGAGGGTAAGTGAGAGAGACTGATTACAAAGGAGAATAATGATACTTTTGGAGTGACAGAAATATTCTGTATCTTAAATGTGGTGGTGGCAATTAAATGCTGTCACTATCCCTTCAACTTTTACAGCTGATACCTAAAACAAATGAATTTTACTACAAGTAAATTATATCTCAATAAATCTGATTAAAAAAAAACAAAAAACCTCTAAACACTTACAGGGTCACGTCATACATTTCAACACAGGCAGAATTCCAGTCTGATAAATGTCAGTATGCAATCCAGGCTACACTCCCTGGAGTGAAAGACCATCTTTTTCCACCTCAGCACAGTAGTCTAAAAGATATGTAGACACTAAACTAAAAAGATAGATCAGAAGAGTTATAAATCAGATTATAAACACATAAAAAGGGACTTAATAAATCAACTTGGTTATGGATACTCACAGCACTGGTTTTATTTATAGGTATAATTGGGTCTCCTTCAGAGCTTATCTTGGGGGAAAATACATGCTTCACATAATTCTCTAAATTGCATATAAAACATGGGAAAAAAATGTTTTCCTGTTCCCTAATTAGACAGGTGTTTTTTCTGTGTCTATCACTCCAACATCCACATTCTTTTCCCACCTTACCAGAAAGCAATGTACCTACACTGATTTCCCTCTATTGTCACCTCTCATTTTCCCTATCCTTTTATCTTGAAAGAGACTTTTGTCTTTGCTTTTCCCTCATTCCACAGAACTTCATTAGTTTGTTTGTTTGTTTTTTACGTAGGCTCCACACCCAAAATGGGGCTCAAACTCACAACACCAAGATCATGAGTCACACACTCTGCCAACTTAGCCAGCCAGCCCCCATAACAGAACTTTAATATTTAATGTCTCCCTGCCTCCACTGATATTTTCTGAATATAAACCACCAAGTTCTGTTTTTAGAGGAAAATACTTCTAAAAAATAGCCTATTTCAATTAAGATTTCCCATTCTGCAATTTTTTTTGGCCAATATTCACAACACTGCCTGTTCCCTTCTCTTTTCATAGTCAAATTCCTTATCAAACCCCTACTCATTTCACAACAGGAACCTTAGTCACCAACTTCATCAGTTCTCTCTCTCTTTTTTTTTAATTTTTATTTATTTGACACAGAGAGAGAGATCACAAGTAGGCAGAGAGGCAGGCAGAGAGAGGAGGAAGCAGGCTCCCTGCCGAGCAGGGAGCCCCATGTGGGGCTCAATCCCAGGACCCTGAGATCATGACCTGAGCAGAAGGCAGAGGCTTTAACCCACTGAGCCACCCAGGTACCCCTTCATCAGTTCTCTTAACCATGTCCTCTACGCTACTAAGCCACAAATTAACAGCCTGTGCTAAGATTTCCTGAATCACCCAAATAATATAAAAGTTCTGACCATTGGCCTCTATAAGTTCTTTATTGCAGAGGTCTACTTATTCTCATCTTATTTCACCTCTGTCCTGTCCTTGTTTTTTCAAACAGAACTTGCAAATCCTTCCTTAAACCTGTATTTTACTTTCTCTTATCTGAAGTTTTTCCCCAAGTTGTACCCTGTGCATTGAAACAACTCTGTCCCAGAAATCTTATCACCTTCTTCCTACAGTAACAGTTAAGATCTAAAGTCTTTATTCAAGGGGCACCTGGCTGGTACAGTGGGTTGAGCATGCAGCTCTTGACTGTCCCATACTGAGTGTAAAGATTCAAAAAAAAAAAAAAAAAAAAAAAAAAAAAAAAAAGACAAATACTTGCTAAGCCAATAATAATTGCTTTCAAATCTACTAAAATCAAGAGTGTTTAAAAATCCCATACACAGTCAGCCAGTGTAGCACTGGGAAGCAAAATTCATCTGTAAAGTGAGGACAATAAGCTTTTTCTAAAAAAAAAAAAAAATCCCACTTATTTCTGTACCCAAATAGCTAAATTAAAAATTTTAAGAAACCCAAAAAGTAGTTTAAAATTGTACAAAGCTCCTTTTTAACTGCCTAAAATATCAATGTGCACTCTGCCATTGTGTTTTGAATCCATCAGTTGTAAATAACAGATTGCAGACAAAATGAAGGGATACAACATATACATAAATGCACAAAATGAAGGTATCAAACTGTGACTCCAGCAGAGAACAGGGAAAACAAATTTTCTTCTAGTTTCAACCTTAAGCCTGTGAACGACCTGAAAGATAACCTATAGCAATCATTCCCAAGTATGATCATAATTCCAATCAAAAAAGATTCATGTATGAATACGATCACAATGATAAGAAATTATAAATTACTGGTAATACATTTCTCATAGGAGTTGCTTTTCCTTTTCAAGCGGGAATCCAAGATAGAAAAGCAGTGTTTCCATACTGTATATCTGCATTGTTCAATATGGTAGCTACTAACCATAAGCAGCTACTGAGTGCTTGCAATGTGGCTAGTCCAAAGTGAGATGTGTTTTGAGTGTAAGATGGATACCAGATTTCAAAGATGTACCAAAGAAAATCGGGCGCCTGGGTGGCTCAGTGGGTTAAAGCCTCTGCTTTCGGCTCAGGTCATGATCTCAGCATCCTGGGATTGAGGCCTGCGTTGGGCTCTCTGCTCAGCGGGGAGCCTGCTTCCTCCTCTCCCTGCCTCTCTGCCTACTTGTAATTTCTCTCTATCAAATAAATAAATAAAATCTTAAAAAAAATCTTACATTTAGTATTTCTACTGAACACCAATAATTTAGATATAAAATCTCAAATTAAAAAATGGGTACCAGAGTAAACAGATATTGCTTAATATCTCACTACTTAGTAGTGTCACACAGCAAGGCCTGGAACCTGATCACACTTTTACTTTTCTTTTCTTTTTTTTTAAGATTTTATTTATTCATCTGAGAGAGAGCACAAGTGGAGGGGAGGGACAAAGCAAGAGGACGAAGCTGACTCCCCACTGAGCCAGAAGCCTACAGGGCTCCATCCTGGAATTACGATCTGAGCCTAAGGCAGACACTTAACGGACTAAGCCTCCCAGACACCCCTGAACCTGCTCATCCTTTATCCCACCCTCGTTAACAGAAGAAATTCGTCCTTTAAGACTCAATTTGAGCATCTTTCTCATATGCACTCATTCCCCTTCTCCAGCTCATATGATCACATCCTTTTCAGGACTTTGGATCTACTGATGCCCTTATAATCATACTGTCATAATGTGTGTCTCATTTTTTCTATCCGTCAAACCACTGCAGTGCCAGGCATCCTTGCAGGCTTTCTGATCGCAAAATCTTTCAGAGGGTTAATTTTTAGCCCTACTCGGGTACAACAAATCAGATCATGTACTATGCAAATGCATAGTACTAAAACATTCATCTTTATCATTTACCTGCTTTAATTTATTCTTGAAACATGAGAAACAGGGGTGCCTGGGTGGCTCAGTTGGTTAAGCAGCTACCTTTGGCTCAAGTCATGATCCCAGGGTCCTGGGATCAAGCCCTGCAACAGGTTCCCTTCTCAGTGGAGAGCCTGCTTCTCCCTCTGCCTCTGCTTGCCATTCTGCCTACTTGTACTCTCTCTGTCAAATAAATACAAAAAATCTTTAAAAAAATGTTTTTTAAAAAAAGAAACATGAGAAATATAATAAAATGGATAATTTATGTTATCAAAGTTACAAAGTATTTTAAAAAGTGCTTTGCACTGCTGCTCTGAAAAGTCTGGTCTGATGCTCTCATAGGAACTCTGAACTCTTGGGAAATTCAACACCCTCATAGGTATAAGTTCACTTATTGAATGTGCTTACAAGTGCAAAAACATTGTGCTAGATTAAAGAAAGATTCCTGGACATGGAACTGATGCAACAATGTTCAAGTGAAAAGTTTAGAACCAGTTCATGGCAGAAGAGAGAAACAAAGAATCAGATGCTTAATATACAGCTAATTCCTCATAATTGCGTAATTATATATATGTTATAGTTTCTAACTCCTAAATGCAAACACATCAACTTTTATGTTCCATGAAACAGAAAAGGTTGTGAGACCTATGGATGAAAACATTAAAATACATTGCTTGCCAAGAAAAACTGCAGCAATGTGCATACAAAACAGATTTTCATAAGAAAAAAAAGCTTCAGAATCTATTAATTCAGGCAAAATTACAAATAGAAGCTCAATATAGATATGTATATATATGTATATATACATATATATGCTTGGTAGCTATATAAAGTCACTTTTGAATTAAGTTTGAGTTAAATAATAAAATCTATTCTCAGTCATAATGCTTTTCAGTACTCAAAAACAGTCTTACTATTAAACTAGCAATTATCTTCAACTGTATAGATCTCAACTAGGTCTAATCTGCCATGGTGAATAAGAGCAAGAACACCAAGTATGGTACAATCCTAAAAGGAGTCTCCTGTGGAGACTTAATCACAAACCAAGGAGGCAAAAAAGAGTACAAAGTCTCTTCTGGTATCAAGCATTCCTGGACCTCCAAACAGGCTTCCCCTTTATATTATGTCTTCACCGCTCTTCTAATAGCTTTATTCTACATCTCTTCCAAGCTGCAGCTTGGATACTCCAATATATTAAACAATTTTCCCAGCAAAGCTTTTCTGACACCCACCTGGAAAGATTTTAGGGTACTCTTTAATAGGTAATCTTGTTCAAAGACGAAGACCTCCTTCCTTACTCTCAATTCAACACCCACTGTTCAAAATAAAAATATAATTACAACCTCAACTTCTAATCTGGCCAATTAACAGGAGGGAAGGAAATACCATAGGCTCTTTCTTCCACGTTTTATCCCCAGACTTTCCTCCTTAGTTTTTTTCATTTCCCTCCTCAATCCCTGCTCCCCCCGAAAAAATTTCCACAGCTAGAGAATCTCCTTTTTAAAGCCAAACTATTTAGTGAGGAAAATAAGTATGTGTTTTCTTCAATATGTATTTTTCCTCCGTCACTCAGGAAGAGTTAAGCAAATATTTTTAATCTGACCGCACTCCCGGAAAGATGATGCGCTAAACACACACTTAAATAATAGTTTTCCCGAAGCAAGTGGATTCGCGGCAAAAAGGCAAACCAGGAGAAGTGAGAAAAAAATCATTATCCCAAAAGCTGGAGATGGGACAAGAAGGTGAAGGGGGGTTTGGGGCGGCGGGAGGAGACACAACTGAGAAGTGCAACATACTTCGCCAGAATCTAACAATTCAAGAGAATAGGACCGGCCACAGTGACTCCGACCCCGTATCGAAGGACAAGGGGGTGGTCTCCCCTCCCCCTTGGGACAAAACTAACTCCCAGACGCACCCCCTCCCAACCCCCGCCAAGAGGGGCCTAAAGGGGGCGCGGGCCCCTCGCACCTTAGGCGGGGCTGTCAGAAACGGCCTGGGTGGAAGAAAGGCCCGGGGAAGGTAGGTCGGGCTCGGGCAACGCCAAGAGTACCAGATTTGGCGAGGGGGGGGGGTGGTCAAAGGCGGACACCCGGGGACCGGGGGCCGCAAGGGACCCTCCCATCCGGGGCTCCCCGGGTTTCCCTCGCTGCCCTTGGACAGCAGGGTCCGAGATACTGGTCCCCGCCGCACCTACCACTCCTCACCTCACGCTGCCCGAGCCTCTGCCTCCACCACTGCCCGAGCCGCCGCAGCAGCCACCGTCCGAGCCATTTCCCTCCCTGCCGCCTCAGCCGCCGCCAAGAGTCTCGGCGGACTCCGCGGCCAGCCAAGCAGACTACGTCACTTCCGACCAGGGAAGCACCGCCTTCCGCGCCCAGGCTTCTGCTGGATTGGCTGGTACAGACGGCCTACCTGAGGGAGTGGGCGGGGCTTGGGCGCGTCCCGCGAGGCCAGCGCTCCGGTCGTGGGGCCCTGACTGCCGCTTCCCCCGGGAAATGTCGAGTCCGCTTAGGACGTGTCTCCTTGGAGCACCAGGCCGCGGGATGGGAATGTACCTTCGGAGACCCCAGGCGGCCACGTCTCGGCCGGGTGTCCGCCAACCGCCGAAGGGCTCTATTGTTCCCGTGCCCTCTGCAGGGACGCGGCAGTCTCCTCCAGCCTGTCTGCGGTTCCCAAAGTCGTGGTTTTGGCCCCAGGCCTCGGCGAGGTTAGTTTGTGACTGGAAAACTGAAAGGAACAGGCAGCATATAAAATCATGCACTCCAAGCAGCATTGACCGACTGCTCACCGTTGATCAGGTGCTGTGGGGCGTGTAATTAGTAGCCCATCACGTGGATTACGTAAAGCTTTTTCACATCGGTGTCTCATTTAATCCTCGGCAGCCAGGTGAGGAAGATAGCTCCGTGATAACTCACAGCTGGATGGCTCTTCTCTACGTTGCAAAGTATCTTTACATACAATCTCCAAAATAATACCTGCCTCACGAGTGAGCCTTATGAATGAGATTATGCTTGTCAAGTTTAGGCCTTAAATGTCGGATTTTAAAATTACATACCCATGTCAAGCAGATAGGAAAATTATCCCCATTTACCGGTAGTGAAGCTGGGAGCAGGATTCAAACTCAGTTCTGACTCCAATCTGTAGCATTTTTACAACAGATTGTCCCTTAAATACTAAGAAGGGACACGCTCCTTCCACAGGCTTACCACAATCTAATGTGGTAGACTGATTTGGGCTGCAATTCTCAGTAAAAACCAACCACAACAGAACACTTTTTTTTTTTAATTGTGAGAAGGCTGTAAGTACAAACTTCTCTCCAACAAATAATGGGAAAGGGAAGGAATCTCTCTCTCTCTCTCTCTCTGTTTTTTTTTTTTTTTTTTGTATGGTAGATGTAAAATGGATGAAGCCCTCTAATCACTAATAAACATACCTACACCTCCCAGGAAATGAGGTTGGAGGGAGTTGCTACTCTGGAGAAGCCTAGAAGCAACTATATTCCTTGAGGCTGTGGTTACCAACTCTTGTCCACCCACCCTTCCTACTCCTAGCTTTCCATCTCTTCCTCCCCTTCCCCCCACTTCCAGGCAGACTTTACACACCCTAGAAGAATGTCCCTTAGGAATCTGTTTAGTTCCACAGCATTGTTCTGCTTTATCTTTTCATCAAAGGAGGAATTTCTAGAACTGGCAGCTCTTTCACAAGATTAAAAGGGGAGGGGAAAACGATTTATCTCAGCTGGTTTCCTAGCTTTGCTCCAGAACTGAGTGTGCCTTCAGAAAAGAAGGAAGAGGTCTTAAAAAAAAAAAAAAGGAAGAGGCCTTGAGAGAACACTGTGTCTTGAGGGAAGATTAACTGACTTTTTTTTAATCTTTCTTATATTTTTTCTTGTGAGAAATGTTTTCTCTGGGTCCCATCAGCACAGTGCCCTTGGTAAGTAAATTTCTTGTTGTAATTCCAACTTCATCATTTTATTATGCCTCTAAATGGCCAATACTTAGTGGCCTCTGATCAACCAGAAGGGTTATCAATAAGAAGAGAAAGCGAGTCTGATGGTTCTCCAGATTCCAAAAAAACAGCATTCACAAATTGCCAGGTGTCAAGAATCTGAACTAGTTAGTAAGCATCCCTTAGCAGCTCATCTCTCTGGCAACGGGTGTATGAAGATGGATGTGTCAGCAGGAGAAACAAATTTCTAGGACAGACTGGTGCTGCTGTCATTTGAAACCAAAGAGAGAACATAGCTGGCAGCCATTTCTCTCTCTCCTACTAGCTTCAATATTAAGATTTGAAAGTAGAGAAAAGAATTGAGGAGGAGGCATTATATTTTTAAGTGTTCCAATCCTAACCTCCCACAGAGAACTTAACAGCACCACAAATATTCCCAAACTTCTTCTAGAACCAAGTGAGAAATGGGCAGCCTTGTTTTACTACAGATATATATATAGATAGATATAGATAGATAGGTAGATATATCTATAGATACATACATAAAGTGGCTGATATTTACTGAGCATTTGCTAAGATCAGGCCCTCTTCTTAGTGCTTTACAAGTCATTGAATTCCTCTAACAACCTTAAATAGTGATGCCATTATTATATCCTCATTTTGTAGCTGAGAAATGTGAAGAACAGAGAGGATAAGGAATTTGGCTGTAGTTGCACAGATACTAAATGGTACAACTGGGATCCAAATGCAGGTCTAACTGTAAGTAAGGCCCATGCTCTTTTACCTTCACACTGGCCTCTGAAAGGCCATGGAGATTTTAAAAGCAATAAAATAGCTACTAAAGGCCACTTATCGGCAAACCTGTTCTTCACTTTCCTTTCCCAATGCTGACCCCCAACCCTGCTGAGTCCTATACCATACAATTTAAAACCTGTGGTTTCTACTTCTTAGAAAGTGCTTCTAAGTACTTCTACTTCTTACCTAAGGCAGATAACAACACTGTCATAGAGAAATGACATTAAGAACATTAAATGTGTAATAGCCAAACTATAGAAAGAGCCCAAATGTCCATCAGCTTATTAATGGATAAAGAAGATGTGCTATACACACACACACACACACACACACACACACACACACAATGGAATACTACTCAGCCAACAGAAAGACTGAAATCTTGCCATTTGCAATGATGTGGATGGAGCTAGGGTATATTATGCTAAGTGAAATAAGTCAGAAAAAGACAAATACCATATGATTTCACTCATAGGTGGAATTTTAAAAAACGGATGAACATACAGGATGGGAAAAAAAGAAGGAAACAAATGATGAGAGGCTTTTTTTCTTTAATATTTTATTTATTTATTTGACAGAGAGAGAGATTACAAGTAGGCAGAGGCAGGCAGAAAGAGAGGAGGAAGCTGGCTCCCTGCTGAGCGGGCAGCCTGCCCCCGCAGGGCTTGATCCCAGGACCCTGAGATCATGACCCTAGCCGAAGGCAGAGGCTTTAACCCACTGAGCCACCCTGGCGCCCCTCATGAGAGACTCTTAATGATAGAGAACAAACTGAGTGTTGATGGAGGGAGGTGGGTATTAAGGAGGACACTTGTTATGATGAGAACTGGGTGTTCTGTGTAAATAATGAACCACTGAACTCTACACCTAAAACAAATATTGAACTGTATTGTCAACTAACTGGAATTTAAATTTTTAAAAAACCACGTTAAACCATTCATCTACAGATAATGAAAGGATATGAAGTTTGTAAAAGGAATACGAAATGTTTGCCTTGTAATTCATTCAGCAAAATAAAGTACTGAGCCCCTGTTTTCAATATATCAGGCACTGTCATCTGTGCTGGGGATACAGTAGTGAGCCAGACAAGGAGTTCCTGCTCTCATAGAGCTTAGAGTCCAACAGGGGAGACAAACATTAAGAACCTTATTAATTAATCATTTATCTAAATTTTGGTAAGTGGCGTGAAAGAAAACTACAGGGTTCTTTGCTTTAGAATGGAAGGCAGAAAGGCCTTCCCTGAGGAAGTGCTGTTGAGCTAAGATCTAAAGGATGAGGAGAAATTGAGTGAGGATGAAGCAGAAAGCATCCCAGGCAGAGGGACAGTGTGTGCAAAGACACTGAGGGAAGAAGCATAGTTCAACTGAGGAACCGAGAGGGCAGTGTTGCTGTTGTACTGGGAACAAGAGGGAAGTGGCTTTAGATTTGGTGGTGAGGCAAGCAGATCATGCCAGGCCTGGGAGGTTATATTAAGAATTTAGGTCTTTATCCTAAGAACGAGGAGAAGGAGTTTCAGCTCTCAAATGATCAAAGTTGCATTTCAAAAAGATTTCTTACAGCTGGACAGAGCATAGAGCATGTATCAGAGCGAGGCTACAGAGGATTTAGGTAGCCCAGTTTGGGGGTTATTGCGACAATCTAGGGAAGTGACAATGGTGGCTTGAACTTTGAACTTAGACACAGTAAAAATAAAGCTGAGCCAGGGCTTTTGTCCTTGAAGGTAGTCAAGTAGAGGAGAGACATTTAGAAACAAGTATGATGTAGCGAGCATTTCTAGAGATAACGTTTAAGTAACTTTGGAAGCTTGGAAGCTTGGGAAAAAAGAGGGGAGGATGGAAGGTAATTAGTTATCTGTTGCTGCGTATCAAATTACCCCAAAATTCAGTAGCTTAAAGCAACAAAAATTAACTATCTCACAGTTTCTTTGGTCAGGAATCCAGGTGTGGCTTAGATGAGTAATTCTGCCTCAAAGTTTCCCATGAGGTTACAGTCAAGCTATCTGTTGCCATTCTCACCTAAAGGCTTGAAAGAAGAAAGAGCCACTTTCATTTTCACTCACGTGGTTGTGGTCTCTTGAAACATGGGTCTCTCCACGGGAGTACCTCACAGCATGGCAGTTGGCTTCCCCCAACATGAATGACCAAGAAAGAGCAAGAGAGAACAAGAGTGTGAACAGAAGCTGCAGTCTCCGTAACCTAATCTCCAAAGTGAGGTCCCATCACTTCTGCAATACTCTCTTTATTCATTAGAAGAGTCAATAAGTCCAGTCCACGTTCAAGAGGAGGAGAATACACAAAGGTGAGGCATACACAAAGACTTGAATGCTAGGAAGTGGGGGGTCACTGGGAGCCATCCTAGAAGCTGGCTACCACAACAGGTTTCACAGAAGAGGTAGCACTTGAAGGGATTATATTGGAGTTTTTCAGGAGCATCTCAGGAGGAAGGGCATTCTAGGCAAAGAGAAGGGTATGTGAAAGATACAGAGGTATCTTTCTATAAATTTACTTCTATGATTTCTACCAGTATGCTTGCATCTTTTTGAAAGATATATATATACAAAGATATTCACTGAAGCATTATCATATTAGTTTGCTAGGGCTGCCCTAACAAAGTACCACAAACTGAGCAGCTTAAACAATAAATTTTATTGTCCTACTGTCCTGGAGGCTAGAAGTCTGAGATCAACGTGTTGGCAGGGTTGGTTCCTTCTGACAGCTATAAGAGAAGGCATCTGTCTGGGCCTCTTTCCTTGGCTTATAGAAGGCTGCTTTCTCCCTGTGTCTTCTTATCTTCCCTCTTAAATGTCTCTGTCCAACTTTCCTCTTCTTTTTTTTTTTTTTTTAAGATTTTATTTATTTGACAGAGAGAGACACAGCGAGAGGGAACAGCAGCAGGGGGAGTGGGAGAGGAAGAAGCAGGCTTTCCCGCAGAGCAGGGAGCCCAATGCAGGGCTCGATCCCAGGACCCCGGGATCATGACCTGAGCCAAAGGCAGATGCTTAATGACTGACCCACCCAAGCACCCCCAACTTTCCTCTTCTTATAAGGATACCAGTCATACTGTATTAGGGCCTACCCTAAATGACCTCATTTTAACTTGATTATAAGGAACCTCTCTCCAAATAAGATCACATTCTGAGATATTAAGGGTTAGGACTTCAATATTTGAATTTTAAGGGTAATACAATTCAACCCATAATAATTATATAGTAGGAAAAGAGTAAAAGCAGCCTGAATTTCCAACAATAGAGAATGGGTTAAATAGGTTGTGGTATGTCATAAAATGGGAAATGGAATACTATGTAGCTGTTAAAAAGATGGACTGATAAGGAAAAAAATTCCAGTGTGGAATAATCTTCAATATTTTGTTAAAGGGAAAAGCCAAGCTGCCAAATAATCTGTGAATGCTAGTATTTATGTGGAAAACAAGTGTGTTATAACAAAATAGGATACCTTGGGAAGGATGTCCAAGAAATTAATCGTAGTATCTGTGTCTATGAAGAACTCCTGAGAGGCTGGAAGTCAGCATATAGGAGGGAGCCTGCCTTTTTACTATAGAATCATTTTGTACAGATTGATTTTGTTACCACGAGCAAGTATTACTTTCAGATTAAAAAAGAGAAAAATATAAGAGCTTAGTAATTTTGGCATGAAAATGGATGCTAATAATTTTGATTAGAAACTCAATGGCAAAAAAAGATAAACGAGTTGGTTTGGAAGTAAGTATGTGGAGTTGTGCAGATTCAGAGGGAATGATGAAGGATGAGGGTTGTGATTCGTTCTTGTGTTATAAACCTGTTTTAAGGTTGTGGTAGGGTGTTTTAAGTTATCAGTTCTTCAGGGATTTTCCAGTGCAGAATTTTCTAGCATAATCCTAATATTAGATTCAGTTGAGTTCAATAAAGGTTAATTGCAATCAGCCAGAAGCTGGGCTGGGTACAAGAGAAACAAAGATGAATACAATATGATCCTGCCCTTGAAAAGCCTATGGTCTAGTAAACCCGAAGGCAGAAAAGAAAAAAACACAAAAAGTACACAAATAGAAAATGTCAATACACTGTGGTAAATGTTATTGTAAAATTGCACACTGGTGCCAACAGAGGAGCACCCAGCCCCACTGGAGAAGAGGCAGTAGTTCTGAAGAAGGAGTAGGCATTAGATAAGCGTAGGAAATGATGCTTTAGACAGAGGGAAAAGCATGAGGACTGGTACAGAGGACTCAGAATGGCTCAGGATATTTGGGACTACATGGAATTTTAATATTTCCAATAAAGGCAACTATTTAAGTCAGTGGCTGAAAGATTTTTCAGATCTTTTGAGCTTTGTAAATTTTTTCACATGGATATATTAACAGATTTTTTAACCCATTATCCCATATGATGGGTCTTGATTTTTAATTATGGTCACTTGGCTGACAGTAATCTTGTCTTCTGAAATCCTAACATCTAATTACTTACTCAGTTTAGCCCTCAATTATCTCCTATCTTAGAGTGTTTTCAAATTGTTTTATAATAATAGCTTCCTTCCATCTATTGAGTTCTTACTGTTAGGCATTGTGTTCAGCATTACAGATACTGTTTTATTTAGTCCAAAGCCTAAACTTTTTACCACTACCATCCTCAACTTCTGCCAGACAAGATCATAAACTCCTTGAGGGCAGAAAGCAAAGATTAAATGTTTTCCCTTCTCACAGTTTCCCTACCCAGTCTCGCTCCCACTTAACTCTCTGCATATATAACTTCCCTTGACCTTATACCCCCTCCAGCTTCTGCCTGATTTCTTTGTTTCCCACTATAACAAAACTCAGAAGAACTGTCTACACTTGTTGACTTTCTCATCCCACTGGGCTCTCATCCCCTCCATATACTTAAATGTCTGGTATCAAGTCACTGTTGACCTGCATCTTGCCAAAGTCAGGTCAACTCTCTGTCCTCATCCTTCTGGACCACTCAGCAGTTTCTGACATAAGTGATCATCCCCTCCAGGAAACACTTTGCTCTTTAGGCTTTCATTATGCCAGGTCCACTTTGTTTGCCTTCAACCTTTCTGCTTGCATCTCAGTCTCCTATCAGTTCCTTCCTCTTTATCAGACTTCCAAAGGTAGGAGTGCACCAAGACTTAGTCTTCAACTCTTTTTTCTTTATTTTTACTGTCTAACTATGTGATCTCATCAAGTCCCATGGTTTTAAATATCATTCTTAGGCCAATGATTTTCAAATTTATATCTCCAGTCCCTGACTTCTCCCCTGAAGTCTAGACTTGTGTAACCATGTACTTGATATCTCCATTTGGATGTTGGATGAACAACTGAAAATTAAGAAGCACAGATTAAAAACTCTCAATTATGGGACACCTGGGTGGCTCAGAATGTGTCAACTAGAAAGGTAAGAGTAGGTGTGGTTTGAAAGATGGGGCATAGGGATGCCTGGGTAGCTCAGCTGATGAAGCATCTGTCTCAGGCTCAGGTCATGCTCCCAGTGTCCTGGGACTGAGTCCTACATCTGGCTCCTTGCTCAGCAGGGAGCCTACTTCTCCCTCTGCCTGCTGCTCCCCGTGTTTGTACTCTTGCTCTCTCTTACTCTCTCTCTGAAAATAAATAAAATCTTAAAACAAAAAAACCCCAAAAAACTTCTCAAATATTACCCTACATCTGTTCCCTACTTCCCCATCCCTTCATCCCCCCCATCCATCTCCATAATTGGTACCATTAGCCAAGTTACATAGGCCAAAAGGTTAAGAGTTATCCTTGATTCCTTTCATTTCCTCACATTTCAATCAGTAAATTCTACTTGCTCTACCTCCAAAATACACCCTAATATCTAAGCTTACCCTCCCTGCCATCTCACCACTATAATCTGGTGCAAGCTACCATCTTAACAGGCCTTCCTTTATCCAGTCTTGCTCCATTAAATTTGTTTGGAGTCATTTTATTTTATTTTTTTTAAGATTTTATTTATTTGACAAAGAGAGACACAGCGAGAGAAGGAACACAAGCAGAGGGAGTGGGAGAGGGAGAAGCAGGCTTCCCGCTGAGCAGGGAGCCCCACATGGGGCTCGGTCCCAGGACCCTGGGATCATGACCTGAGCCAAAGGCAGATGCTTAACAACTGAGCCACCCAGGTGCCCCTGTTTGGAGTGATTTTAAATGGTAAATCAGATCACCTTACTCCTAACTAAAACTCTCATAGCTTTCCATTGCACTGAGAATAAACCTTGCCTTTACTTTACAACGCCTTGCACGATCTGATCCCTGTTTACTTTTCCTGAGTGTCTCTGCACCTTGCTTACTAGGTTTCAGCAGCAGTGGCCTTCTTTCCATTCCTAAATAGATAAGAACAGGTTAAGCTCAGTCCTGCTCTAATGACTTAACGCTAGCTATTCCCTTTGCCTGGAATGCTGTTCTTTAGGTTTGGCTGGCTCCTTTTTGTCATTCAGATCTCTGCTTAAATGTCTGTCACCTGCTTAAGTGTACCTGGGTGCCTCAGCTGGTTAAGCATTTGGCTCAGGTCACCATCTCAAGGTCACAATCTCAGGGTCAAGATCTCAGGGTTGTGAGATCAAGCCCTGCATAGGGCTCTGCCAGCATAGAGTCTGCTTGAGATTCTCACCCTCTCCCTTTCCCTCTCCCACAGCTCATTAGCATACTCTTTCTCTCTCACTCTCCCTCTAAAATAAAATAAATAAATAAAATCTTAAAAAAAAAAAGTCTCCTGCTTAGAATTTCCCTGACTCCCCAAACTAAAATGGCCATCTGGTCCTTATGTACATAACATCACTTTATTTTAATGCCCTGTGAAGCATCAGTCACCTCCTGATACTTTAAAAAATTTATTTTAGTTCTTGTTTGTCTTTTACACTAGAAGATAAGCTCAGTGACAGTGGGGACTTTGTCTTGTTCACCACAAATTCCTATACATTTAGAGCAGTGCCTGGCACAGAACAGGAATTTAATAATTATTGATTAAATGAATGAGTGAATTTACTTTTATTTATATTGACTATCTCCCTGTTCCAGTTAAAATGACAGTTAGGACCCTTGTCTTAAAGGATTTAGAAGTGAATGTGAATTATGAAGGAAAATATTATTTAAATGAAACTCCTCCTTCGTAAACCCAGGGAGGAGAGCATTTATATGGCCACTGAAGCATTAAAGAAGATTCAATTGAGAGTTACTATTATAAAACATAAAATTAAGTTGGGAACTTTTCAAGGAAGAACTATCAACTGTTTCCTTCATGTGCTTCAAAAAGAATATCAATTTTGTGCATCATAAAATTTACATGTATAGGCAGTGATTCACAAGAGGAATAGCCAACCTACTCTTTTCTCTCCTCCTCTCTCCTCCCTATAAATATCATAAAGCAGCAGCTATGACAGGCACTTGAAAGAGCAGCTAACATTTTCTGAGAGCTCACTGTACGGTAGACTCTAAGACTCTAATGGATTAGTGGATTAACTCATTTGTTCTTTACAACAACCCTATGAGGAAGGAATAATTATAATTTCCATTTTACAGACAGGAGGCACAGGGAGGTGAAGGAACTTGCCTGGGTCATACAATTAGTGGCAGAAGAGGGCAAGCTGACCCCAGTGCCTAAGCTCTTAATCATCTACCATGCTCTCCTAAGGGATGGCATTTCAATGTGCATGAATATTTGTCACCACTGCAGTCCTCTTTGAGACTATGGAGGAGGGTAAGGAAAAATACATGAGGGTATGGAGGGAAGTGTCAAACCAAATAACCCACAGGTTTTTCCTTTTTGAAACATGGACCCCCCCTTGTCAGTCAGGTGAAGTCTATAGACTCTCTTTTGAATTAATGTTTTTACATACAAAGCTAAAGTACAACTGGAAAACAATTACACTGAAACATAGTTCTCAAAATATTAAGTCAGCATTTGCTATAATAATATGCTTCCTTATTAAGGTACTAAGTAAGATCTAATACCAGGTCTAGTGACTACCATAATTTCATAGTAGTATGAGCATAAATGATATTTCAAGATATTTTTAACGGCTATAATGTGACATAGAAATATTCCTTGGGATATTTATTGGTGACAAAGTCACAGATACTGCTAATACTACTGTGACTTGTTGCCTACATTAGTAATGGAAGGAATTGATAAATTTCTGTTAGAGGTTAATAAAAATAAAGATTTTTTTTAAGTTTTTATTTAAATTCTAGTTAGTTAATATACAATGTAACATTAGTTTCAGGTGTACAATATAGTGATTCCACACTTCCATACAATACTGGGGGGCTCATCGCAACAAGTGTGCACCTTAACCCCCATCACCTATTTAATCTATCCTCCCCACCTCCCCCTGCACCCCCCCACCCCTGAAACCATCAGTTTGTTCTCTGTAGTTAAGAGTCTGTTTCTTGGTTTACCTCTCTCTTGTTTTTCCCTTCGCTCATTTATTTTGTTTCTTGAATTCCACATATTAGTGATATTATATGGTATATGTCTTTCTCTGACTTATTTTGCTTAGCATAATACTCTCTAGCTCCAAAGTTTATAGCAGCATTGTCTACAATAGCATAATTATAGAAACAGCCCAAGTGTCCATCGATTGGTGAACAAATAAAGAATGAATATTACTCAGCCATAAAAAAGAATGAAATCTTGCTATTTGCAATGACATGGATGCAGCTAGAGAGCATTATGCTAAGGGATCATAGTTTTTATTTCACTTTTCCATTTTTTTAAAAGATTTTATTTATTTTAGAGAGAGAGTGTGTGCATGAGTTGGGGGAGGGGCAGAGGGAGGAGGAGAGGAAGAATCTCCAGCATACACCGGTCTGAGCCCAGAGCCCAATGACAGGCTCAATCCCAGAACCCTGAGATTGTGACCTGAGCTGAAGTCAAGAGTCTGACGCTTAGGCAACTGAGCCACCCAAGTGTCCCAGGGATCATAGTTTTTAAACATAAAACTGGCCAGAGTCCCAATTGGGAAATAGATGCTACCCTCAAAGCATTTTGATAACTAAGATTCCAATTCCTAGAGGTTTTTCTCTAGAGCAAAGAGAAAAATTCCCAAACAGCACAGTTTCAACAAAACCAGCCTGGATCCAGAAGGAACCAGACCAAAGGCCAGCACAGTTTCAGTAGGAACAGCCTGGTTATGAAGGAATCAGACCAAAGGGTAGCATAGTTTAAATAGGAAGGGTCTGGTTCTAAACAAGAAGTGAGGAAGGCCAGTGCAGTTCCAACAGCAACAGTCAGATTGGGAAAAGGAGTCAGAACAAATGCCAAATGAGTACTCTCAGAAAAAAAAAATAAATAAAAATAAATAAAAGTCTTAAGACAGATTCCAAATAAAACCCGGGGAGCTCAAACACAAAAAGAGTGGCTCTTGAAAGCCAGAAGAGTTACCCTCAAACTCCAAGGTTGGTGAGAAACCAGTAAGCCTAACTGGCTCTGTGGTACTGGCACCTGTTTACTCACTAGCTTCAGAGTTGTTGGAGGTCTTCTCTGAACCGCTTTTGATCACCAAGTAATGGCAACCTTAAAAATAAAACTATGTTATTTTATAAGTAAAAAAAATTTTTTTTCAGGAACAGCAGGGATTTGAAATCTAGGTGAGCAAGCTACAGTAAAACCATAGGCATATGTCTGGAGAGCAAAGAAGACTGCTCTTTTATAGAGGAAGTGGGGGAGGGCTGTCATAAATAATAGGTCTGCTGGTGTGAAGTGCAAGTTCTAAATATGGTGGCTTCTCATTGTCTGAATTGTGACCATCTCTCCTTGGCTGGGCTGTTCTGCTGAGCTGTTTTCTCTTCTGCTGGGGTATTAAAGTAATATTCATGTGCAAGGTGAGTCTTCCTGGTAAGCCTGAAACCACAGGCAGGTTCCCTTGGATTGGTCCCAAGGTTTGGAGTCTTCAGGGCTCACCCGGGCCTCAGGCGGGGACTAGAGGTGGTAGGAAGACAAGGCAGGAGGTGTGATAAACAAAGTGCACATGAGCCAGCCTTTCCCAACCCACAGGCAGGTCCCCTAGAATCCGTCCAGTATATGAACACTCAGTGCTCTTCAGGGCCAAAGGTGGGGACAGAGGACAGGTGGAGAGTGGGCGGGAACTGCTGCCAACCATGTAGGGCAGGGACTGGAATGGTAGCCTCTGTGAGCATTGGGCTCCTGTGGGTGCAAAGGCACCACCAAGGCCACAACCACCCCATGCCACCTATGAGCCCTGATGGGACAGGAGCAGGAGGGTCTTTGCTAGCTGCTGTGGGCTGTAATGTCACTCCACTAACCCCAAGATGTAATTTTATTTTTCCCCATCCAAGGCCATCATAGGCTTTCTGAGTTCTGTCCTTGGATTCCTTGGGGGTTACTTAGCAGGAGCGGGAGGTCTATGGACCTCAGGTTAAGAATCACTATCAGCCAAAGTTAGGAGCAGTTTCTCAGTATAGTGTGGTAACCCAGTGTATGGACAAGAAGTGGGTAAAGAAGGGGCTAGGCAATTGACCAGGAATTTCTGGATTCAGCAGTATGGACTGGTCACTAACTCCCATAGCCTGTTGATTGACAATGCAAAATTAAATGAATTAAAACTTGGTCTGTGATTTCTGAGAATAATTTTTTTAAAGATTTTTTTAATATGACAGAGAGAGATCGTGCAGGGGCATGCCCTCAGGAGCACACAAGGAAGGGGAAGGGCAGACAGAGGGAGAGGGAGAACAGGCTCCTTGCTGAGCAGAAAGCCTGGGATCTCGACTCTAGCAGAAGGCAGACACTTAACTGATGGAGCCACCCAGGTGCCCCTGAGAATAATTTCTTAAATGTGTTTCTAACATTTCCTAAGACGTAGTTAATATCTGAATTTTTAAAATTAAAGCAAATTTGGGAAGAGATCAAATACAAATGGGTAGGAGTCTATTTTTGCCCTCTTGAGAATCTATAGCTTTAGTACAAATGAATGCCTTGGGTTGGACTATGATGGCAAGCCTACCACATTCTGCCACTCCCTACTTCCCAGGAATTTCAAAAGTGGTTATCAAACAACAATACGGAGATCAGAGAAGAACAATTTCAGAGTATGTGTGGGACAACCTAAGGTGACCAGAAATATACTGAAGCCGTATGGTGATGGGGGCACAGATCAGTGCAATGTGGATAGTAACATAAATGTGATGTCATTTACTACTAGAATTTGAATATAGTCAGAAGAAATTTGAATGTGTCGAAACTGTATCTTCCTATTACTAGGAAGCTTTGTAATAATAACAATTTCTAACATGAATTGAATACTTACTATGTGTCAGGCACAGTTTGGAGTACTTCATATGCACTAACATGTTTAATTCTTAAAGGAAATTTAGTAGCTAAGTGCTATCATCTTCATTTTACAGTTGAGGAGATGGAGATACAGAGACTTAGAAGTATATATTCTTGACTCTACTGAAATGCTATATTGACTATATCCTAGCTGCTCTAAACTTTGAAATCTTGGTGGCTTTACACAATAGACAGTTATTTCTCTCCCACACAAGCACACTAAGAGTGGGGTGTTGAGGGACCTAGACTGATGGAAAGATCTACCATCTTCAGTACATCACATCTGAGGTCACTTCGAGGTTTCTTGAACAACACTAAAGGTGAATTACATCCAGTCCCACTGGCTGGAACTCACTTGCCCATACATAACTGCAAAGGAGGCTGGGAAATGTAGTTGGATTGTGGGCCCAGAGGGAAAGGAAACCGTTTAGTAACCAGCTAGACAGTCTTTGTCATGTCAACAGTCAGTTAACTCTCTTGGCTCAAGTAGAAAGCGTCCCTTTTATTTTCAAAATATGCTCCCTGGGCACCTGGGTGGCTCAGTGGGTTAAGCAGATGCCTTCAGCTCAGCTCGTGATCCTTGGGTCCTGGGATCTAGCCCTGAATCAGGGGCTCCTTGCTCAGCAGGGAGCCTGCTTCTCCCCTGCCTGGGCTTGCTCTTTCCCTCTCTCTCTTATTTATTTATTTAAAGATTTTATTTATTTATTTATTTCACAGAGAATGACACAGTGAGAGAGGGAACACAAGCAGGGGGAGTGAGAGAGGGAGAAGCAGGGTTCCCACCGAGCAGGGAGCCCAATGTGGGGCTCTATCCTAGGACCCTGGGATCATGACCTGAGCCAAAGGCAGATGCTTAACGACTGGGCCACCCAGGCACCCCTAAACTAAAACCACTTTTAGATGAGCTTAATGCATGGCTTTTTCTTAGGGGAAAGATAATTATCTGCCTCTATGCTGAGGATGTGATGTTATTATCACTCAGCAGGCTCTGAATCTTTCTATATCGTTAGGCTTGAGATCAACTCCTCTTACATTCAAATATTGTTTTTGGTAGCTGTCCTCCAACACTTAACTGATTTATTGCCAAAAAGTTTGTACAGCACATAAACTATGCAGTTATCTGGAAAGTTAATTTCTTAACTTATTAACTAAGGTATTCTCTTAACTAATAGAGGCTAGAATGATCTTGAGCACACATGTGTGAAAGAATTTTAGGGCCTAAGTCATTATCTGTCTATGTGTTTAAGTGGGTCCAGATCTATTTCTTGAGTCTTAGACCCACTTCCAAATGGCAGTAGGATAGCTTTCCTTTCACACTATCACACTGTTAGACTTCTTACTTCTGTGGAAGAATGTCAGTCCTACCTTCAGCTCTACTGATTGTTGAAACAACTATTAATTAGCAACAAAGATCATTTCCATTCTAGTTTCTTGCCAGAGAACTAACTTCAAACTCTACTCCACATCATTCATCAAAAGCTTAAGTGAAAGGAGTAATATTCATTGAGGATTTCCTGAAGGATAAATAATCCATCCATTTCTCTAGACATTCTAAATGTTATCCCTGATTTATAGCTGCTAGAATAAGCTGTGTAGCTAGACTACCTCTGGTCCCTTGTAGAATTGCTTTTACTGAGTTGCACTTTGGCTTTGTACACTGAAGTTAGTTACAGGCAATGGCCCTAGAAATCTTGCTGTTGTATTTATTGTAGGGATATTGCTGAGGACTTTGACCATTATGTCATAAGGTGACTCATAATGAAGAACATTCTTCTCAGAGCTTAATACAAGGAAGCCGCACATTTTCTTAAAATAACTACTTCATTTTTTATTATGGGGACATTGAATTTCATTTAGTTCACATTTTCTTATTGCTTTGTTCCCAGAAGCTCAGAATCAAAGATTCATCCTAGATGTAGCTGTTGTTTAGAACTGTATAACATGCATTTTTTTGTATGTCAATCCTTTTTTTTTTTTAAAGATTTTATTTATTTATTTCACAGAGGGAGAGAGATCACAAGGAGGCAGAGGCAGGCAGACAGAGAGAGGGGGAAGCAGGCTCCCCGCTGAGCAGGGAGCCCGATTAGGGCCTCGATCCCAGGACCCTGAGATCATGACCTGAGCGGAAAGTAGAGGCTTTAACCCACTGAGCCACCCAGGCGCCCTTGTATGTCAATCTTAACAGTTGACTTTAGTATATTTTCCTTCTCCTATTTGCCTTTAACTTCTCACCTTCACCCCAATTATTTAACTCATTTATTTCCTGTTATTTTTATAAGTTTCTAAAATCCTTTTGGGAACATATAAACCATTTACATGTTTGAGAATGTATTTCTGTGTATATGTCTATATATAAAGTAATGCTCAAGTATTTGGAATAGCACACAAAAGATGTTGAGCAAGATTTTGCCTAAATACTATTATTGAATATTTTTCATAAAAATAAGTTTTGCATTGGAATTTATGTGTGTTTCTTTCCCTACACTCCACTGTTTCTAACATTTGTCCTCCAAACCATGCTGCAAACCCCTCCCACCCTTGCTTTTTCTTAAGCTCTTCCCCACCTCTTCTGCTCCTCATTGCCAAATCTTCCTCCACAGCCGCAGAACTTGCGGCTCTCTCAGCCTGAAATGTTCTTCCGTGATGGGCTCCTTTTTCATGTCTCCCTAGGGAGGCTTCCTAACCCCCATTCTCTCTAAAGCTGATGTTTATCCCCTACCTACCTCACCTCATTCTCCTCCATATGCCCTGTGTTTTTTTTTTTCATAGCATCCCCTTGTCTTTGTTTTATTAATTCACTTGCTACTTATCTCTCTCTTTCACTAGAGGGTGAACTGATGAGGGAAAGTACCGTGTTGTTTGCTTCATCTAGGTCTTAAGATGAATGAATGAATAAATGGTCCAACCCAAGAACTGCAGAAAATCTCTTCTGCCTCTTCTAGACCCTAAAGATAGTTCCCTTTTATGAACTCCTGAATTTACTCCTGTCTGACCACAATCACTCACCACATTTAAAAACTGATTCATCTTCGTTTCCTGTTTCAGGATGGATTTCCTCAATCACATTGTTGAGTTTTTAATAATTTGGCCAATGGATTAGAGGAACACTGAAGGTATAGCCAGTAGTAAATGGATTTTAGTAAGGGATTTAAATAGTCTCTTGTGATATTCCTGAGGACAATGGTGGCAGAAAGGCAAGGAGGGGCGGGGGTGGAAAGAGAGCTTACATTTGAGAACTGCTTAGATTAGGCAAGATAAGAAACAGTGAATCCAAGTGATAGGAAGACGGATTTCAGCTCACTTCTTTAATAATAAGGGTAAGTCAAGAATAGAATGAGTTTCCTTAGAAGGGCCATTCACTCAACAAAATGTATTGAGCATACGCTAGGCATAGTCTTCGGCACTAGAGATGGAGCGTGAATAAGACCTGGTCACTGTTCTCACAGTATTGACAGTCTGGTGGAGGTTGGGAGGCATCTATTTCAGAAAATGTTCTATTAGGCCTGGAGTCAGGGATTCTAGCCCTGGACAGAAGCCAGATTCAGGAGGTGGGCAAAGGAAATATTGAACATTTATTGAGGGCTTACTGTTTATCAGGCACCACTCGAAGCACCAGACACAGCCTCCATGTTCCCTTAAGACCTGTAGATCCTTGAGGGGGAGGATCACTGTAACTGCTCTTGGGTTCCCTGGGGCACTGAGTGTTGCTGTGCACATAGGAGACATTGGTTATGATATCATTCAAATGCTTCAATGGTAGTGAGATGCTAATAGCATCCTTATGCTCATTACACAGATGGTAAAATAAAAATTAAGAATAACACAAAATATGGGGCACTTGACTAGCTCAGTTGGTAGATCATGTGACTCTTGATCTTGGAGTTGTAAGTTTGAGCCCCATGCTGGCTGTAGAGATTATTTAAAAATAAAATCTTAAAAAAATAACACAAAAAAACCAAGCTGAATTATTTTCCAGAGGCCACTTTTTGCAGTTGTCATCATAGCTGGATTTATACTTAGGACTTCTTAACTTATAGTTGTGGGCTTAGATTTCAAAGCCACACCTCTCCTTCCTAGTACGTGAGGTAACTGTAATTGCCACATAGCCAGTCATTATAGGAATGCTGAAAAGTTGTAGCTACAACTATGCCACCTATAATAAGAAACTGGATGAAAACTCTAGATACTATTTTAAATATGCCACAAGTTTTGTTTCCTCTACCTTTACATAAATGGTTTTTTTAAAAAAACAGGGAGATATTTTATTACATTTGATAACATTACTTAAGCCTTAGAAATGCTCAACTTCTGTAAGCCCACACCCAAGAAACAGTGGCAAATAGGAATTCAAAGTAAACTGGATGTTAATATAATGTCCAATGCCTTGTTGTGATTCTGCACAGTTGGGTTAGAGGGTGTCAGTGCTCACTCTGCCTGTTTTCTGTCATCAACTTCCCACTTGTTGGATGATTCATGCCATATGGACACCACTGGCTCAATGGACACACACATACTGCATACGAAGGGTAGACTAGAAGGAAAATACCCTATGATTGATAGTGGTTACTCTTACATGGTAGGATATCAGTATTTTCAAATCTTCTATATTTGATTTTTCTTCTTGATTCAAATGATTAGTGAATAAATACCGTAGGGTACTTTGCCTGGGGTAGAATACATATCTCTAATAAAGTTTGCTTTAAATAATGTACAAAACTTTATGAAAGACATGATGAATACAATAGCAGCATATGTGGATCCTGGGGGAAGAATGGTCTTGAGAGAAGTCAAGAAAATGCTGGCACTTTACCTGAACTTCAAACAGGCAGGAAGGGTCATGGGACTCTGATTACAGCACAGCATGCATTTTTAGTGTTTGCCCTTTTTTAGATGGACTGTCTCACATCGATTAGTTTCTCCTTATCTGGAAAGCCGAAGGCTCTGTTTCTCATTACTTTCCTGCTCCTCTCTGTTGCCTTACCAAGGACCGCGGTGCAACAACAGCTCAGTCCACGCGTATTACCCACCCCCATCCACACACTTTTGCCCCCACCCACAAAACAAGCTCCCGAGTGATGCCTGAGTGGCAGCACCACTGTCCTGACGGTTACTCTGCATCACTTTAGGTCTCTGCTGAGAAGAACTTTCCAGTTCCAAGGCAGAGGAAGAAGCCCCAACTCTCCCTAAGGTTAGCTCACTTTTCTTTGTCTAAGATAGAAAACTTATTCTATTTTAATAGAATTAAGGTATGAAAATCTGAGCTTATATATACCAGAGGATATTTACAGTTTACTTGGTGCAGAGATTTTTGAGTCAGAGTCTATTACCACCTGCTATTTGATTTGAAGAGCATTAAAGAAATGGTGCCATCAGTTACAAACTGAATGGTAGCTAGTATATTGCTCAGCAGAAACTTTTCCCTTTGAAGAAGAATTTTAGGGGCACGTGGGTGGCTCAGTTGGCTGGGTGACTGTCCTCAGCTCAGGTCATGATCTCCAGGTCCTAGAATGGAACCCCATGTCGGGCTCCCAGTTTAGCCAGGGGGTCTGCTTCTCCCTCTACCTCTGCTTCTCCCCTGCTTATTTTCTCTTTCTCTGTACCTCTCTGTCTCAAATGAATAAATAAAATCTTAAAAAAAAAAAGAATTTTAGTATTTGCTGATCAAATGGATTTGAGAGATCTTCCATGAAAAGCTCAAGCCTTTTCCATAGGTGTTTCCTTCCTTCCTTCCTATTATTTTTTATCTTTTTTTTTTTAAAGATTTTTTTTAAATTTCTTTATTTGACAGAGAGAAAGAGAGAGAGAGAGAGAGAGATCACAAGTAGGCAGAGAGGCAGGCAGAGAGAGAGAGGAGGAAGCAGGCTCCCTGCTGAGCAGAGAGCCTGATATGGGCCTCCATCCCAAGACCCTGAGATCATGACCTGAGCCGAAAGCAGAGGCTTTAACCCACTGAGCCACCCAGGCGCCCTTATTTTTTATCTTAATTTATTTTTCTTTTTAGTTTATTTCTAATTATATTTTTTCCAAGTTATTTTTAAATTTTTTCTTAACATATAATGTACTATTTGTTTCAGGGGTACAGGTCTGTGATTTATCAGTCTTACACAATTCACAGCACTCACCATAGCACATACCCTTCCCAGTGTCCCTCACCCAGTCACCCTATCCCTCCCACCCCCCTCCACTCCAGTAACCCTCAGTTTGTTTCCTGGATTAAGAGTCACTTAAGGTTTGTCTCCCTCTCTGGTTTCATCTTGTTCCATTTTTTTTTCTTTCTATTATTTTTTATTGAAGTATAATTAACATACAATGTTATATTAGTTTTAGGTGTATGATACAATGATTCAACAATTCTACATATCATTCAGTGCTAAGTGTATTCTTAATTCCCTTTATTTAACTCACTGCCCCCCTACCTCCCCTCTGGCAACTACCAGTTTGCTCCTGCATTTAAGAGCCTGTTTTTTTTGTTTCTCTTTTTTCTTTGTTCATTTGTTTTGTTTCTTAAATTCCACATATGAGTGAAATCATATGATATTTGTCTTTCTCTGACTGACTTATTTCACTTAGCATTATACCATCTAGGTCTACCATGTTGCTGCAGATGGTGAGATTTCATTCTTTTTTATAGCTGAGTAGTATTTTATGATACGTATACCACAGCTCTCTCTATATACCACGTCTTCTTTACCCATTTCTCTATTGATGGATGGTTGCTTCCATATCTTGACTGTTATAAATAATGCTGGAATAAACATAGGACTACACATATCTTTTTGAATTTGTATTTTCATTTACTTTGGGTAAATACCTGATAGGGGAATTACTGGATCATATGGTATTTCTATTTTTAAGTTTTTGAGGGAAACTCCATACTGTTTTCCACGGTGGCTGCACCAGCTTGCATTCCCACCAGTAGTGCATCAGGGTTCCTTTTTCTCCACATCCTCACCAACACTTACTATTTCTTATGTTTTTTTTTTAAAGATTTTATTTATTTATTTGACAGAGGGAGAGAGATCACAAGTAGGCAGAGAGGCAGGCAGAGAGAGAGGAGGAAGCAGGCTCCCTGCTGAGCAGGGAGCCCGATGTGGGCCTCGATCCCAGGACCCTGAGATCATGACCTGAGCCAAAAGCAGAGGCTTTAACCCACTGAGCCACCCAGGCGCCCATATTTCTTATGTTTTGATTTTAGTTGTTTTGTAAAGCAATAGCTCACTGGTTTAAATTTGCATGTCCTTGATGATGAGTGATGTTAAGCATGTCTGTTTCATTTGTTGACCATCTGTCTTCTTTGGAAAAATGTCTATTCATGTCCTCTGCCCATTTTTATTAACATGTATTTTTTTATTTTTAGATTTTATTTATTTATTTGAGAGAGAGAGAGCACAAGCAGGTGGAGGGGCAGAGGGAGAGGGAGAAATAGACTCCCTGCTGAGCAGGGGTGATTCGGGGACCCTGAGATCATGACCTGAGTCAAAGGCAGATGCTTAATGGACTGAGCCACCCAGGCACCCCCTCAACCCATTTTTAAATCACATTATTTGTGTGTGTGTGTGTGTGTGTGTTTTGAGTTCTCTTAGTTCTTTGTATATTTTGGATATTAACCCCTTATCAGATGTAACAGTTCCAAGTATTTTCTCCCATTCAGTAGGTTACCTTTTTGTTTTGTTGATGGTTTCCTTTGTTGTACAAAAGCTTTTTATTTTGGTGTAGTCCGAGTAGTTTAATTTTGCCTTTGTTTCCCTTGCCTGAGGAGACATCTAGAAAATTTTTCTATAGCTGATGTCAAATAAATTACTGCCTATGTTTTTTTCTAGGAGTCTTATGGTTTCAGGTCTCATATTTAGGTCTTTAATCCGTTTTGAGTTTATTTTTGTGTCTGGTTGAAAGTGGTCCAGTTTCATGCATTTGCATATAGCTCTCTAGTTTTCCCAGCACCGTATGTTGAAGGTAGTCTTTTCCCCATTGTAAATATTCTTGTCTCTTTTGTCTTAGATTAATTGACCATGTGAGTGTGGGTTTATTTCTGGACTCTCTATTCTGTTCCACTGATGGTGTATCTATTTTTGTGCCAGCATCACACTGTTTTATGAAAGGAAATGATTTTTATTTTTATTTATGTATTAAAGATTTTATTTTTTTATTTGACAGAGACAGAGACAGCGAGAGAGGGAGTACAAGCAAGGGGAGTGGGAGAGGAAGAAGCAGGCTTCCCGCTGAACAGGGAGCCCATGCAGGGCTGGATTCCAGGATGCTGGGATCATGACCTGAGCCAAAGGCAGACACTTAAGGACTGAGCCACCCAGGCGCCCCAGGAAATGATTTTTAAAGCAGCATTTTACTTTAGATCCAGTAGGGGGCGCCAGATCCATGTTGATTAAAAACAACCCCCCCACCCCAATCCCCTAAAAAATGCCTTCTAATTTCCAAGTATTCTATTTCCACCTTCCTTTAGTGTTCCTGAACAGTTCTTTCTTTTCTCTCTGAGAACTTAGGGCATAAAAATAAAGTTGAAACATGTCACAAGAGAAAACTCTGACTTTCTAGTTCTTTCTTTTCTCTCTGAGAACTTAGGGCACAAAAATAAAGTTGAACCATGTCACAAGAGAAAACTCTGACTTTTGAAGGCACAAAATCTCAGTATTCCACCACCCATTTATCTAGTGTTGCTTACCCCGCCTGCTGGTCTGGGGCAGGAGAGGAGACAGCCAGAACAGGAAAGAGTCAGACCAGTGATTGGTGATGGAGCAACAAATAGGAGAGAGCAGCTACTTTCAGGGAGGAAGAGATCTTTGAATTGGATCTTAAAGGACAGTTAGGGTTCCTCAGCCAATTGTGGTTGGAATTGGCACTCCAGTCTCTGGGAATAATACCAGCAAATAACAGATGCAGTGTATTTGTAGAATTATCGACAGTAAAGGAGTATGGTTGAGGATAGGTAAGATAATTCTGGAAAAGCAATCTAAGTGGGGTTTATTCAACGATGTTGGATAATAGCTAACAATAATAACTAATATTCATGTTAAACAGGTATTTAATATTCCACAAACACTTATATAGCACTTGCTGCTCCAAATGCAGCTGTAAGCACTTTACGAGTATTAACTAATTTAATCCTCACACAGTCTGATTATTGTCACCATTTCCAAATGAACAACCTGAGGAAAAATGAGGTTGAATAACTTGCCCAAGGTCACACAACTTGAGAGGGGTGGAGCCAGCCTTTGAGCCCTAGCAGCCTGGCTCCACCGTCTGCACCTGATCTAAATAATGGATCTGCGTTCTCTCCTTTAATTCTCAACAGCTGCTCTCTGAAGTCACTGCTGTCATTATGCCCATTTGCTATTTGATATCATTATGTCCTTCTATACACAAACAAAAAAATATGTTATTTCCCCGTCCATCACACAAACTTTGTATACCATACACACTGTTCTGCATTTGCTTTTAAAACCTAATGATTGGGAGGACCTGGGTGGCTCAGTCGCTTAAGCATCCGACTCTTGATTTCAGCTCAGGTCATGATCTCAGGGTCAGGACTGAACCCCCGTTGAGCCCTGTGTTGGGGGGGCTCTGTGATCATTCACCCTCACCCTCTGCCCCTCCCCTGCTCTCTCTCTCTCTTAAATAAAAAAATAATAATAAATCTTTGAAACCTAATGAAATATCTTTGGAAAAGCTTCACAGTGTTTCTGTGTATGGATGTACTATATTTTGTTTGACCAGTCCCTTACTGTTAGGTGGTTAACAGTCTTTTGCTGTTATAAACAATGAATGACAAAGAATAAAGGCTCTTGTGTATATGTCATTTCCCACAGGTGTGAGCCTATCTGCAGGATAGATTCCAAGAATGTTTATGATGGTCAAAAACACCTGAACCTATAACTTTGCTAGAAGTTTTCAAATTGCTCTCTGTAGAGGCAGTACTGATATGAATGCCCTCTTGCAATATGAGTGTCGTGTTTTCCCACTTCTTCACCAACAGAGAGTGTTAAGTGAAAAATTGTTATCTCAGTGCAGGTTTAATTTCATTTCCCTCGTTATGAGTCAAGAATCATTTAGCATTTCTTTCTTTGTGGATTGTTTGATTACAACCTCTATTTTTCTGTTGGTTTGTTGAGCTTTATATATACATATATTCCAGCTCCTGGCTGAAAACCTGTGTGTCATTTTCCAGGCCTAACTGTAGACAACGGCAAAGGTTTTAATGGAGCCGGCCTTGCAGGGGACAGCTGCCCCCACTAGCCTGGATGCACGGGCAGTGCCCTGCAGTCTCTGAGGAGTTCTCACTCAGGCCTCCCTGGCCAGCTGTGCTCCTAAACATACCTACCTATCTAGACCGGGAGCCTTCATTTGGAAGTCTCTTTATCTAGGACTTTCCTCAGGGGTCTCTGCTGAGGCGTCCTTATTGGTGGGAGAGAAGGGAGGGAGAAACCTCAAAGACACTTTTCTCCTCTCTGAATCTCCTCTCTGAATCAGTAAGCAGTAGTTTTCTGCTCTGGACTCAGTATTTTTCCACTCTTAGCCCTTCTTTACACCCCATCCACGTCGTGCTGATCTACCTGTTCCACGGGAGAAAATGCGACAGGAGGGAGTCACAACTTTCTCTGCTTTCAGTCTCTTGCTTATACTGTCCCGGTAAGTGATTAAAGGCTTGAGTATTAGTAATTTTTGCCTTGTCGTTTTATTTTTTTATTTTTTTATTTTTTTTATTTTTTTAAAGATTTTATTTATTTATTTCACAGAGGGAGAGAGATCACAAGGAGGCAGAGAGGCAGGCAGAGAGAGGGGGAAGCAGGCTCCCCGCTGAGCAGGGAGCCCGATGCGGGCCTCGATCCCAGGACCCTGAGATCATGACCTGAGCCGAAAGCAGAGGCTTTAACCCACTGAGCCACCCAGGCGCCCTGCCTTGTCGTTTTAATCAAGTAGCTTTCTCGGTCAGGTGAGCCCTTGACTATACAAAAATACATCAACACATACACACAAGATCAAGATAGACAATGAGAAGACCAAGCTGAGTTAGGATGACCAACCTCAGCATTAAGGGGCTTCCAGGACATGGGACTTAAACTGGTAATACTGAGCTTGTACTTTCTTGGTTTTATTACTTATTTTATTTTATTTACTTATTTGAGAGAGAGAAAGCACAAGCAGGGGGAGTAGCAGGCTCTGCCAACTTCTGGTTAACCAGTTGCCAACAACTGGTTAAATGTTGTAAGCTGTTTTCATCGCTTAATCTTTTTTTAAAGATCTTATTTACTTATTTGAGAGAGAGACAAAGATAGTGAGAGAGATAGTGAGAGAGAGCATGAGCGGGGAGGAGAGGGAGAAGCAGGCTCCCCGCTTAGCAGGGAGCCAGACTCAGACTGGGGGCTCAATCCCAGGACCCTGGGATTATGACCTGAGCCAAGGCAGATGCTTAACCGACTGAGCAACCCAGGCACACTTATTCGTCGCTTAATCTTCAAAGGAAAAATACATTAAATTCCCTTGGGGTATGTGATTTTATCATTTCCTGATATTGTAATATGCACAATTACATTGCAGACCTCAGCTAAGGATAACAGGTTTCCTTTGCTATCCTAAAGTAGAGCATTTCCATGAACCATTCATAGGTTAAAACAGCACAAAGGGAAGGAGCAATTACCATTAATTTATATGGAAACATTTTGAGCATTCCCAGACCCCCAAAATAACCTCTCTTAGGCTTTTCTGATATATTAGGACACATCTTGCTAATAGATACACAAAATAAACTGAGATAGAGCACAGACGCTCACAGACATAGTTCAAAGCTATGGCAGCTTGATGCTGAGATGGTGAGTGTAGGTCCCAGAGAAGGAGCATGGTGATGCCACTCTCACCATTAGGGGGGTGTGCTGCCTCTATAAGGTGTCCCTGCAGGACAAATACTGAACACTATTTTTGCTTTTCACCTTTTTTTTCATAGAAGTGAAAATCCTCTTTGGATTTCTTTCAGTTAGCGAAACAGCTACTAATGTAGATCTTTATTAAAAGCAAAGTGTCCTAATGTGAATTTTTGAAAAGCAGGGATACCTGTATTAAACTCCACAAGACAGTAACAGTAGAGCATGGATTAAAATCATGAGAGACTCTTAACTACAGGAAACAAACTGAGGGTTGTTGGAGGGGAGTTGGGTGGGGGTGGTGGGGTAATGGGGTGATGGGCATTAAGGAGGGCATGTGATGTGATGAGCACTGGGTGTTTATATGCAACTGACACATTCGTGAACACTACATCGGAAACTAATTGTGTACTACAAGTTGGCTAATTGAATTTAAATTAAAAAAAATAAAATCATATGCACTTTCAATTCCAACTACTTTCGTTAACTTAAGAAAAATTTCTAATTGTGGTAAAATACACTTAACATGAAATTTACCATCTTAATCACTTTAAGTGTATAGTTCAGTAGCATTAAGTACATTCAACATTACTTACATTAAGTAAGCCAATATTGTTGTGCCAACAATCTCCAGAACTCTTTTTACCTGACAAAACTGAAATTCTACACCTATTCAACAACCGTTCCCCAATCCTTCTCTCCCCTTCCATCCCCTGGCAACCACCCTTCTACTTTCTGTCTCCAGGTATTTGATTACTTCAGGTCCTCTCTTAGAAGTGGGATTATACAGTGTTTGTCTTTTTGTGACTGGCTTATTTCACATAGTCCTTAAGATTTCACAATAGTAAGATTTCACATTATTTCACAGTGTCCTTAAGATTCACCCATATTATAGCATACGTTAGAATTTCTTTCCTTTTTAAGCAAAGTCTCCTATTGATGGACATTTGACTTCCTTCTGCCATTGGCTATTGTGAATAATGCTACTATGAATATGAGTATTCAAATACCTTTGATATCATGTTTTTCAGTTCTTTAGGGTATATATCCAGAAGTGGAATCACTGGATCATAAGGTAATTCTACTTAAATTTTTTTGAGGCACCACAATACTGTTTTCCTTAGAGGTTGAGCCATTTTACATTCCTACCAACAGTGCACAAAGTTTTTAATTTCTCCTCATCAACACTTGTTGTTTTCTGGTTTTGATTTTGTTTATTTTATAGTAGCCATCATATCTCGTAATTTTGTGGTTCATTTTTTTTCTGTAAAGCTGGGTGTTTATTCTTTTTTGTGTGTGCTTAATTTTTTTAAAAGTCAAAGTAAAACCTTTTTAAAAATGGTTGCATGAGATTAAAAAGTCAAACCATGTATTTCTAGAAGGGTTATAAGGTCCTCATCCTCATCCCATCCCTCATTGCTCCCCAATCCTGCTCTCCAGAGGCAGATTTTTTTCAACTCTTTTTAGTTGTTCTTCTGGTCCTTGAGAACATAGTCCTAATTAATATACTAATATTCTTTTTTATTATTATTTCAGTCATTACAATTATGTAATCATGGCAGACATTTAGCATTGTTAAACCATCCTCTTCTTCCATTGTTCCCATTCTCCCAATATAATTATGTAAAGATATTTAGTTAATTCAATATGACTAAGTATAATTTACTACCGAATATGTATTGTACACAGATCATGTTTCCTTCTTTATTTTTTGCCTTTTCCAGATTTAATAATTGCCTCATTATTAAATTTCCTCAATTTCCAATATATCTGTTGCTAATTCTCCCAAAGAGAATTGGGTGCTAAAGAGAACCCAACGGCTTCTCTTTACAGGCTTTTATAGAGTCCAACCTATCACACGATTCATGATCTCCATATCTTACTAGAGATGCTTCTCCTGGAGAGCTCTGTCTTCACATACCTTCAGTCTAGACATGTTGGTTTTTAAGCCTGCTGTATACTT
Source organism: Ailurus styani (assembly GCA_002007465.1). NCBI lineage: Eukaryota > Metazoa > Chordata > Mammalia > Carnivora > Ailuridae > Ailurus > Ailurus styani. The sequence continues at coordinate 4,709,151 of LNAC01000062.1, forward strand.
GTTGTCTAAGGACTTCTCTTCCAATACCCTCTGGGAGTTGGAATTCCAGAAACTTAAAGTAATTCTAAGCAGATTAAAATTTCACGTGAAAAACAATGTCTGACAGTAATTAGCTTTGGGTGCATCCTACTTGAGTTCTTTGGATGGTGAGTTCTGGCCTCTATTTCTTTAGTGTGATGCTCATTCCTTCACAGCACAGCTCCTTGAGGGTATTACTGCCCAGGACTCTCACAGTTACATACGAGTAATAAGAACGGATGAAGAAGCATCTAGAGGAAAATATACAGTATGCTCATTATCAAAAAGTTGGAAAAAATAATAAAAATGTGGAAACAATGTGGGACAGTAATCTCAATCCTCTCACATTCTCACAATAAAAGATAACCCCTGTTAACATCTGTGCCTATTTCCTTTTTTTTTTTTAAGATTTTATTTATTTATTTGACAGAGAGATCACAAGTAGGCAGAGAGGCAGGCAGAGAGAGAGGAGGAAGCAGGCCCCTGGCCGAGCCAGGAGCCCGATGTGGGCCTTGATCCCAGGACCCGGAGATCATGACCTGAGCCGAAGGAAGAGACTTTAACCCACTGAGCCACCCAGGCGCCCTGTGCCTATTTCCTTCTCATCTTTTTCTTCAGCCTGGATTTTTGTTGTTGCTGTTGTGATCATATTGTATATCCAGTTTTATGTCCTGTATTTTTAATAACAGTGTTATATAAGTGCTTTTCTAGGGGCTTATAAGTTATTCAGAAATATCATTTTAAAAAATGGCTACGTAATAGCCCATCCAGTTGAAGTACCATAATTAATAGATCTTCTATTGTTGCATCTTTAGGTTGTTACCAATTTTCAACCATTATAAATAATGTTTTGTGTATATTTTATCAGTAAATCTTTGCATGTTTGGGATTCCTTCCTTTAGAAAGAAATTGAAATTGATTTTTACTAAGTCAAATGATATAAACATTTTCAAAGCTAAAAGGTATTTTTTTCTTGATTATTTTTCTTTGAGGATGTACATTCAGAGACTGAAACTCTTATACCTAAATGATCATGATCCATTTCATTGCTTCAGTGGCTACATTTGAATGCAGCTAGGACTAGGGGATTAGATTGTTAGCCATCTAGATTTAAATATGTCCAGCTCAGAACCAAAAGAGAAAAATCAAAAGTTTTAGAAGATGCCCAGACAAAATGGTTCAGAAATGCTACAGTTTATCAGTCCTCATAGCTCAGAAGTGCTCTGTCCTCTGGCACATCATAAAGAGAACAGTGTATCTCTGTGCTTGTCTTCATTGTTTCTCTCCCTCCTTCCTCCTCTTTTCCTTCCCTTCCCTTTCCTTCTTTTCTTCCACAATACATTATTACAACAGCACATCATGGAAATTCTAATAGCTATAGGACCGGAAGATATGCTAAAATGTTATTAAACATAATATTTTTCATCTTGTACACTTAAAACTAATACAATGTTATATGTCAAGTATATCTTAGTAAAACTGGAAGAAAAAAAGAATCCTGATTCTATCATTTCCCTGAATCTTAAACTTTTTACCTTTCAGGCTGCATTGCTGGCTCCAACAAAGGGCTTGTGTTACAAATTTTTTTTCCCTCCTTGTGTTACAAATTTTTTCTTCCAGTTAAACCCCACAAGGCAAACAGTACATCTTTTTAACAGTAAGCTTTCTAAAAGTGGTGACTACTGTCTGTTCATCTTTGTTTTTCCAGTAGGGAGCATCTTTATTTTCCCAACGTATAGGCATTCAATGACTGGAGTCATTACATACAATAGGATGAAATCTAACAGACTCTTTTAAGACAGGATTTGTTTTTATAACCTAGACCAGGAGAAACAACCTGACCTAGGAAGTCTGTCTCTTTATGGAGCTAGATAATGTACTGAGTACCATATCCAAGTACCATGCTAGCTTCTTTATAAATATTATCTCACTTAATTCTTAGAATAACCCTATACTATATTACTAGTATCCCCAGTTTACACTTGAGATAACTGAGGTATAAGAGGTATGAGAGGGGAATTACTTGCCTGAAAACACACAATAAAGAGGAACAGATGGAATTCAAGAAAGCAAAAGCCTGGGTACCCAGGGGCTCAGTCTATTAAGTGTCTGCCTTTGGCTCAGGTCATGACCTCCAGGTCCTGGGATTGAGCCCCACATCCGGCTCCCTGGTCAGGGGGAAGTCTACTTCTCCCTCTGCCTCTTCCCACTTCTCGTGCTCTCTCTCTCAAATAAATAAAATCTTAAAAAAAAGAAAGAAATTAAAATTCTGCCATGCCATTCATCAAGGCATATTGGGTGGGGAGTGTGGTGACAGACAGATAAAGCTAGTGGCAAAGATGGCAAGAACTATTATTTCTTCCAAGGACCCACTGTAGCTATACAGTATCACAATGATCCCCTTCACTGAATGTTTTCCATTTAACTAGGAGTGGCACATATATTATGGGTTGGGCATGGACTATATTTTGTTTTGTTGTGGGTATGTGCTTATATATTTTTTGGATATGTAATCCAAGGGTGCCTGGGTAGCTCAGTCGGTTAAGTGTCTGCCTTCAGCTCAGGTCATGATCCCAGCATCCTGGGATCAAGCCCCACGTCGGGTTCCCTGCTCAGTAGGGAGTCTGCTTTTCTCTTGCTCTCAAATAAATAAATAAATACATAAATAAATAAATCTTTTTAAAAAAAGAATATGTAATCCATTCACATGGCTAAAAAAAATTTTAAGTAACTGAGAAAAATCTCCTTTCTGTCCCATCTGTTCAATTCCCACACTCTCCTGATAAGTAACTACTATTATTAGTTTTTTGTGTATCTTTCCAGAGATACTCTTTGTATACAAAGTACGTAAGAAGTGAAAATATTCTCGTGTTTCATTTTTAAACTTAAGGGGAACAGATAAACATGAAGATTTGCATCTTGCTTTTCCACTAATACATCTGGGAGATCCTTCTGTGTGGTGGTTCAGTCAGTTAAGTGTCTGACTTTGGGGCTTCCTACTCAGCAGGAGGTCTGCTTCTCCCTCTCCCTCTGCCTCTCTGCCCACTGATGCTCTCTCTCTCTCCCTCAAATAAATAAAATCTTTAAAAAAAGAGTGTCCTTATTCTCAGGGAAGCTTTGTTGGAACTATATTTAACGATGTATATTTTGCCTGTTTTCAATCTTTTGTTACAAAAAAAAATCACAACAAATACCTTTCTTTGTATGTGTGTCATTTCACACATCACACATCATTTTACAAATTTTTCCCCCTTAGAATAAGTTTCCCAGGATGAAGCTGTTGTATCAAGAGGTGCATTCATTTGTAATTTTGAGAGATAATGCCAAACTGTCCTCTGCTGGGGTTATAGAAATTGCCAGTCTTATCAGTGGAGCTGAGAAAGTACCTGTTGGCTCACAGCCTTACCAACAGTGTTCCCAAACTCTCCATTTTTTGCTAATCAGATGATGAAAGATAACATTTCAGTGGGTCTAATTTGTAGGTCTATTATACTGAATCATGAAGAATTTTTTAAAGATTTTATTTATTTATTTGACAGAGAGAGAGAGAGCAAGCACAAGCAGGCAGAGGGAAAGGGAGAAGCAGGCTCCCCAATGAGCAGAGAGCCCACCATGAGGCTCGATCCCAGGAGCCCAGGATCATGACCTGAGCTGAAGGCAGATGCTTAACTGACTGAGCCACCCAGGCCCCCAGGAATTTTTTTAATAGTCTTATTTTTTTTAGAGAAGTTTTAAATTCACAGCAAAATGGAGAAGATACAGGAAATTTCCATATACTCCCTGACCCGATACATACATACCCTACTGCACTATCAGAATCTTGCACCAGAGAAATACATTTATTACAACTGATGAAGCTTCACTGATACATCATTATCACCCAAAGTTCATAGTTTACATTAGAGTTCAGTTTTGGTGTTGTACATTCTTTGGGTTTGGACAAATTTACAATGACACATATCTACCATTATAGTATCATACAGAGTAGTTTCACTGCCCTAAAAATTATCTGTGCTCTGACAATTCATCCCTCCTACTCCCCTATTCCCTAACAACCATTGATCTTTTTACTCTCTCCATAGTTTTGTCTTTTCCAGAATGTCATACAATTGGAATCATACTGTATGCAGCCTTTTTAGACTGGGTTCTTTTGTGTAGTGATATGCATTTAAGGTTCCTCCATGCCTTTTCATGGCTTGATAGTTCATTTCTTTTTAGTGGTGAATAATATTCCATTGTCTGGATGTACCACATTTATTTATCCACTCACCTTACTGAAGGACATCATGATTCTTTCCAAGTTTTGGCAATTATGAATAAAGCTGCTTTAAACACCTATGTGCAGGTTTTTGTACAAACATAAATGTTCAACTCATTTTGCTAAATACCAAGGAGTGCAATTTTTAGATAGTATGGTAAGAGTATGTTTAGTTTTGTAAGAAACTGCCAAACTGTCTTCCAAAAAGTAGCTTAACATTTTGCATTCCCACCATAATAAATGAGAGTTCCTATTTATCTACACCACTGTTAGCATTTGGTGTTATCTTTTTTAGATCTTGGCCATTCTAATGTGTAGTGGAATTTCACTGATGGAATTTGCAACTCCCTAATGACATATGATGTTGAGAATCTTTTCATATGTTTGTCATCAGTATATCTCCTTCAGTGAGGTGTCTATCAGATCTTTTGCTCATTTTTTAATTGTGTTGTTTGCTTTCTTATTGTTGAGTGTTAGGAATTCTTTATATATTGTAGGTAACAGTCCTGTATCAGATATCTTTTGCAAATATATTCTCCCAGTCTCTGGTTTGTCTTCTCATTCTCCTGAAATAAGAGTCTTTTTTTTCTTTTTATGATGGAGAACCATTATAGTTTCATAGTTCCTTTATGGTTCTTTTCTATGAATTGTCTGTTCAAATCTCTTGATGGGCTGAATTTTAGATTCATTTGGTTGTTAGATTTGAGCAGAAATTACCCCTTCCTAGAGTCATCCATGTCACTACTCACAAATCCCTCAATAACAACATCTCAGATCAACCCATTTTGTATTTATGGCACATGGGAAGCTAATTCTGAATGAAATAAATTTAGTGGTAAAACTCACATCTGCAAATTTCTAATTTTTAAGCCAATAATGTTTGCTGGCAATAACTTCTTACCTTTCACTATCACTTAACTAATAGAGAATTAACTTCTGACATTTAGTGTTATGCTGGAGCTGGTTGATACCAGCTCAGGAGAATTAACTGTTTAACTTTCAGGAATTTTGTAAGCCAGTTGTTAATGCCATTATTAAGAATTAGCTACATAGGGCGCCTGGGTGGCTCAGTGGGTTAATGCCTCTGCTTTCGGCTCAGGTCATGATCTCAGGGTCCTGGGATCGAAGCCCGCATCGGGCTCCCTGCTCAGCGGCGAGCCTGCTTCCCCCTCTCTCTCTCTGCCTGCCTCTCTGCCTCCTTGTGGTCTCTCTTCCTCTGTGAAATAAATAAATAAAATCTTAAAAAAAAAAAAGAATTAGCTACATAAACTTATAGGAACTTCATATTTTGTATCCCAGTAAGTTCAAGCCCTCTTTTTCTTTTTTGTTGGAAAAACACAAGGTAATATTTGAGATGATTTTAAAGTATAAAAAAGAATGGATGAATGAAAAGGAACCACCCCAGATTTTAAACTCCATCCTAATTCAGCTATTATACTCTTGGATATTTCTTTCTTTCTTTTCCTCTCTGCCAGTATTTGTCCACATGCATAATAGTAGTAGTATAATTTTTTTTACGTAGTATTATTTATATATTTGAAATAATGGTATATATTCACTTTTATAGTCTTCTCTTTTTATGTAGTTTAATATCATAAATCTTTTTTTTAAAAGATCATTTATTTATTTGCGAGAAAGAGCATGATGGGGGGGATGGTCAGTGGAAGAAGCAGACTCCCCACTGAGCAGGGATCCTGATGTTGGACTCGATCCATGGACTCCGGGATCATGACCTGAGCCAAAGGCGGTCACTTAACCAACTGAAGCGCCCCATCATAAATCTTTTCTTTGTGTTAAATGTAATTTTCAATGACTTAAAAGCATGCATGGCATTTGTGCAAAGGTGTCATGGTGCAGCCTCTAAGAGGGCCCCAATGATTCCTGCCTCCTATTAGTCATGCCCTTGTGCAGTACCCTCCCCTTGAGCAGGGCTTCCCTTTTTTTTTATGATGATTTTTAATTTTTATTTATTTAAATATTTTATTTATTTACTTGACAGAGAAAGAGACAGTGCGAGCAGGAATATAAGCAGGGGGAGTGGGAGAGGGAGAAGCAGGCTTCCCGCCAAGCGGGGAGCTGGATGTGAGGCTCAATCCCAGGACCCTGGGATCATGACCCAAGCTGAAGGCAGATGTTCAACCACTGAGCCACCCAGGCGCCCCAAGTAGGGTTGCTCTTATTGACTGACTTCAAAGTGTAGGAGGGGAAAATTTTTCCTCCACTCTTAGGTTTAGTAATTGAGAGCCTATGAATTAAACTGACAACAGAGAGATTAACAGGAGAAAAGACAAATGTTTAATTTCCATAATATGCAGGAGCACAGAGAAACCTTTGACTGAGAGGATCAGTTAGAATTTGGGGCCTATATACCATTTTGATAGGAAAGGGGAGATGGAGAAAGGGCACTTATGGGAAAACAATGACTTTTAGGAAAGATAAGTGTGTCCTAGGAAAACAGATGGAACATAGAATAGTTTTATGACCATGTCTGTTTGGGTGATCTCTTGTCCTGGTGCTGACATCTGACTCTGGTGTTAAGGGTCAAACTTCCCTGATTAAGAAACTCCTTGGGAGATGGTTTATGACAGTTGAGTTCTTTGAGGAAGTTCTGCTTTTATTTTATTTTTTTTAAGATTTTATTTATTTATTTGACACACAGAGAGAGATCACAAGTAGGCAGAGAGACAGGCAGAGAGAGGGAGGAGGAAGCAGGCTCCCTGCCGAGCAGAGAGCCCAATGCAGGACTCGATCCCAGGACCCTGAGATCATGACCTGAGCTTCAGCTCAGGCTTTAACCCACTGAGCCACCCAGGCACTCGAGGAAGTTCTGCTTTTAGGTAGATAATAGGAGTTTGGGGGTGGGGAATGGGGAACCCCTTTATCTCTTCATGTTTAAACACCTTCAGCTCAAAGTAATTTGTATGGTGGACCCCTTCATATGAAATAGAATATGGCAAAAATGATGTCATATCTGGTATTAGGTTATAAAAAGACTGTTTTTTCACGTGGTGAGTTCTTTCTCCTTCTCTCTTGGCTTGCTTACTTCTAGGAGAAGCCAGCTGCCATGTAATAAGACAGCCTTGTGAAGATGCCCAGGTGAGTCAGTGTAGAAGCAGATCTTCTGGGGCCTGTCAACAGCCACGTGAGGGAGGCTGGAAGTAGATCCCGCCTCAGCCAACCCTTAAGAAGACTGCAGCCTCATGAGAGACCCTGACCCAGAACCACCAAGCTGAGCTACTTGTGGATGCCTGGCTCACAGAACTTGTAACATAATAAATATTTCCTGTTTTAGTTACTAAGTTTGGGGGTTATTTGTTATGAAGCCATGGATTACTGATACAGGTGCTAAGGATCTTATTCAACTATTTAATTAATAAGGGAATTGGTAAGACATTAAGACCAAATGACAATTTTGAGAATAGATAAGGAGAGAGAGGCAATTAAAAACAGTGAAATAAATTTGCTAAGAGATGCAAATCTGACTAATATCTTTTGGGACAATAAAAAGTAATGTTTTGGGTCATCTTTTTTATAAACTGGAAATTAATTATATTTCCATCAGACAAAAGTCACGTATATTTCTGTGGACAAGAATCTCTTGTATGACCATCAGTTTTCTACACTTTAACTTCCCAAAGAATTAAAAGTAGCCAAATAAGAAGACAGACAGTCCAAGGGGGCACATCCCTGTAGAATCAAATTACCCCAGTTCGTCCAGTTCGTCTACTAGACAATAGCTAGCATTCTACTAAAGGGACACCGGTAATCTCTTTTGCCTATTTTCAAAATTTGGCCAATTTTTCTAGATACTTGTTTATGCTAAGGCTTTATAATTACAATGTTTAATAGCTGTATATCATTCTAGCAATTTGAAACACCTTAATTTTTAATATTTTTTATTTTTAAAATTTTTAAAATTTTTAATTTACTTTTTTAGAGAGAAAATTTTTTAAAAATTTATTCATTTGAGAGAGACAGAGTGATTATGAGCAGGAGGAGGGGCAGAGGGAGAGGGAGAAGTAGACTCCTCAGTGAGCAGGGAGCCCAATGTGGGGCTCGATCCCAGGACGCTGGAATCATGACCTGAGCCAAAGGCAGACACTAAACTGAGTCACCCAGGTGCTCCTAATATTTTTTATTATTGAAGTTTAGGTTGTTTCCATTTTTTTCTTATTTACTATATTAGATGGCATTTTAGTATTATTTTATATAAATATTTTAGTGTTGTAAGTAATGATTATATGAATTTTTCTTTAAGGTAAATCCCTAGGGTGAGATCAAAGTTTAAGAATAAGTGTGCTCTCCAGTGCCCTCAGGAGACTGGTTCTCACTCTGCCTTTCCAGTCTGGTTTCCCTGTTTCTTTATATTCACTAGGCTGGCCACTAGATTGTTCCCCTCACCTTTCTACTGCTAATAGTCCTTGTGACCTCTACCTGGAATCTTCTCCCTCCTCTTACCTAGGCCAGAGTTTCATAGATGGCTTTCAGGGGATTTACAAGCCTCTGAAAGAGAAATGCAAAATTTTGTCTATATATGTATATATAGGCTTTGTGAGAGAAAGCCAGGGATTTAATCAGCTTCACAGAACAGGTATGTGGGTATGCAGAAGCTCTAGGTCTAAAAGGGTTTTTCTTACCCCTTCCTTCAAGCTTTTCTGATCTTTCCCTCTCTGGAAAATATGCACATATTTTTTAAAAGATTTTTATGTATTTATTTGAGAGAGAGAGATAGCAAGAGGGAATATGAGTCAGGGAGAGGGGTAAGGGGAGAGGGGCAGAGGGAGAAATAGCCCCCCCGACCCAGTGGGGAGACCCAGGTGGAGCTTGATCCCATGACCTGCACCGAAGGCAGACACTTAACCAACTGAGCCACCCAGGCACCCGAAAATACACATATTCTTGATCTAGCTTTGTACTAATACTCCTAAATTGTTAGCTAATGGCTTCAAGGGGATTATTTTGTTTCTTCAACTTTAGGACAGATACTTTTAAATGGCGGGTAGAAAGAATAAAAGGGAAAAAATGAACACATTAGAGATAATGTAGAAGAGGCATTTTGGATGATGCTTCATAGATTTGGAACTCAAAAAATGGTAGCTACTATTGGTTTTTGCTAAAATGCTTATTAGGTGAGAGGCAATGTAATGGGCTCTGGATACCAACTGAGGTTTGAATCCTGGCTTTGATACTATGCTGCGTGACCTTGGGAATGTTGCTCAGATTCTCTGTGCCTCATTTTCCTTAGCTCTAAAATGAGGATAATAATAATACCAAATTCATGCAACAATTGAGATAATTATACAAGATAATATATATATAATGTGGGCGCCTGGGTGGCTCAGTGGGTTAAAGCCTCTGCTTTCGGCTCAGGTCATGATCTCAGGGTCCTGGGATCGAGGCCCGCATCGGGCTCTCTGCTCAGCAGGGAGCCTGTCTCCCCCTCTCTCTCTGCCTGCCTCTCTGTCTCCTTGTGATCTCTCTCCCTCTGTGAAATAAATAAAATCTTTAAAAAATATATATATATATATATATATAAAATGTTCCGAATGGTATCTGGCACATAATAAATGCTTGAAAAAGGTCACTATTATTCCAGACTGAAGCACTTTCATATGTTTTCTAACATTCGTGAAGATCTATGAGGCTTTTTTTTCATTCTTTTAGTTGAAAATTTCCAAACATATACAAAAATAGAACAGAATAATGAATGCCTAGATACCCAACACCCAGCTTCAATAATTATCAACACACGGTCCATCTTGTTTCAATACCCATCCACTTTCCCCCACACTTGGATTATTTTGAAGCAAATACCAGTCATAATATCATTTCATTCAGTATGTATCTCTAAAAGATAAGAAGTCTTTTAAAAGTTGATTAACCTCCTTTAATAGGTAGGCTAATTGAGGCTCAGTGAGGTTAAGTAACATTCCCAAAGTGACCTAGCAGGTATTAACAAAAATTCAAATATAAGATTGACTTCTTTTACTTTGCCATTTGCTGACTGATACAAATATCTATGACCCGAAGGTTAGGCATCAAAACTCTAAATTTAAATAAATAATCTTAGCATTTTAAAATTTAGAAGGAAAAATCAGAACAGAATGAAAGCATAGGTATTCAACATTGAGAAGGAATAGAGCACAGATTAAGTTCCTTTAGATTTATTTTTTCTCCGGTTGAAAGTATTCATCTTGATCTTTGAAGTTTTCAAGCATGAAGTGTAAAAGTAGGGCATNAAAAAAAAAACTCTAAATTTAAATAAATAATCTTAGCATTTTAAAATTTAGAAGGAAAAATCAGAACAGAATGAAAGCATAGGTATTCAACATTGAGAAGGAATAGAGCACAGATTAAGTTCCTTTAGATTTATTTTTTCTCCGGTTGAAAGTATTCATCTTGATCTTTGAAGTTTTCAAGCATGAAGTGTAAAAGTAGGGCATCAATTTTTCAGACTTTGTGCATGGTGAATAACTGAGCTAATGTTTCTTTTCCAGCTTCCAGCACTAAAACAAATGCCCCTGCACCTGTTTGCAGTTCGTCACACTTTCAAAAGGAAATACTATATTCCTTGCAATGTGATTATTTAAAAAGAAGAGTATGCAGCCAGAAGCAGCGTGTAGGGAATTAAAATTATAGCACCCAGCACTGTGACAGCTTTCAACAAATATTAACTGATGATGATGGAAATGACAGTAATCATAATGATGTGGTTGACATATGCCATATAAACCACACGAAAGAGCAGGTAAACAGGTCACTTATATGTCTGTAAATAGCAGCTTGCAAAGCAGCTTTGGAGTTTGCCTGAGAAAAGGTCGAAGAGGTGGTGTATACATGGCAGCACCTAAAACCACAGGCTTTGAAGCCAGCAAGAATTCTGATCCCCTACTACTAGATGGGTGACCTTGAACACATTACTTGACATCTCTGAGCCTCAGTTTCTGCATTTGTAAAATGGGGATAATAGAACCTATTGCATAGTGCTGTTGTGAGGTTTAACAAGATCATGTGACTGAGTTACAGTGATTAATATTATTTGGGAGCTACTGGGAAATGTCCCCCAAGCTGGAGCAAATGAGGAAAGTTAACACTGCTTTTGTGAAGCAGAGAAAGGAAACTAAGTGTTCTCAGACTAGCAATAATGTACCTAGAGAAAGACTGGATCATTTATGAAAGAATAAGTATCCCAAGTTCACCTAGTAGCCTAGGGAGGTTCTAGCTGCCTGGGTTAAGTTTGTTAACAGGGAGAAATGAAAGGGCTAGTATGTAAGTCCAGTGGTAGTGATTTTTCTCTGTGGATAACTGAATTAGCATTTGGCTCCTGTGCATTTGGGGTAGCCCAAGTCTGTCTTGTAGGCCCTGCTCACTCTGAGGTCTTTCATAGGAAAGGACAGATCAAGCCAGACTGACCTTATGCATACAGATCACTGAGAGGTCTTATTAAGATGCAGATTCGTATTTGTTAGGTCTAAGGTAGGGCCTGAGATGCTTCCAGGTGATGCTGATTGTGTTGGCCCCCAGACCACACTGGGAGTAACAAAACTACAGGCAACACACCACCACTTCCAGTTATACCTCTACTTTCAGCAGGGATTCATCAGCAATATTTATCATCCTCTTCATTTGGGGGTCACAACTTTCTAACTCAGAACTTAATGCTTGCTATCCAAGAACTCTGAATCTAAGGACTGGAACAAGCCTTGGACTTGCTTCCTTTGTTTTGCTCCTTTATACCTAGATGGAGGGCAGGATGGGACAATAATGGGTCCCAAATGGGGATGGGGCAGGACGAATCTCTTCTCCAGTCCAGGTATCCTGTGTGAGGTAGACTGAAGCTGAGGGAGAGGAGAAAATGGTGCTTGGTCACAGGTGCTGGGGAAGCCCAAGGCGAAGCAGGGAAAGTTGAAGCAAAACAGTTTATTTACATGGGAAGAGGTGGCAAGAGGGTGGTGAAGAGATGGTAGCAGGAGACTGCTTGGGAGCCAGGAGACCTCAGCGTATCTGGTTGAGTGTGAACTGGTGGCTACCATGATGGTATTATCACTCCTGCGAAGGTAAGGCTAAATTTGAACCAAAGGCCACTTACAAGCCATATTCAGACTTAAGTTTGCTGAAATAAGGGACAGGCAACGTGAAGCTTTTGAGGGTATCTTATTTCTAAAAGTGTTGATTTGCTCATCTGAAGACAGAAATAAAGTTAACGGATTATGTAAAACTTAATTAGCAGCAAGATTAAAACTTATGTATAATCTTTATATGAATGGTATTATACAAAAATAAAGTGCAACATGTCAGAGGAAAATTAACTACCACTATGTTAATTATCAAAAAACCTTCAAGTCTTGAAACCTTGTCCCTGAGTTTTTTTCTCTGACAAGGAAAATCCTTTTATAATTCTAAAGTCTGAATGAAGGCATTTTAATATTCCTCCTTTCCTGCATATTAAATGTCTTATTGAATTATAAAATTGGAAAATTTTTGTCTTTCAGAAAGTTTTATTTAACTTTTAAACAGTGTTTAAAACTGTTCAAAATTTAATTATTATGACCAACAACATAAGATAAAAGCTTATAATCCCTCAAAGTAAATCACAATAAATGTAAGGGCTTTAGTTCCTTCAAAGGGAACTGTCTAAATAAAGGAAGAAAACTGTGTATTAAGCTAAGCATAACATTGTTTGCTGCTACAGAAAAAAACCAATAGGCACACAATGGCTTGGGGTCTAGCAAACAACAGAGCACGTAATTCTTAATCGCATAGTCTTGACTTTGATCTCAGCTAGATGTCTGACTTTGGGAAGCCACCTGATCACTCTTAGCCTCATTTCTCCTCTATAAAATGAAGAATTAGACTAGCTGGTATTCAGTCCCAATGTTCCATTGATTTAGTAGAAGGCCGCTTTTGACCGTGAGAGCATCAAAAAATATTTGCCATCGAGCACACAATTCTTAATCGCATAGTCTTGACTTTGATCTCAGCTAGATGTCTGACTTTGGGAAGCCACTTGATCACTCTTAGCCTCATTTCTCCTCTATAAAATGAAGAATTAGACTAGCTGGTATTCAGTCCCAATGTTCCATTGATTTAGTAGAAGGCCGCTTTTGACCGTGAGAGCATCAAAAAATATTTGCCATCTCCCATAGCACTGAATGTCTTAGTAAGTGGGGACCCAGAGAGGTGAAAAAGTGTTACAGGGGCAGAGTTGGTGAAACTCCAAAATGTGTGACTTCTAGCTAGGGACCCTTTCTACAAGATTATGCCGCTTGAAATTCTTTCCACAGTGAATGTTCCTGCTATCAAAAAGAAAATGCATTGGAATAAACCATAGAAGACATTTGTTTAACACAATTTCCTCTGTGGAAAGTTTTAGTTTTCTGGGTGGCTTAATACAAGTTGTAACTGACTAATTATGAATGTAAATTATGCTAGATAATCACATGAAAGCAGATCAAGTTCTCATATATAGCCAGAATGGATAATTTCAAGATTACACAGTACTGGTCCTCGTGGTCTGTGAGTGACCTGAGGGCAGACGTGTCTGGTCCTTCTGTGCAGTTAGCAAGGCAGACACTCTGCAGCTAGGAGATTCCCCACTAGTGCAAGGCTCTGGGGCAAAGGAATGGATCTGCTGAGTTAGGAAGAGGGGATCTGAAAGGGAGGATACTCTCAGGAGAACCAAGCAAGCTATGGGAAGAGATCTTACAATGGAATTCAAACAAGAGTCTGTCCTTGGCACAGGCACATGAGAAGGGATGTCAGATGTCCTTATCAACACACAATTAGGGGATGTGGAGGGGGTGATGGCGAAGAAAAGTAAACCACAGCCATTTTTTTGTATGTATACTCTGTCCCTCCCCACTCTTCTTCCTTTGAGAAAGTTTTAACATTTTTATATACTTAGTGTACCTAGACAAAGTACTTGAAAATGGAAAACTAGATGGTGAAATTATTCACATATCTTTATGTAATATTTATTTAACACTGAAAATGTGCCAGGCACTGTTAAAAGTACATTCCAAATAAATATTAAGTCACTTAATCCACACAACAACTCTATGAGGAGGGTATGATTTACATCTTGCAGATGAGGAAACTGAGGCACAGAGAGGACCAGTAACTTGCCCAAGGTCATTCAGTCAGGAAGTGTCAGAGCCCAGGTGGTCTTCTCCCGAACCCACACTTTGCTTTCTCCTTAGGAAAGGACCACAAAACAAGTGGTGAGAGGATCATTTGTCCTTTTGGTTGCTCGACTTTTGAAACCACCTTTTATGTTAAGGGAATCCTGGTGAGACCCAAGAGAGGCACAGTCACCTCCCACTCTAAAAACTGAAAATGCCAGACACTCATTTTGCAGCACACACTTAGCTCAGGCATTCAGATACATGAACTAGTTTGATTCTGGAGTTAACGATAAACAAAGAAGCCACAGAAAACCCTCTTTGGAGGCAGGGGTCCCTGCAGTGGGCACGGTGCTAGAATTGGTTTAGGCACCACGGAGAGAGTAACATGTTAGTGGTGGGTGGGTTTTGGAGACTTGACTGCCTGGCTTTGAATCCCGCATCTAACCTCTGAGCAAGATGCCTAGCCTTTTTGTGCTTCATGTTTCTCACGTGTAAGGTGAGAAAAATAATAGTACCATACACTACTATATTAGTACTATACAGGACAGTATAGTACTATAGTGACACAGTACTATCTCAGGTTGTTGTAAGAATTATGCAGGACAACAGAGGGTACACCATAGCACCGGAACAGAGTAATCTCTCAATAACAGAGGAGGAAACTGGTGCCGGGGAGGGTAAGCTGTACAAGAACATGCCACTGTGAAGTGAGAGAATTTACATTCACTTCAATTCACTACAACAACCATCTAATGAACTGTCAGTCAGGAATTTAGAGCATCTTGACCTCAGTAAACCAGCTAACAAAGTCTTTCATGGTCTAACTTGGCCAAAGAAACTTCATACTGGTTGATTTAGCCTGGTCTCTGCATGTCAATTTATAAGAAACAAATCTATCAATCAAAATCTAATTCAAAGTGAAAAGAATACAGAGGAAAAAATGTTTAGATTTTCCTTTCCTTATCTCTGCCATCTGCAGCACCCTCATGGCAGCCTCTGCCTGTCTTTCCCCCTGCCCTCGACTTCGAACTCGAAACAACCAAGACCTAGTTTGTGGAGAGGCAGACCCTTGCCTGTCCTGCACTCTGTCATCAGCATTCTCTCTACTGAGAAAATTTCAGTCTTAGAAGCACATTCCTCATCTTCTATCTGATTCTCTACTCTTTGCAATGCAAAACCCTGGAAACCAAACTGGAAAAAGAAAACTTTCCGTAGAGGGCAAGAGAAAGGGGAAGGTTTTAAACTAATACACTGATAATAATTGTAGCCACCACTCAAGCCGGATACATGTGGCACTAAGGGAAAGGGAATTTCACAGAAATCTCAGAGCAGCCATCCTTCAGAATGTAGGGCTAGCCCAGGGTTCAGGTTATTTTATTATTACTTATTATATTTTTTAAAGATTTTACTTATTTATTTGACAGAGAGAGATTACAAGTAGGCAGAGAGAGAGGAGGAAGCAGGCTACCTGCTGAGCAGAAAGTCCGATGCGGGTCTCGATACCAGGACCCTGAGATCATGACCTGAGCCGAAGGCAGAGGCTTTAACCCACTGAGCCACCCAGGCGCCCCTATTCCTTATTATTTATAATCTGATTGTTAATGGGACTTTGTCTAATTTCTGTTTCTCTTTGCGCTCTTCTCATATCTCCCCCTACTGCTGGTGAATCTCTCAATATTTCCTCAAATTTCAGAATCAGAAAGCTAAATGGACTTAAATAACTTTTATCATATCCAGCAGTCAGGGCTTTGACTGTGGAGCAACGTCATAGGTCACAGGCCGGTCTGTGGGTTTGTATCTCTTGAATGAGGTCCCATGGCTGGTCCAACTGGTAGCTCTTTCTGTTTTTACAATAGCTTGGCTCCCACATCTTCCTTCAGTAGAGGGCTGGGTGAGGCAGCTTTCTCAGAGAAAGATAGTGGGTATGAAGCTAGAGATGTAAAGAAGCAGGGGCTGTGTCAAATCTCTGCTAGTGAAGTGGCTGCAGGGACCACAGCTCCATCTGGTTCCCAGAGGTAGTAGTGGCAGCAAATCCAGAGGCAGGTGTCCAGTGTCAGGCTAGGGGAATCCATGATATAAGCTGGAGTGTTTGGGACTAGTGAAAGCTGCAGTGTCTACCAGATTAGCTTCAGGGTATGTTTGGGGCTTGGGTCCTGGCTGCAGAACCTCCAATCCTGGTTTCCCAGCACTCCTAGAGATTCTGTGAACCACCAATATCCTTTTAATAAAGTTCTTTTTCCACTTAGCTCAGTTGATTTCTGCTGCTTGTGAGGTCCTAATTCAGAGACCGTTACAGAAGGAACCCAAGGATCAAAAGGAAGCTTTGCTGGCCTTGTCTGTGGCCTCCCCACACCCTTCCCAAGTCCATGAATCCAAGAAACTTGCCCAAGTTCATACAGCTGGTAGCATGACCATTACTAAAACCTCCAAAACCCCTCAACAGACCTCCTGTTTCTTAGCCCAAGTTGAGTTTCTTGTGAAAATTCTTGGGGACCTCTACCCCTGCCTTATACTTGGAAGTCAATTCATACTTTCCTTAATTTGTAGTATGTGCTTTATTATAATTCTCAGTTTTTAGAGTTTCCTGGATCTCAAATTCTATTTATGAATCTGAAATCCAACCAGTTAGGTAAGAGGAGGTAACAGCCATCATACAAATGGAAGAGTTGGCCTTAGATGGGAGACTGGATAGAGTATCCATAGATAATGGGGAAGATAAACATACAGGGAGATTGAGAGGTTGATCGGTTAGTAGATTTTATTGGTGAGAGGATGTATCAGTTTTTTTTGGTTCCTTCAGTTTTCTCAGTGAAATAAAAAGCAAATCATCATCTGAGAGCAGGAATGGGAAAGGGTAGTAGAGGCCTGAGAAGGAGAAGGAATTAAGCGCTATGTTAGGGGAGTGGGAGCGTGAATTGTCAAGGGAAATTAGCAGGGTTGCTGGGTACCGCTGTGGGTCCACTTGAGGATTGTGGTCAGAAATGTTAAAATCAGATCAGTTAGCATAATTGTATGTTTTTCTCCAGTCATATTCATACAAGATCATTATAATTCAAGGAATTAAGAAACTGAGAAACTCAGGTGTTGGATAGATCATCTGTGTGTGTGCGTGTGTGTGTTCACAAATAGGAAATATAGTATATAGTTTTGTGCTTTTTTATTTTTATTTCTTAAGATTTATTTGTGAGAGAGAGAGAGAGAGAGAGAGAGAGAGAGAGGAGAACGTGCGCCCGTGAGTGCACTGAGTGGGGGGAGGGACCAAGGAAGAAGAAGAGGGAGAGAGTCTCCAGCAGACTCCCTGCTGAGAACGGAGCTCCATGCAGGGCTCCATGCAGGGCTCAAGCCTATGCCCTGAGATCATGACCGGAGCCAAAACCAAGAGTCAGATGCTCAACTGATTGAGCCGCCTCGGCTTCCCTGCTTCTTTCTTTTTTCATTGAATAAAACATATTGGAGATTATTACATATCAGATTGCTTTATACTTTCTATTATCTGCATAGTATATGGGTGTGCTCATCCCTAAGAGGAAATGAAGCCCCACTGGTGAAAAAAATTCATCAGTAACATCTTTTTTAAAAAATTTATTTTATTTTTATTTTTTTTGGTAATATCTTATTTACTTTTCTCTCACACATACTCAGGTGTCTAGTATAGGGTCTAACACACAGTATGTGCTCATATCTTTTTAAAATCTTTGACACACATATTTATCTAACCCATCTGGGGATCATGTAATGCCTTTGAAGTCCAAGACAGAGGCTCTGACTGGAAGCCCTTGCTTGATGTCCTTTCAGATTAAGGGTTTTACCAGGAACTCCAAAGGCCCTTTCAAATGGGAGCTTTCCCAGGCTCACAAATGGAGCTTTGTCCTTCTCTCCAAAGATAAGGGAATGTTCTAGGGACCTAGGCCTATATGCCAGCTGTTGCCTTCCTTGATCACATATCTCATATAAATCAAAAGCCTATGGATTCTCTTACTATGGATTCTCTAACTAACAGAAGGGAAAGGCAAAACTGGATACTACAGAACTTTCACAATTTTAAGGAACTAAGTTATCTGGGCTGACACATGCCTGCTGCCCTCCAACTTACCTGACTCCAGGGATAGCTCCCAAGTCTGAGTGCCAGGAGTTGCAGAGACCCACATCCTCTGGCTAAGTGACTACCAGAGTTGACTGAAGGTGATGGGGCTTTGGTACCTGAAAATATGGTAACTTGCCATATTGAATATTTTAAGCTAAAGATGTTTTGAGAAAATGGCAGAAGAAGGAAGGTCACTCTGACCTTCCCCTTCTCACCGGAAATAAGTCATAAAACCCTCATGTGAGAGATGCTCTCCTTATACCCAGAGGAAAGGAGCACCCTTGACAAAAGGATGTCAAGAAAAATCCTAATAGGCCTTGCTAAGTTTTCCCCACTTTAGGACACTTACCACATGCTCCTTAACTTACCATATTCCTCCACGCTGTCTACTTTTCATCAAACCCAGCGTAAAATACTCACTAAGTCTTCATGTCCTCGTGAAGGCTCCTGTGTCACATAAAAATTATATTAAATAGGGGCGCCTGGGTGGCTCAGTTGTTAAGCGTCTGCCTTCAGATCAGGTCATGATCCCGGGGTCCTGGGATCGAGCCCCACATTGGGCTCCCTGACGAGCGGGAAGTCTGCTTCTCCCTCTCCCACTCCCACTGCTTGTGTTCCCTCTCTCACTGTGTCTCTTTCTGTCAAATAAATCTTAAAAAAAAAGTTAAAAAAATTCTTATATTAATAAATTACTATGCTTTTCTCTTACTAATCTATCTTTTTGGTTTAACTTTCAGATCCAGTCAGGGATCCTGGGAAACTTTTTCCTTGCCTACAGACGCTGTGCTTTCCCCATTGGCCAAAGTACACCACACTGCAGCCGTGACCAAAGCTCTGCAAGGCATCTTTCAGGGCAGGTGTCAACACCTGTGAGCCCATGTGCAAGTCCATGTTTCTCCTTAGTCTGCTCTTTCCTTGCCAGATAAGCGTAGCACCAGAAATAGCGCCAATACTGCAAGGGGGATGAGGCAGGTGCCAGGCATTGCAGATAAATAAGATCTCTTTGGGCAACCCAAAGAGATCATTGGAGAATCTTTATGTTTAGGTGAAAGGAGGTAGGTTAGGAGACAGGAGAAAACGTCAGGGAAAAGGAAGAACTTCAAAAGAATACCCTATTAAGGAAGCCAGGGAGGAGGGTGTCAAGGGGAGGTTGCGCAACAGCATGAAATGCCGCCAAGAGGCCAAGAAGGGTAACAACTGCACAAAGGCTGGATTTGACAAAGTGAAGGTTACCAAGAACAATACAGAGGAGGGTTTTGAGATAAGTCAGTTAAGGAAGACTTCCTGCAAAAGACTAATTTTTAATTCAGCCTTGACGAATGTAAAGAATATGGATTAATAGAAGAGTAGAGAGAATTTAGGCAGAAAGATACGTTTTAGGAAGGAGAAGGAAGCATAAGCAAGATTGGCATCGTTAAATAACAAAAATTCAACTGAGTAAACTTGAAGATCTAACTGGCTTTATTCAACAATTCGTGAATTGGGCAGGATCCCATCTAGTAAGATAGAAAGGAGCTCCAAGGAGCTGTACAAAATGGAAGGCTTTCATAGGCAGAAGGAATAAGAGATAAGGAAAGAGCAGATTACCTCACCTTGCTTTGGGTGATGGAAAGGGCCTGTGTGGCAGATTATGTCACTGGTGCTGACCAGAAAATTCCAGGCTGACTAGTTAAGACTACATTCCTGGCAGGGTGCCTGGGTGGCTCAGTGGGTTAAGTGTCGGCCTTTGGCTCAGGTCCTGATCCAGTAAGTAAATCCCTGTAAGTAAGTAAAATCTTAAAAAAAAAAAAAGACTACATTCCTAGAGAAGATTGAAAGTGTAATTAGTTAGGTATTAAACCTTGGTTTGGCTTAGCACAAGTAGACTCCAATCTGTGACCAGTTTTTTGTTTTTAACAGCACATAAACACAAGATTTTACAGCAGAAGAAGGTGTTTGAAACAATATGAAAAACAATGGAGCTGGTAAGATTGAGAAGGGAGGTGGCAGCTATTAGAAAATCTTCAAGGAAAAAAAAAGTAGAAAATCTTCAAGGCACTCAAAAAGAGTTTGCTTTGGTGAATAGTTATTTTGAATTCACTATAGAACCATTTTGGGTTTCTAACTCCAGAGGTGAAATAACTACTGACATAGCAAAATTGAGGCATGTAGGTATGAGAATCAGACCAAGTATTCGAAGAAGAGAATGCTTTCTGTTAGTTAATCAGTGTGGTGTAATTCTGAAGTAGCAGCCATGTATAGCATAGGGGAAAATTATAAGAGACTGAAACAGACCAAAAAGATTACTGATGTCTTCAATGGAAAATAGGTCTTGTCGAGCACACACTTCCAGGTTTTCTGATTCTATGGGGTCTCTGAGGCTTTTGTTGTCCTTAAGTTATTTACAACACTGTAAATTGTAGATAACTGATACCAGTACAATGACTCTTATCTAAAGATGTGCCAATGAATTTAGTTTGGCAGAGATTCCTTTGATTCTCCTCCCCCACTGTGGAAGAAATCAGTTTTGAATTAAGCACGCTCTTCAGTATTCCTGATGGCTTTTGTATGAGTCTTATTCCTTGGATTCTCTCTGCACCAGTCGCCAAATATCACCAAAACAAAATGGTATAAGATGAAGCAGAGTTTATTGCTTATCATGGTAAGGAAGAACACCACTTCACAAAAACTTGGAGTATTTTGAAGGGAGAAGGCAGAGGCAGAATTTACAGAGAACTGGAAGTTTGACTTAGGGTGACTTTTAAAATAAGGACTTAATTATGATCAGGTCAGGATCATGGTACAATAGTTCAGGATTGTTAGAAATAGCCAAGAAGTGGATGTGAGGGAAGGGATTCAAAGAATCTTAAGGGGAAAACTATTGATGTTCTCCATTAAAGTGTTGAAGGTTCTTTCAGGAAGTTCCTGTAATAAACAATCAAACCATTTGTCTGGGCAGGAGACTCCAGGAAAAATTAAGTGATGCTAAGTGAAGACAGGAGAATAACAAACTCACGCTGACGAAGACAGAAATAGCAAAGGTCATAGGAAAGTAAGGAATGGTTCCCTTTCTCCGTGTTTAGCTGAGGGTCGCCAGGTAGCTGGTTTAGGTTTCACAGTTGTAACATCTTATTGGTTCTCTCATTAATAAATGAATTAAATAAAGTTTTTGGTATGTGTTCATTTTATATTTGTATGAGAGTCACGATTTAAAAAAAATTATCTCCTAGTAGGTAATAGAATCCAAGTGATTTGAGAATATGAAGAGTTAAATAGAACTGGGTAGTTTTGTTCTTGCTACAGCTATGTAATGCCGGATTAGATAATGAATAGGTAAATCTGTAGTGAGCAGATAAATCTGTTCACTGTGAACAAGTAAGTGATGTTTGGTAAAAAGTTTCTGACTATAATCAGCATGTAAGATCTAGATTTCAGTTTTATTTCTATGGTAAACTTTAGTAGCATTTGTCAGGAAAGGAAATTGTTTCAGTTTCACTGCCCAGCTGGCTTGAATATCATTGTTATTTTTATGGGACAGGAGGGATGTGGGTAGTGGGGGTGGGTCAAGGTATCTGTTTTGGGAGACTGGACACTGATATATCAAGGAGGGTATTTCCAGAGTCTGGCCATCTCAGTCCTCCCCTATTGTAAGAAATATTCCAGCTGTGTTTGAACCTGCAGCTCGGTGGGTTTGCTCTACCACCAGTCAGATCATTCCCAAACAACGCCTCTGCTCAGGATCCCAGCGGCACTTCTTTAGGGAAGGTTTCTGAAGAAGTTGCTTAGGGTATTTGGCCATAACCTTCCCCATGTGGGTAGACTGGTTTCCCATAGCCAAACGCACTCAGTTCTCTGGCCCAGTAAATGAATATTGAATTTAAATTTAACTGACTTCCAGAATCAGAAACTTGTATTGCTCCTTGTCCTAGGGAAGGGATGACAGGGAGAGGGAAGAGCTTGGGAGGGGTTCAGTTTCTGAACCAAGAAGCCAGATAAAGTCAGACTTAACATACACTGAAAACATTTAAGAGAGGATCGTTGAGAACTAAAACAAGAAGCAAAGGCCAGACTAGGCTAGCCTGGCTAACTGAAAACCACATCCCAGTTCCTGTAAGAGTTGATGTCTGAGGCTTTCTTTTTCTTTTTAAATTTTATTTGGGAAAAAAAAAATAACTCCAGAAAGGTTCTGAAAAAAATCTAACAAATGTGTTTCACCTAGAACAAGAACCTAGAATGTATAAATATGGTAATATATGCAATTTTTAAAAGATTTTATTTTTAAGTACATACAACATGGGGTTCAAACTTACAATCCTGAGTTTAAGAGTTGAATGCTCCACCAACTGAGCCTGCCAGGAACCCCTCATGCAAAGAGTTTTCCCTCCCTCCCTCCCTTCTTCCCTTCCTCCCTTCCCCCCACTTTCTTTCCTTCTTTCTTTCTTTCTTTCTTTCAAGATTTTACTATTTCTTTGAGAGAGAGAGCATGTGTGCATGCATGAGAGAGAGAGAGAGAGAGAGAGAGAGAGAGAGAGAGAGAGAGCACAAGTGGGGTAACAGGTAGAGGGAGAGGCAGACTCCCTGCTGACCAGGGAGCCCAATGTGGGGGCTCCATCCTGCAACTCCAGGATTATGACCTGAACCAAAGGCAGACACTTAATCGACCAAGCCACCCAGGAGCCCTGCAATGATTTTTTAAAGCACAGTTTTTTCTTCCTTTTTTCTAGACTCCTCCTTTATTTATCTTCCCTTTCCTACCTCTACCCATATTAGAATCCCCAAGCCATATTAACAATCTAGTCTTTTTAAATATTTTATTACTTGTATAATCCTACAAAAATTTAATTTTTAAAAGATTGTATTTATTTATTTGAGAGAGAGAGAGAAGCTGACTCTGCTGAGCAGAGAGCCAGATGTGGGGCTCGATCCTAGGACTCTGAAGATCATGACCTGAGCTGAATGCAGACACTTAGCCGACTGAGCCACCCAGGTGCCCATCTACAAAAATCTATTTAGTTATATCTATCCATACATGTGTACACATGTTCTTTAAAAAGGGATCTGGGGCACCTGGGTGGCTCAGTGGGTTAAAGCCTCTGCTTTCGGCTCAGGTCATGATCTCAGCATCCTGGGATCGAGGCCCGCATCGGGCTCTCTGCTCAGCAGGGAGCCTGCTTCCTCCTCTCCCTGTCTCTCTGCCTGCCTCTCTGCCTACTTGTAATCTCTCTCTCTGTGTCAAATAAATAAATAAAATCTTTAAAAATAAAAAAATAAAAAAAATAAAAAGGGATCTATTTGTCAAGAAAAATTGTGAAAAAATTTTAAATGGACCAACAAAAAGATTACTAGCGGCTGTNGGGATCTGTTTGTCAAGAAAAATTGTGAAAAAATTTTAAATGGACCAACAAAAAGATTACTAGCGGCTGTCTAATGCACCCTTCCCAGTTACCCCAAACTTCATTGTCTTTGAACTAGTTTATAACTCTGTAAATTGTAGAAAACAGAGGATAATGCAGATGTTGTTGTCCAGAGAAATGGAAATGAGTTATGTCTGGTGGAATGCAACTGATTATTCCCAGTTGATAGACCAATTTTGTATCTAATTGTAAAATTTATTTCAGCATTGTTTATTCTTCTTTAAACCCCATTATAATGTCTTGCTGGTTCCCTTATTTATTAATGAGTCAAATAAAAATTTTGATACATGTTTATACTTATATCAGTCATGATTTTACCTTTCCAGAAATGCATACTTTTAACTATTTTGGAGGTTATCCACTAGGATGTTCAATGGAGTCACATGAAAGGGCCAGGTAAATCACACTGCTAGAGAAGTATATATACCTCATGTGTGGCGTAAGTCCAGATACTTATTTTTGACTTGTAGAGGTGAATGATAGTTGGCAATAGAACTTCAACTTGGCCGATTCTCTGTTTCTCTACTTTCTTCTCTACTAATATTGTGCTTTATTTTTGGTTTCTGTATTGCTTATGGCTGATAAGTTGTTCTCCAAACTTGACAGTAATGATTGGGAACATGGTTTTAAAGTCTGACTAAGTGGTGAAATATGCAAATGGATGATACCTATCTATTTCTGTTGGGTAAGAGAAAAACAGAGATCTGGTTTGCTAGTCTTATTTGTTTGTCTGTTTGTCTACTTTAAGACCATGCATACCACAAAGGAGAAAAGTTTCCCACCAGAAGAGATAACAACTCTGCTATGTAAAGTAATGAGTGTTTGCGTTTCTGTGTTGACTCTTGGTTTGTAATTGAAATAATAAATTTAGAGCTATAAATCTAGATCTCTGTCTATCCATTTGTATGCAGTTTAGAAAGCCTTTTACTTCTCTTTGTAGAAGTGTGAAATATCTTCCTATCTCTGGATGATATGCATAAATTTGATTATAAAGACTTCTAAATTAAAAGAATTCTGTTCTGGTTGGCTTATAGAGATAAATAATCACTCATACAAATCAACTATTCCTAAAATTCCCTTAAATAAGGAAATCAAACATCTATTCCTTTAAATGTGCCAGACTAAAAAAAATTCTAAAAGAAACTGACTCAGGAATATTTTAAGAATCCAAATTCACGTAATTAAGGTAAATCTTTGACAAATGAGACTGTAGATGAGGCAAAACTTTTCCTCTACCCTCTTAGGGTCTCTGGGATGGCTTGAGAATTAAGTTGATGTAGACAGATTAAGAAAAGAAAAGCAGGGGCATCTGGGTGGCTCCGTAGGTTGAGCATCTGCCTTTGGCTCAGGTCATGATCTGGCTTGGGTCATAATCCCAGGGTCCTGGGATGGAGCCCTGCATTAAGCTCCCTTCTCAGTGGGGAGTCTGCTTCTCCCTCTCCTTCTGCCACTCCCCCTGTTTGTGCTCACTCGCCTTCTCTCTCTGTCTCCCTGTCAAATAAATACATAAAATCTTAAAAAAAAGAATAGCATACAAAATTTATTTTTACATGTACAGGAGAATCTTCATAGGAAAATAGAGACCCAAAAAATGGTTAGACCTAAGTGTTTTTATACTAGGTTGAACAAAGAATAGCCATTATGAAAAAGTAACTAAAAATATTTGGGGGAGGCTCAAGGAAGGTAGGGTTATTTTAATAAGGTTTGCTTGTACAGGTTTTTTGTGACCTCCATTTCCTATCTCTGGTGATAGGAATGTTCTTTTCCTCCAGATACAGAAAGGACATCTTTCACATGGGAGCTTTATCTCCTGCTTGCAGGAAGAAAAGGGGAAGGCAGAGTGCCCTTCTTGTACCTACTGTTTCTCAAGTACCTTTAGCTCAAAATCATCAATAGGCCAGATCATCATATTCTGAGGTGGCATCTTCTGAATCCCTTCAAGACTCATTTAACAATTTTGATTTTAAAAAAGATTTATCTTTTCTCTGATTTATCAGTGTTAGTTAAAATACAAGTGTACATTTTGCTCTACTTGGATTTGTTTTTTCTAAACCTAAGGAGGTCTACTGACCAAATAAGCTAACACTACTTCTATGTCACATTAGTAAGAGGAAAAAAAAAAGGAGCCCTGACATCCAAGAACCAGTCTGATGCTATCAGCTGCTGGGCTTTCAGCTGCTGGGCCTCAGTGTTGCTAAGAGCCAGCTTGGCACTCACAGGTAGAACTTGATGGTCTTCTGCTGAACATGAGCTATTTCACAGAACATCAACATCAGGTAAGGCCAGGCCACTCTGTGACCATGATGGATTAAGACAAAAACAAGTCCATTCCAATAATCATGTCTGAACACAGACATAGCAAGAATGTGTGCAATAGAATTTAGTTAATTTGGCTAAATGTTAGTCAATATAAGTGGTTCAGACTATTCTAGGAACAATACTGACAGAGAAAAATAACCATGCATGTCTTTTTTTTAATTAACATATAACGTATTATTTGTTTCAGGGGCACAGGTCTGTGATTCGTCAGTCTTACGCAATTCAGAGCACTCACCATAACATATACCCTCCCCAATTGTCCCTCACGCAGCCACCCCATCCCTCCCAACCCCCTCCATTACAGCAATCCTGAGATTGAGTCTCTTATGGTTTGTCTCCCTCTCTGGTTTCGTCTTGTTTCATTTTTCTCTCCCTCCCCCTATGATCCACTGTCTTGTTTCTCAAATTCCTCATGTCAGTGAGATCATATGATAATTATCTTTCTCTGATTGACTTATTTCACTTAGCATAATACCCTCTAGGTCCACCCACATCATTGCACATGGCAAGATTTCATTTTTTGATGGCTGCATAATATTCCATTGTATATATAGATATACCACATCTTCTTTATCCATTCATCTGTAGATGGACATCTAGGCTCTTTACATAGTTTGGCTATTGTGGACATTGCTGCTATAAACATTGGGGTGCATGTGCCCCTTCAGATCACTACATTTGTATCTTTGGGGTAAATGCCCAGTAGAGCAATTGCTGGGTCATAGGGTAGTTCTATTTTCAACTTTTTGAGGAACCTCCACACTGTTTTCCAGAGTGGCTACACCAGCTTGCATTCCCACCAACAGCATAGGAGGGTTCCCCTTTCTCCATATCCTCGCCAACACCTGTCTTTTCCTGGCTTGTTAATTTTAGCTATTCTGTCTGGTGTGTCTTTTTGTTTTCTAAGAGAAAAGAATAGGGTGTGTTCTAAAGAAGAAATTCTCAAATTTTTTAGTCTCCAGATTCCTTTTCACTCATACAAGAAAATTTTAAAGACTTTTTTATTGATTATTTAAAGTTAGCAGTGATGATTCCATTGCATGTTAACATACATTAAATAACATCTTAGTATTATTATGAAATAGCTTCAAGGATCTGAAAGAGAACCAATGACCTAAATTGTAGAGTTTCAGTTCATTCTAGAATATTAAAGAGCATAGCGAAGCACAAAACTTAAAAAGTTAATTTTATTTGCCTTGTGTCCATTTGGGCTGCAGAGCAAAAGAAACTATCTACAAAATGAAAAGGCAACCTATGGACTCTCAAAACTGTTAAAATGGCTATTATTAAAAAAACAGAAGATAACAAGTGTTGGTGACAGTGTGGAAAAGGGGGAACCCTGATATACTGTTGGTCGGAATGTAATGGTACAGTCGTATGGACAATAGCACAGAAGTTCCTCAAAAAATTAAAAATAGAGCTATCACATGATCTAGCAATCCTTTAGATATTTATCCAAAGGAGTTGAAATCAGGATCTTGAACAGATAACTATACTCTCATATTCACTGGAGTATTATTTACAATTGCTAAGACATAGAAACAATAAAAATTTTCATCAACAGATGAATGGATAAAGAAAATGTGGTACATACAAACAATGGAATATTATTCAGCTTTAAACAGGAAAAAATCCTGCCATTTTGTAACAACATGGGATGGACCCAGAGGACATTACACTAAGTGAAATAACCTAGACATAAAAAGACAAATACTGAATGATCTTACTTATATGTGGAACTTAAGATAGTCCAACTCATAGAAGCAGAGAGTAGAGTGAGGGTTATCAGGGGCTGAGGAGAGGGGAAATTGGGGAGGTGATAGTCAAAGGGTCAAATTCCAGATAAATAAGTACTGGGGATCTACTATATAGCATAGTGCCTATAGCTAACAATCTTATATTATACATTTTAAATTTGCTAACAGGAGTGCCTGGGTGGCTCAGTCAGTTAAGTGTCTGCTTTCGGCTCAGGTCATGATCC
Source organism: Ailurus styani (assembly GCA_002007465.1). Lineage (NCBI taxonomy): Eukaryota > Metazoa > Chordata > Mammalia > Carnivora > Ailuridae > Ailurus > Ailurus styani. The sequence goes on from LNAC01000062.1 coordinate 4,737,328, forward strand.
TGGGGGTCCTGGGATTGAGCCCCAGATCAGGCCCTCTGCTCAGTGGGAAGTCTGCTTCTCCCTTTCCCTCTGCTGCTCTCCCAGCTAGTGCTCTCTCTCTCTCTCTCTCTCTCTCTCTCAAATAAATTAAAAAAATCTTTTTTAAATACTTGCTAACAGAGTAGATCTTACATTAAGTGCTGTTACAACACATACACATACACACACAGGCACACACACACTAATGACAACAACACTAAAGAGAGGGTGAGGAAGCTTTGGGGAGTGATGGATATGTGTGGCCTTGATGGTGGTGATGGTTTCACAGGTGTATACTTATCTCCAAACTCATCGAGTTGTATATGTTAAATATATATAGTTTTGTATATGTCAATCATAGCTCAAAAAAGTAGCACAAAAAAAGTTAAAAAAATTTTTGCTTATAGTTCTTTTGGTCTTTAGCCTAAGTGTATACCTGCTAAAATCTGTGTTCAAAAGTTACTAGAGTTACTAATTTCTTTTATCTTTGAATTTTGACTATACTCTGGTTTGACCTAGTTCATGATTTGAGTTATGGGAAAATTGCATAGCCAAGCAAAATCTCAAACTAATCTATAGCCCAAACTGGAACCCATATCTAAGACCAAACCCACTGACCAGTGCAAGTGTATCAGTTCAGAAATCAGTTTACAGTTCAGTCAGAATCCCAGCCAGTACCATCTCAATACAATGTGGGACCAAGATTTATACCAACACAGATAAACAACCATGTTGTCCTCAGCTAAGAGATCAGCCCAACTCAGAACATAGTCATGTGCCAGTTCAGCTTGACACAGAAATCAAATGTCTCCTGACTAACCCAGATTGGAACCAAAGCCTGCTTTAGGATGGCCCCGAGCCTAGTATATGCTAGCTCATTCCACACTCATTCCCTCATTAATTTATTCAACAAGCGTTTATTGTAGGCTTACTAGATTCCAGGCACTGTGGTAGGTATTAATGCTTATCTGGGCATGGGAGGACTCCTGAGAGGCCTGCATCACCCTAGTCACCCAAATGCACAGTTTAACTCTTCTTCTATTGTAGTCAACACTTCCTGACTAGTGTCATCAGAGAAGTTCTCACAGAATTTTCTCATGACATCATATAGTGCTTCATCCCCTTATGGCAATTTTTTATGTAACAGCAAGTCCCATCATGACCCCCATCCCATAACCTTTTGACCTAGTGGATATCTATATCTGCTTAGGACCATTCATTCAACAAATATTTAGTAAATGTCTTTAGATTAATTAGTCCTAGAGACACAAAAATACTGCCTTTAATTAATTCACTGTCTTTATTCCTACCAAAGGAGATTAATATATTAAAAAAAAGCTTACTCCAGTTCTATAACAAAGGTATAACTTCTTTAATAATGGTATCTTCAAAACTCTATGAGAGCCTAATGGAGGAGTTATTTCTTAGTGCTAGGAAAGCATGGTTAGGGGAAGTGATTTCTCCACTGTTCCTTGAAGAATGACTACAGGTTTAGTGAGAGAGAAAGACATTCCGAGAAAAGAAGCAGTCTAAGCCATGGCGTATAGGCAATCAGAAGAATAGGATGCTCCAAGGACAAATAATTGGAGATGTTATGGAATACCTTATACAAAAAAATACCTTTGAAGATACGATGGTTAGTACCACTTCAGGAATAATGGGATTTGCTCTAAACCTGACCCAAGGATGTGTGACACCAAGGACATATGACAACAAACATATAATAATAATTATGCTAATACTAATGGATTTTTTGAGAAAGTGTCTTATGAATTAAATCCCACCAATCCAGTTTAACTTCTTGATTAATGAATAGATTGCAAAGCTCTCAAATACATAATGGGGGCAAAATGCCCTTTTGCGGTGGTGAGAGTGGCAGGATCAGAAAGGATATTCTTGGGATTAAAAGGGCAGGATATAAATGTTTTGCTGCTTCTATCATTGTCATGATGAATTTTCCAAGGTCTGCACACCTTCCTGTATCATAGATTACCTTTCCCTCCTATGACACATTTCCTCAACATCAACTCACCTGCTTGTTATGTGGAGTTCCCCACACCAGTGTCACAAACATAACTGCCTACAAGTGCTAGGTGGATAATATGAGTAAAGTTTGCTAAGTGAGGGCTGAAAAACTAAGAGTATCTGCCTCGCCCATAGAAGGGAGCTGTTATTTGGCTCCAGCCAGCCACTGCCATGTAGGAATGCAGACTAAGGGTTGTCAGAACTCCAACATTTTCAAGAGAAGCCAGAAATTCTGATTTTTATTATGGAAACTCTCAACTTGGCAAATAATTGGGGAAAAAAAAACCCAACAACCCTCAAAGCAGGCCAACAAAACATGTCTGTGGGCCTGATTCTACTGCTGGGCACTAGTTTGTGAGACATTGTCTGAAACTTTCCTAGTTTTCTGTGATATCATACTTGAAGGAATGAAGGACTGTTCCATCTCCTTCCAACATTACTGATTTTCCAAATATAGACTCACCCTCCTCTTCTTGTGAAGTACTATTTGGCACCACCCTCTAGTGATTTCAGAGCTTGCTCACCCCTTTAAACATCAAATTTTACCCCTCTCCTTGTGATATCATGAACTATGCCAATAGTCTTCCCCTTCACTCTTGCCTGGTCATGCCCTTTATGACATATGAATGGCCTTACCACCTTGGAATGACAACCCATTTTTTTCATTCCTTTACAATCCTTTGCATATTTCTTTGATCATTCCCCTGTGTTATGATGAGTAACCTCATCCCAGGACTGCAATTTGCAATGGGGCGTGGGAAGATACAATCTCTATGGCATCACAAAAGGATGAGGTTGTTTGGAAAAGTTCATGGTGTCATAAGAAAATGCTTGCGTTAACAAAGATTTTAAAAATAATCATAAAAGGGAAGGATGCTTAAAAACTGTGATTTAGATCTCTTTAAAGTGAATAAAAATTATAAGATTAGTTTTCCCAGTATGTCAGGTGAACTATTATAGGATATCTTTAAAGAGAATTTGCTTTCTGGCTATAATGTCTATTTCTTAGGTGGAGTGAGAGATTATAACTTTTTAACTACATGGAATGAAAATCCAGAGATTAGGAGTAAGGTTTCTATAACTGCAGTCATCGTACATTTTAGGGCTTTTCGCTGGAAATAAAAAAAATTATGAATGTAGCCCACAATATTTATTTGATACTGTTCCTTACTGCAGCATGGCTGAATTTTATTCTCATTAAAGTTTTATAATCCATGGAATATATACCTCAGGATTCTTCATACTACTTTGTATGAAATAGTTTATTCTTTGTTTTTAAGATGGTTAAGTGGGAACAGGATTATCATTTTCAGGATATGGTAAAACTTTTTGGGCAGGGATAGACTAATTTTTAAAGTAAGATGCTCTTGAAATTATGGTCATTGTAACGCGGATCTAGATATTATGATTTATGGTTAGTAGTATTTATCTCCTATGTGTTAGTCACTATAATATCAGTGGGCAGAGGATATAATTTCCATTCTATTTCTAAAGAAAAAAAGAGAAAAATAAAAATCAAATCCCTTTGCCAAAACACTGAGAAAAAACAATCCCTAACAACATAATTTTAGAAGCTGCGTAATGGAGAAAAATGTCTCAAAGGAGACTGAAAAGGAGTATCCAGAAAGGTAGAAAAAAAACTAGGAGAGAATGGTGTCAGATGCGCAAAGTATTTCAAGCAGAGAGAAGTTAGCAGCAAAGAATTCTGCTAATAGTTGAATAAGATGAGGACAGAAAATTGTCCATTCACAGGTGAGCTTAATAAAAGCAATCTCAGAGGAGTGGAGGAGATGGAAGGCAGACTGGGATAAGCTGAGAATAAAAGGGAGGGGAGCAGGTAGAGAAAGGAATTTTTAAAGGAATTTGCACTATAATAACCAGAGGAACAAGTTATAGGGTGATTTGGAATCAGGGTAAGGGTTTTATTTCAAATATTTTATTATAAAAGTTTTAAACAGAGAAATTGAAGGAATTTCACAGTATCACTGAATTCTACAATGAAAATATTACTCTATTTGTTTTATCTGTAAGGAAGGGATTTTTAAAGATGGAAAACATTCCTAGAGCATATTTGTATGCCTTAAGAGTGTGATAGCTAGGGGAGATTAATGATACAGGGAAGACAAGGGTTGGCCAAGTGAGAAAAATGAAGTCCTTGAGAACTGAGGGGAATGGATTCAGGTAAAGGGACTGCCTTTTATTGTTATAGGAGGAAAGAAAGGGGAAATGGTTACAGAATCATGTAGGTTTGTGGATTTGACAGTAGGAAAGGTGTAGCAGATGCTACACCTTTCCCAACTAACAGCTTAGACCTTCTCTTGCTAAAAGAACCTAAAATTTGGCACCACTGGCCCAGACCCAGGGAGTTAATAGTGATTGGTCTCAGCCAGTCGACCACTGCATTCCCCTTTGCCAGATATTAACTTTCCCATCATATCTTGCAGCTAAGAGAATGGCCATAGAACCTACTTCTGGTCAATGGAATTTAAGGGTTGTTTGCTGAGGGGGCTTCAGTGAAAGCTTTTCCTTTGTGGAGAAGAGGGGAGGGAACTTGTCACATTAAAGGTCCTTTTGCTGCCTTCATCCAACTCCTGTGTTTCTTATTTTTGAATGTGGTCAAGTTCATGATGCAGGAAATATGATAGACATTTTTCAACCTTCAAGAAACTTGAAGATGAAAAGCCAGAGCTGAGAGAAGGCAGGAGGTAGGCAATATGATGCTACTGTTTAGCAGCTGAACCAATGCCAACTATCTCCTCCAGACTTATTTTTATCATGGAAAAATAAACTCCAATTCATTGGAGCCCCTGTAGTCAGGTTATGTCACTTTAACTGAATATAGATACAGAATATGAGGGAAGTACAGTAGCTATAGAAGTTCTGCTGAAAAATTTAAACTTATTTAGGAATACCCAAAGGCAGAGGAAATAATCTATTATCCCTTCTAGAAAAAGGCCCAAGATCCTCTGCCCTTGGGATTGTTTCCCTGCTTAGTCTGTCTGTGAGTTACTCAATTATTCTCTCAATAAATCCCCCTTTACTTAAAGTTAGCTAGAATTCGGGTGCCAGGGTGGCTCAGTCGTTAAGCATCTCCCTTCGGCTCAGGTCACGATCCCAGGATCCTGGGATCAAGCCCCACATTGGACTCCCTGCTCATCCGGGAGTCGGCTTCTCCCTCTCAGACTCCCTCTGTGCTCTCCCTCGCTCTCTCTCTTCCAAATAAATAAATAAAATCTTTTAAAAAAAAGTTTGCTAGAATTGGTTTCTGTTGCTTTAAACCGATGGTTCTCAACTAGGGAGATTTTGCCTCTTAATGACTATCTGGCAACGTCTGGAGATATTTTTGGTTGACACAGCTGAGGTTGGGTAATTTTCACATCTAGGGTGAAGACACCAGGGACGCTGGTAACATCTATAATGCACAGGACAAACCCCCACAACAAAACATATTTGACCCAAAGTGTCAATAGTGCTGCTGTTGAGAAACCCTGCTTTAAAACAAGATTTCCTTAACTTGTACAAGGTGGTTCTCAAGAAAGCTGACTTAGGGTCAGGGGAAAATGAGTGGGAAGGGAGAATGGAAGTCTAAGGAGCAAGAAGTGTGGAATGACCTTCAGAAGTGTGCAAGAGAGAATATGCTAGAGAAATATTGGAGGATTGCTGGGCAGTGGTTAGGGTCTACCTGAGGTTGGTGACTATGAATTTAGAGACATGGGTCTAATGATATTTGTCCAGCAATATAGAACTACATTGCTGGAGAAAAGGAAAAGGAATATTTTGGGTTTATCAAGGGCTGGGTTTTTTTGTTTTGCTTTGTTTTGTTTTCAGGTGAGAGCAATACAGGGAAAGAAAGACAAGGGAATTGATGTTTATATAGAACTTATTTTACTGATGAACCAGAGAAATTAAGCTGGATAATGAGGAAAGAAATAACAAGAGATAACTGATAATAAAAACTGAGGGGAAAGAAAAATTAAGAAAACAATCCCATTTACAATTGCATCAAAAATAATAAAATACCTAAAAAATAAATTTAACCAAGGAGGAGAAACATCTATACATTGGAAACTATAAGACATTGATGAAAGAAATTGAAGAAGACACAAATAAATGAAAAGATATCCCATGCTCATGGGTTGGAAAAACAAATATTGTTAAAATGTCCATACCACCCACAGCAACCTACAGATTCAATGCAAATTCAAGTGGCATTTTTTAAAACAGAAATAGAACAAATAATCCTAAAATTTATATGTAACCATAAAAGGCCCCAAATAGCCAAGGTAATCTTGAGAAAGAATAACAAAGACAGACAGAGGCTTCACGCTTCCTGATTTGAAACTATATTACAAAGCTGTGATAATTAAAACAGTATGGTATTAGCATAAAAACAGACATAATAGCTCAGTGGAACAGAATAACCAGAAATAAACCCATGTATATATGGTCAATAATTAATTTACAACAAACGAGCCAAGAATGCACAATGGGAATAAATAGTGTTGGGAAAACTGGACAGCTACATGCAAAAGAAAAATTGGACCACTATCTTACACCAGAAACAAAAATCAATACAAAAGAGATTAAACACATGAATGTAAACCTGACAGCATAAAACTCTTAGAAGAACTTCCACGTGGGTGGTAAGCTCCTTAATGTCAGTCTGTTGATGACTTTTTTGGAATTGAAACCAAATCCTTGAAAGTAAAGGCAAGAAACCTTTGCTTTGAAAGTAAATGCAAGAAACACAAAAATAGGGGAACCTTGGTGGCTCAGTTGGTTAAGTGTCTGCTTTCAGTTCAGGTCATGATTTCAGGGTCCTGGGATTGAGCCCTGCATTTGGGCTCCCTGCTCAGTGGGGAGGCTGCTTCTCCCTCTCCCTACCATTTCCCCTACCCCTGACTTGTGTTCTCTCTCACTCTCTCTCAAATAAATAAATAAAACTGAAAAAATAAAAAACAAAAATCAAAAACAAACTCATAGAACAGATTGGTGGTTGCTAGATTCAGGAGGTGGGGAGTGGGTGAAACAGGTGAAGGTGGTCAAAAGGTACATACTTCCAGTTGTCAAATAAGTAAGTCTTGAGGATATAAACTATAGCTTGGTGACCATAGATAAACAATCCTGTGTTGTATTTTTAAAACTTGCTATGAGAGTAAACATTTTTTAAAGGTTTATTTATTTATTTTAGAGAGAGAGAGAGAGAGAGAGCGAGCGCTTGGGCCTGATGGAAAGTTGGGGGGAAGGGGAGAGAGAGAGAATCTCAAGCAGACTTCCCACTGAGTGTGGAGCTCCACCCTATCACCCTAAGCAGAATGTCCTGAGATCAGGTCCTGAGTGGAAATTAAGAGTTGGATGCTTAACTAACTGAACCACCCAGCTGCCCTTCTAAGAGAATAAATCCTAAAAAAAATCATAAGAAAACATATTTGTAATTATGTGTGATGTTGGATGTTAACTAGACTTATTGTGTGATCACTGCATAATGCATACATACTGAATATATAATTTCGAAACATTATGTTGTACACCTGAAACTAATATAATTTGTCAATTATACTTCAATAAAGAAAAAAGGGAAAACAACCCTGAGGAAATCAAGTTGATCTAGAGACAACTCATATTCCCTAGCGTTTGTTAGAAATGCAGACTCTCAGGAGTCATTGTGGATCTACTGAATCTGAATCTGGGCATTTTAACAAAACCCCCAGGTGCTTTCTATGCACATGAAGGTCTGAGAAGCAATGGGTTAGAGGATTCGATGAAGGTGAAAATTTTTGCAGATGCTGAAAAGATGCTTCTGGCAGAATTTTCTAAATCAGAGGTTAGCAAAAAAATTTTTTTTCTTCTGTAAAGAGCTAGGTGGTAAATATTTTTAGCTTTGTGGGCCAAACAGTCTCTGTTACAACCACTGCCATGGTAGTACAACAGCAACCAGGGACAATAAACAAATGAGTATGATTGTTGAGTATGGCTGTGTTCCAATAAAATTATACACAAAAACAGGCAGTTGGTTGATTTGGTCCAAGGGCCATAGTTGGCAGACCCCTGATCTAGACCTTAGTAAAATGAGTAAGTCTTGGCTCCCATGTAGAGTGTACTGTTTTCTTGTTCTGATTACTTACTGTCTCTTGTCAGTAAATACTCCTGCCTCCCTCTCTCCTCTTCTGAAGACAATGAAGAACTTGGCCAGTTGATGTTCTGTGAGATCCTAGAAGGAGTGAGAAGGGGGAGAACTGAAGTATTAGGAAGCCAGAATCTCCTTTACATCATTTTTCTTCTGCCAAAAGTACCAAGTATTATGGTGCAGGCTTCACATCAGCTGCTTCTTTGGAGTTGTTTCCCTTTTATTTTCTCCTGGCTTCCTGTAAACTCATTTTGAGCTTCTCCTCTGAGCCAAGGGAAATTAAGAAAAGATATTGTATCCTTGCATAGACCGGGTTGAGCAATAATCCCTTGATGGCAGTGGCAGTGTTCATCAGAGAGAGATTCAAAGGTAACAGGCTGGAGGTTGGGGGTAGTGGAGGGGAAGAGAAGTAATATCTATTGAGCATCTCATCCCTAATGCTTTATATATATCATTTGAATCCTTACAGTAAGTGCAGTATTATGACCCAGGATACAGATAGAGAAACTGAAACCAATATTTTATCAAACATTAATATAGCAATTACTGTACACCAAGTACTGGTCTGGTTTACAAATATAAACTCATTTAATCCTCAGAACTCTATGGGAGGGGAGGGAACTATTCTTGCCTCCATGTTAGAAATGGGGAAACTATGCTATGGAGACAGGTTAAGTAACTTGCCAGAGGAAACTCAGTTAATAAAGGTAGAGCTGGATTTTTAATCCAGACAGGATGGGATCCTGTTCTGACTCCAAAACCTTGTTTTTTTCCATTGCACAATGTAATAATAGCATGTTCTCCAGTCCTCCTCCCCATCAGATTTTCCATCAATGCTAACCCCCCAAGTTTGGGGTTACCTATTAAGTAACATTTCCTTATTAGTCCCTCAGATCATAGCATGTTTCCAGGGGTCATTATCTATTTTTCTCTACCACAAAACAATCTTCATTAGTATAAGAGATGCTGTTGCCTGCTTTACATGAACATGACACTCTGAAAAATGTTCCTCAGCAATTTCTCCTAACCCTGGATCTTGCTGTTTAATCTTTGTTTGCCCTGTCTTCCTTGTCTTCTCTTTTTTGTTCATGCCAGAATATTGCTGAGAATAATGCTGACATCTGAGTCACCACGCTAGTGTACATTATCCTTTTCCTCTTATTTTATTATTGGACTAATCCAATTTTCTTATTTTCCATTATTCACCTCCATTGGATTACTATAAATAATCTAGATACATTATTACCAGATCTCTCAGAGTGTCCCCTTAAAGGGTCTATCCCAAATCTTAGTGCCTGGATCAGGCACTATGTGTTTGGCCCTCTGGTAGATAATGGATAATAAAAATGTGGAAGATAGGGATGCTTGGGTGGCTCAGTTGGTTAAGCGTCTGCTTTTGGCTCAGGTCCTGGGATAGAGTCCTGCATTCTGCATCTGGCTCTTGCTCAGTGGAGAGCCTACTTCTCCCTCTGCCTGCCACTCCCCCTGCTTGTGCTCTGACAAATAAATAAATAAAATCTTAAAAAAAATGTGGAAGATGTATTTACAGTTCAGTGTTTTCCAGTGTTGGGATGTGGTATTGTCTCCTGATCTGACACTAATACTGATTACTAACGACACATAACCAATATACAATATTTCCCATGTTTTTCAAATTGAAATTCAGTGCTCCTACACCATCATCTCTTGAATATTCTTTCTTACGCTAGTGCTTTTGCTCTTCAATCTATCCATCGGAACAGAACATGATTATTTTCTTTACATTTGCCTCTGCTATTAAACCTTCCTTAGAGGCAGAATCACAACATTCCAAGACTTTGATGATGATAACGAGATAGTTCAAGATTTTGATTTTAAAAAATGGACAAATGTTTCTAACTGAACCTTAGAAAGGTTTGAGGCACTGTTCTAAGTATGTCCATGAGAAGAAGTATGTAAGAGCAAAGTTCATGGGTCTTACAATCCAAAGACTTGAATTATACTCCTAGTTCGGCCACTAAGGTAAGAATGGCTAACATTTATTGGGCACTTAGTATGTGCCAGTCACTTTTCTACTAACCGTTATGCTGTGAGGAGGGTACAGTTATCACCCCCATTTTACAGACAAGAAACCGAAGCACAAAGCTCTTAAGAAACTTGGAGTTGGTATGGTAAGCCGAATCCGGTTTTGCAACATAGGCGGTCTGACTCCACACTGGTGCAGTTAGTTACTACCCGCCTTTATTTCCTGGTAAATAGAATCAACCATGATTAACATATATGCAGCAGGTTCTGCACTGGTTTACTCATTTAATCTTCACTAACAACTGTGAGGTAGATACGATGTTTTACAAGCTAGGAATCGAAGGCTCAGAACGGTAACTATTATTTGGCAGGCATGCTTTGAGATCAGCCTCGAGACTCCAAAAGCTTCTCTAACCCCCGAACCAGGTAAATCTTTGCGCCTGTTTTCCCACCTTTAAAGTGAGGGGGAGTGGAGTAACGCCTCAGTTCTCCGAGGAGAGGCTGTAGAGAAAAAAGAGATAAATGAGCAGAAGGGTGTGAGAGAAGGGGTAGTAAAAAGCAATTAAGCTCGGTGGCCGAGGGCCCTGCATGCATAACCGGGGCTGGTGGGGGTGCGGATACGAGAAAGATTCCCGCCAGGGAGGACGCCGGGGCTGTCACCCCGAGCGAGGCCTATAGGAGAAAATGGGCCTGACAGCCTGTCTCCGACCGGTCTGGGCGCTGCCGACGCAGGCCACCGGCCAAAGGGGAGGCGATCCCTGGGGCTTTGTCCCGATCCCGGGACAGCACCTCACCCGCCCAAACCCTGCTTCGCCGGCTTCTCCATGAAAGCTAGAGAAGGAAGAGGCGCGGCTACCCGCCCGCGTCGCAGAGCGCCACGTCCCTCTTGGCTTAGGCTCCCCCAGGCTCCTCCGCGTCCCTCTTCCACGCCGCCCGCCTCTCAACCAGAGGGCGCGGCCTCGTCTCCGCCCCCGCCAATCGGGAGCTTCCGCGACCCCAACCGGACCAATCAGAGGCTGTTGGGGGGCGGGGGCTGTCGCCAAGACAGCGAAGAGGCGGGAGCGCGCGGTCAGCAGAGGTACAGAGAAAAGCCGCGGGCGGGGGGCTGGAGAGACAGTTTTCTGTCCTGCGTGCATTCAGCAGGCGGAGCCTCGAGCGCCGAGACCCGGCTTGGTAAGGCCGGGGGCCCGAGGTGGGTGCGGATCAGCGCGGCGGGAGGCTGGAGCGGGTCCTGAGATAGGGCTCAAGGCTTCGCCTGCCCTACCCTGCAGTGAGAATGGCGGGGGGGAACCGCACAGTGGGCGGTGGAGGGGCTCTTCCAGTTGCAGCCCGAGGCGTGGGGTCCCTTTTTCCACTCCACTTGCCTTAGGGCACCCAAGCTTTCTTTGGGGTAGATGAAGGTGGTAGGCTCTTGGCGGGGAGCAGACGTGGGTGAATGCAGTACTGAGACCCCGACAGGGTCCAGCCTCGCCTTGGCAGGTCGACGCGCGAGGGAGGTGCTCACTAAGAAGGGGGGTGTACCCACCAGTTCCTTGCTGATGCGCATCACCCCTGGCGCGGGCAAGCAAAACCAGGCCGGCCAATCCTGGTCTTCCGCCCGTCAGTTAACCCCGCAACCCTTGGCACTTAGAGAAAGTTCGTGTCAGCTATGGTATTGTTTTCCCTTAAGTGAGAAATCGCTGTGAGATAAGCCCTTTCTGTTTCGGTGGTAGTACTCTCACTTCCTTGTTGCACTTCCTAAACGGTAACTCTGCGAACAAATGCTCTTATTGTTGTGGTCGGGGCTGGCAAGTGGTCTTGGTTGGCAATTATTTTACAACATTCAGATTTTTTTTTTCTTATGATTTTATTTGTTTGACAGAGAGAGAGCACAAGCAGGGAAAGCGACAGGCAGAGGAAAAGGGAGAAGTAGGGGCCCCGCTGACCGTGTGGGATCATGACCTGAGCCAAAGGCAGCCGCTTAACGGACTGAGCCACCCAGCCTTCCCATAATATCCAGATGTTTTATAATACTGAGACAGAGAACAGGAAGAGAGGGAGAGAAAGAAAGAGGGAGGGAGAAAATATGAACATGACCCTTGAAGCATTATTCTGATTTCTGGGAGACAGAACCTCTTGAGATTCTCAGAATGTCCGCTAAATTCTTCTTTTTTTCTTTTTTCTTTTTTTTTTTTTTTTTTTTAAGATTTTATTTATTTATTTGACACAGAGAGAGAGATTACAAGTAGGCAGAGAGGCAGGCAGAGATGTCCGCTAAATTCTTAAATTGGATGATGTACATTTACACAATTGAATAAGTAAGTGCTCCCATCTAAGCCTTTTATTAAGGCTATTAAATCCATAGATGAATATGAACATCAAACCACCTACTATTATCTTGGCTTAAATTGGGGGAAGGCGAAAGGAGGTTAAATGGAAATATTTCTTTTTTTTTAAGATTTTATTTATTTATTTGAGAGACAGAGAGAGTGGCAGTGGGGGGCAGGTAGGGGCAGGCAGAGGGAGAGGGAGAAACGGGCTGTTCACTGAGCAGGGATCCCTATGTGGGGCTCGATTCTAGGACCCTGGGATCATGACCTGAGCGGTAGGCAGATGTTTAACCAACTGAGCCACCCAGTTGCCCCTAAATGCAAATATTTCTGATAGTCAATTCTGTCTGAAGGAGATTCTGGACTTTCTCTAAAGAATTGGGGGAAAAAATGCTGAGACAGTTGCTTTAAGAAATTTATTAAAAGTGGTATGGTCAATAGATTTGGATCTGATATGCAAATATTTCTGATAGTTTTGTTTGAAGGAGATTCTGGACTTGCCCTGTAAGAATTGAAAGAATTGAGGAGACATTTGCTTTAATGAGTTTGTTAAAAGTAGTGTGACTAGAGGTATAATAGATTTGGATCCTATAACCTATAGCGTCTTTCATGATTTTATTTAAAGTTTTATTTCTTAGGGCCTTCCCTAGCGAATTCTATTGAATAGTCAGGCAATATCCAGATTCTTTCATCTTGTCCCTTATAGAAATTAACTCAGGATTCATCTTGATTGAAGCTGAATGTGAGTTCTTGTTTCATAAAACTTGATCAGCAAATTCAATGCTGAACAAACAAATGTCTCAACAAACGTTCCTCAGTTAATAGGGCCCAAATTTTTAAAAAAATGGAAATTTAGAATGAGAAATCTCAAATACTATTACCCTTGTGATTGGGGTGAACATAGAGACTACTGTTTCTCATCTTGTTCTCTAAACTCTCCATGATCTGGTCTTTCTAGTGAAAAATTCATTTCTGCCTCCTTGTGGTGGCTAGTGCTGTTCTCTTTCAGCAATCTTAATATACCCATCTTGCCATGGCCGAAGTCCCTGCTCTGTTCATCTTAATCTGCTGATTGGTACTTACTGTTCAACTTTTGCCAAGTTGGTTTGTGCCCTGTAAATACCAGTTAAAACAAAATGCACCGGGCACCTGGGTGGCTCAGTGGGTTAAAGCCTCTGCCTTCGGGCTCGGGTCATGGTCTCCCGGTCCTGGGATTGAGCCCCGCATGGCGCTCCCTGCTCAGCAGGGAGCCTGCTTCCTCCTCTCTCTGCCTGCCTCTCTGCCTACTTGTGATCTCTCTCTGTCAAATAAATAAAATCTTAAAAAACAACAAGAAAAACCACAAAATGCACAATGAAAACAATGAGGGTAACTTTCAAAACTCTAGTTGTTAATTACGGTTGCTAATATAGACTATCAGTAACATGATCAATACCAGTCAGTGTCTTTTGGGGTTATGTTGTGTATCTCTATAGGTATATCCAATTAATATTCAGAATAATATTTAAGTTGCTTTCCACTTTCTAAGGGCCCTTTTGATGAATGAGCAAAATACCCTTTTAAGTATTTGGTAGTTGGAGGAATCAAGTATAGGATTTTAAAATGCATTGAAAGTATTCCTTGAAGTGGATAAACTTTTAAGTATTGTGAGTAATTGAGTTGACTGTATTTGGTATGATAGATGGTTAGCTTTTTCTAAATATCTGAAGGTCTAGAAGGGGGAAATTTGTTATTTTTATGTTGGATATGTGCAGTTAGCTTATAGACTTTAAAAAACAGGCTCCTAACAATTTCAAATAATTTATTTAATGAAAAAAATCTCAGTCACTTACTGATTTTTAATCCAAAGTTTAAAAAAAAACATGAAATGGTGAAAATTATTCTTGATTAGAATTTGATGGCCAGATTTCAATCCTGTCTCTGTCAAATAGTCTTGGCCACATCACTTGGCTTCCTTATGCTTTATAACCTTTTGTAAAAGTTGGGTCTGAACCAGACCACCTCTGAGATCATTTCTGGTCCCAGAATTCTGTTTTAAAAATTTTACAGCAACCTAGTGGAAATTGAGATAGCAGTTGCATGCTTTTGTTTTTGGCAGAGCTTTTTATTTTTTTTTTATTTTTTTTTTATTTTTTATTTTTTTTAAAGATTTTATTTATTTATTTCACAGAGGGAGAGAGATCACAAGGAGGCAGAGAGGCAGGCAGAGAGAGGGGGGAAGCAGGCTCCCTGCTGAGCAGAGAGCCCGATGCGGGCCTCGATCCCAGGACCCTGAGATCATGACCTGGGCCGAAAGCAGAGGCTTTAACCCACTGAGCCACCCAGGCGCCCTTGGCAGAGCTTTTTAAAAAATGTTTTTAATTGTTGTTTCTTTAAAATTTGGCAGAGCTTTTTGGCATATTGTATTTTAGTTATCCAAAGTACAGTACATATGCATAATGGAGACATTGTAATTTTAATAAATTTGTTTATTGAGTGATACAGATGAGAAACAGTATCTGCTTTCATTAAGTAAGCCTATTATCAAGGATACTGTAACCAATTAAGATAGAAAAAAAAGCAATATGGTGGTGTCCTTTTCTACAGATATGAGCATCAGAGACATTAATATCTATACTAATGTCTTGATACATGGAAGGGTTGGAGTCCAGCTCAGCTGGTCATACATTTGAATCTTGCTTTCCTGTGGACCCTCATTAAATTTTTTTTTAATAAGTAATCTCTGTGCCCTAGGCGGGACTCAAACTCACAATCCCAAGATAAAGCATTGCATGCTCCATCAACTGAGCCAGCCAGGCACCCCAATATCTATACTAATGTCTTGATACATGGAAGGGTTGGAGTCCAGCTCAGCTGGTCATACATCTGATACTTTACTTTGAATCTTGCTTTCCTGTGGACTCTCATTTTTAAAGGGAAAATGAAGGGGCGTCTGGGTGGCTCAGTGGGTTAAAGCCTCTGCCATCGGCTCAGGTCATGAGATCAGGGTCCTGGGATTGAGCCCCGCATCGGGCTCCCTGCTCAGCAGAGAGCCTGCTTCGTCCTCTCTCTGCCTGCACCTCTGCCTACTTGTGATCTCTCTCTCTCTCTGTCAAATAAATAAATAAAATCTTTAAAAAGAAAAAAAGAAAAAAAAAAGAAAATGAAGTTGAGTACCAGGGTACTGGTCTCCCTCATCACTGCTGTCATTGAGAAACTCAGAAGCCGTTTATTTTTCTCCACGCTGCTCCTTTTCACTGTTAGAATTAAGACATTAACAGCAAGAAGAAGCAACCAAGATTTCCTGGTCAAGGGCAGTGCCTTGGAGAAAGAAACCTGGAACTGTTTTTTGTTTTTTTTTTTAAGATTTTATTTATTCATTTGACACAGAGAGAGATTACAAGTAGGCAGAGAGGCAGGCAGAGAGAGAGGAGAGAGGAGGAAGCAGGCTCCCTGCTGAGCAGAGAGCCCAATGCGGGCCTCGATCCCAGGACCCCGGGATCATGACCTGAGCCGAAAGCAGAGGCTTTAACCCACTGAGCCACCCAGGCGCCCGGGAACTGTTGTTTTAATCCCAGGGAAGAAGAGGTTGTATTCATCTCTTTTGTTGGATGTATTATTTTCATTGACCTACAGCTGCATCAGGACTTTGGCTGTGGCAATGCTCAGAGGAGAGTTCTAAAGCAGCCTTTCCAAAAATGACATTTAAAGGTTGTATGTCAAACTGGTATATTGCTTTTTAGGTTCTATAACTTTGAGTGTTTACAGAACAGATTTTTATTACTTTATATAGCTGTTTCATTTTCAGGACACAAAGGGCATTAATATTTACTGAACATTTACGATTGCCATGCATTGTGCTAATTACCAAGTAGTCATTCTTATTTTCAGCCAATCAAAAACTTATGAAGAAGTATTAGTTCATTTTATAGGTAGGAAAATTGAGAATCAGAGAGGCAAATAGCTTTCGAGTAAATGGAAGTGATAAGGATTCAATCTGTTGTTTATTTTTGACTGTGCTTTGTAATAAAAGTCATATGCCTTTTTGACATATAACATGTGTATGATCACTCTCCTGGTTAGATGATTTCATGTTAGTATACCATAAAAAGAAATATATGTGTTCTTAAAATCTGAAGATACTTTATTTGCTTATTTTCTTTAGACTGCTTAGAAATAATTCCTTTTGTTCACCAGTGAGTTCGCACATGAGCTAACTGCCTTGTATTTGACAGGTAGTGGGGTTTCAAAAAAAGAAAATTTGAGCTATTTTACTTTATTATTGATCTCTGTGACTGAGACTGGGGCCAGGGTTAATTTTTTAAAGTGATGGTAACAGTAAAGAAAAATTTCAGTTAAGGATTTAATGAGAAAAATTACCCTATATCTTGTCTCAGATAACTTACCCTATATCTTATATCTCAGTCTCATTGCTGAGGAAAATAAGCTTTTAGTCTGAATTCTTATTTACAAGGGGAGTGATATAGTAAAGCCTGGGATCATAAACCAAAATCTTTTTTTATTGTGGTTTGTTTAATATTTCTCTCTCCCCTCTCCACTGGATTTTGATATAATTTAGTCTCCTTCCACATCATAAAAATTTGGTACTTTTTCTATTTACAGGCTGTGACAAATATATATACTATTATATTCAATTGCCACTGTAATGAGGCTAAATTTGTGTTTATATTTAATCTGTTTTTATTTTGTTTTTTTACATTTCGTTTTTTTACATTTAGAACTTGTTGAGTCAGTTTTTTGTGAAAAAGCATTGACCTAGGAGCCAAGACTCACCTCTTCACTAATTTGATATTGTGCAAGTCATCTTACTTCTCTGGATCTCAGTTGCCTGACCTGCAAAAAGGAGATAAAAATTCTTTACCTATCTGAAGGTAAGTGATCAGTTAAGAAAGCAAAAAATAAAAACAGATTTAATGGTGGTTTAAACACATAATATTTATTTTCTCATGTAAAATAAATTTTTAAAGATTTTATGTATTTATTTGAGAATGAGAGAGAGAGAGAGCGAGAGAGAGAGCACAAGCAGGGTGAGGGGCAGAGGGAGAAGCAGACTTCCCATGGAGCAGGGAGCCAGATGTGGAGCTTGATTCTGGGACTCCAGGATCATGACCTGAGCCAAAGGCAGATGCTTAACCGACGGAGCCACCCAGGTGTCTCTCATGTAACATAATTCTTAATGTATGTTGTCTGGGATAGGTATAATAGCTTCATAAAGTTATCAGGGACCTAAACTTTTCCCAGTTCTTTGATCTGCCATCCCTAATGTGCGGCACTGGTCCTTGTAGTCCAAGATAGCTGCCAGAGTTCTAATCATCACAGCCAAGTTCCAGGCAGCAAGGCAAAGACAAAGATGGAGCCTTTCCTTTAAGGAGACTTCCCAAACCAAAACTCAGGTTACCAGGGAAGTAGGGAAATGTAGCTGGATGCATAGGGACCCTGAATAAAATTGGGTTTTTGTTACTGAGAAGGAAGGGAAAATTTGGATATTGGCAGGCAAATAGGAGTCTCTGCCATACTATGGATCTTTTTTTTTCTCTTTTATCTCTGAGATCTGTAAGCCATGATAACCACTTTAGAAACTTTGGACACAAACCATAAGAGACTCCTGATCTCACAAAACAAACTGAGGGTTACTGGGGGGTGGGAGGGTAGGGATAGGGTGGATGGGTTATGGACATTGGGGAGGGTTTGTGCTTTGGTGAGTGCTGTGAAAGATGTAAGCCTGATGATTCACAGACCTGTACCCCTTGGGCAAAGAATAAAAATAAAATTAAAAAAAAACCCCTTGGGCAAAGAATAAAAATAAAATTAAATATTAAAAAAAAAAGAAACTTTGGTAATTGTCAGAGAAGAGATTTTTCTGATCATTGTCTTCAAAATGGGTAACTGTAATAAATTGTGTTTCTCTTTTTACTTTTATCCTGTGATTCATTATAGAAGCTTTCCTGTCTTATTGAGTATATGTTCTGATTATTACTATTATTTTTATTATTGCAATATAACTGAAAATGTTATTAGTTGCAGGTATACAATGTATCAATTGATCAGTTCTACACATTACCCAGCGCTCACTCCAATAAGTGTACTTACCATCTTTCACCATACAAAGTTATTACTCTATTACTGACTATATTCCCTGTGCTGCACTTTCTATCCCCATGATTATTTATTTTATAACTAGAAGTTTGTATCTCTTAATTCCTTTCACCTGTTTCACCCATCCTTCCACTTCCCTTCCATTTGGCAACCACCAGTTTGTTCTCTGGATTTATGAATCTGTTTTTGTTTGTTTGTTCTTTTGTTTTTTAGATTCCATATATAAGTGAAATCATATATGATATGACTTTCTTCATCTGATTTATTTCACTTAGCATAATACCCTCTAGGTATATCCGTGTTGTTGCAAATGACAAGATTTTGTCATTCTAAGATATATACCACATTTTCTTTATCCATTCTTCTATCAGTGGACACTGAGGTTGCTTCCATGTCTTCATTGTTGTAAATAATGCTGCAATAAACAAGGGTGCATATATTTTTTTAGATTAGTGTTTTCATTTTCTTTGAGTAAATACCCAGCAGTGGAATTACTGGATCATGTGGTATTTCATTTTTAATTTTTTGAGGAAACTTCATACTGTTTATCTAGTGATTATACCAATTTATATTCCCACCAACAGTACACAAGAGATCCCTTTCCTCTACATTTTGGTCAACACTTGTTATTTCTTATCTTACTAATACTAGCTATTCTTAGATTGGTGTGAGGTGATATCTTAGTGTAGTTTTGATTTGTATTTCCCTGATGACGAATGACGTTGAGCATCTTTTCAGGTGTTGGCCTTCTCTCTGTCTTCTTTGCAAAAATGTCTGTTTAGGTCCTGTGCCCTTTTTAAAATCAGTTTTGTTTTTTTGCTGTCAAGTTGTATGAGTTCTTTATATATTTTGGATATTAACTCCTTATTAGATACGTCATTTGCAAATATCTTCTTCCATTCAGTAGATTGCCTTTTAATTTTGTTGATGGATTCCTTTACCTTGCAAAAGCTTTTTAATTTGACATAGTCCAAATAGTTTATTTTTGCTTTTGTTTCCCTTGCCAAAGGAGACATATCTAGAAAAATATTGCTAAGGTTGATGTCAAAGAGAAGAGTGCCTGTTTTTTTTTTCTAGGAATTTTTATGGTTTTAATTCTCACATATAGATCTTTAATCCATTTTGAATTAATTTTTGTGTACTGTATAAGAAAATGGTCTAGTTTCATTCTTTTGCATGTAGCTGTCCAATTTTACCAAAACCATT
Organism: Ailurus styani; assembly: GCA_002007465.1. NCBI lineage: Eukaryota > Metazoa > Chordata > Mammalia > Carnivora > Ailuridae > Ailurus > Ailurus styani. Next base: position 4,757,113 of record LNAC01000062.1, read on the forward strand.
TATTGAAGAAGCTATCTTCCCCCATTGTATATTCTTGTCTCCTTTGTCACAGATTAGTTTTTGTTTTTGTTTTGTTTTAAGAGGGAGAGAGAGTGTGTGCAAGCGGGGTATAGGACCAGAGGGAGAGGGTTCTTTTTTTTTTAAATATTTATTTATTTATTTGAGGGAGAGAGAGAGAATGCATGCATACAAGAAGGGGAGGAGAAGAGGGAGAGAGAGAGAGAGAGAGAGAGATCTCCAGTAGACTCCCTGCTAAGCCCTTAATGCAGGGCTTGATCTTATAACCCTGAAGATCATGGCCTGCACCTAAACTGAGAGTCGGCTGCCCAGCCAACTGAGCCAACACAGGCACCCCAGGGAGAGAGAGAATCTTAAGCAGGCTCCACGCTCAGTACAAGCCTGACCCAAGGCTCAATCTCACAACCCTGAGATCATGACCTAAGCCAAATCAAGAGTTAGACACTCAACTGACTGAGCCACCCAGGCACCCCTGTTGTAGATTAATTGACTATTTAAGCATGGGTTTATTTCTGGGATCTGTATTTTTTTTCTTTAAAGATTTTATTTTTTTACTTGAGAGAGAGCAGCGGGAAGGGGCAGAGGGAGAGAGAAAAGCAGACTCCCTGCTGAGCACAGAGCCCAATGAGGGGCTTGATCCCAGGACCCTGAGATCATTACCTGAGCTAAAGGCCAATGGTTAACCAACTGAGCTAGCCGGGCACCCTTGGGCTCTGTATTCTGTTCTACTGATCTCTGTGTCTATTTCTGTGCCAACACCATACTGTTTTGTTAACTATAGCTTTGTACTATAGCATAAAAATCTGGGATTATGATACTCCCAGGTTTGTTCTTCTTTCCAAGATTGCTTTGGCGAATGCCTGGGTGGCACAGTCAGTTAAGCATCTGATTCTTGATTTCCACTCAGGTCATGAGCTCAAGGTCCTGGGATCAGCCCTGCATGAGGCTCTGCACTCAGCGTGGAGTCTGCTTTGGATTCCCCCTCTCCTTCTGCCCCTCTTTCTGTTTGTGCTCTTTCTCTATCTCTTTTTAAAATTAAAAAAAAAAAGACTGTTTTGACTCTTCAGAGTCTTTTTTAGATTTATACAAATTTTAAAATTATGTTCCAGTTTTATGAAAAGCACTGTTGGTATTTTAATAGGGATTGTATTGAATCTGTAGATTGCTTTGGGTAATATGGATGTTTTAACCATATTAATTCTTCCAGCCCATAAGCATGATATATCTTTCCATTTGTGTTGTCTTCAGTTTCTTTCATCAATGTCCTTATAGTTTTCAGAGTTCAGTTCTTTTATCTCCTTAGTTAAATTTATTTCTAGGTATTTTATTCTTTTTAATGCAACTGCAATTTTTTAAAATTTCTCTTCCTGCTACTTTATTCTTAGTGTATAGAAATAATACATTCCTGTATATTAATTGTGTATCCTGCAGCTTTACTGAATTCATTAACTAGTTCTAATAGCTTTTTGGTGGAGTCTTCAGGGTTTTCTACATATGTAGAAACAGGGCAATGTTGCCTGCAAATAGAGTTTTACTTCTTCCTTACTGATTTGGATGCCTTTTTTTTTCTTTCTTTGTCTGACTGCTATGCTTAGGACTTCCACTACTATGTTGACTAAAAGTAGTAAGAGTGAACATCCTTTGTCTTGTTCCTGATCTCCTGATCTTAGAAAAGCTTTCGGTTTTTCACCATTGAGTATGATGTTAGCTGAGGGTTTTTTATATATGGCCTTTATTATATTGAGGTATGTTCCCCCTAAACCCAGTTGGTTGAGAATTTTTATCCTGAATGGACGTAGAATTTTGTCAAATGCTTTTTATTTTTTCATCTATTGAGATGATCGTATGGTTTTTATCCTTCGTTTTTTTAACACGGTGTATCATGTTAATTGATTTGCAAATATTAAACCATCTTTGCATCCCTGGAATAAACCTCACTTGGTAGTGGTGAATGATCCTTTAAATGTATGGTTGAATTTACTTTGCTAATATTTTGTTGAGGATTTTTGCATCTATGCTTATTAGGAATATTGGTCTGTAGTTTTCTTTTTTGGAGTGTCTTTGTCTGGCTTTGGTATCAGGGTAATGCTGGTCTAATAGAATGAATTTCAAAGTTTTCCTTCCTCTTGTATTTTTTTAACTTGTTCTTATTCTTTTTTTTTCTTAAGATTTATTTATTTACTTTAGAGAGAGAGTGGGGAGAGAGGCAGAAGGAGAGGGATAGAGAGAATCTCAAGCAGACTCTGCACTGAGTGCAGAGCCCAACACAGGGCTTGATCTCACAACTCTGAGATCATGACCCTGAAATCAAGAGTTAGACGATAAACCAACTGAACCATGCAGGCACTCGCTTCCTCTTCTGTTTTTTAAGAATAGGTATTAACTCTTTTTTAAATGTTTGGTAGGATTTATCTGTCAAACCATCTGGTCCTGGACTTTTGTTAGTTGGGAGTTCTTTGATTCAACTTCTAGTTCTAGTTACTAATAATTGGTCTGTTCAGATTTTTAAAAAAAGATTTATTTATTTGAGAGAGAGAGAGAGAGAGAGTGTGTGAGTGTGTGTGTGTGTGTGCGCGTGAGTACGGGGAGGAGGGGCAGAGGGAAAGGGAGAGAATCCCCCTGCTGAGTGTGGAGCCCAATGTGGGCTTGATCCCAGGTGCCTGAGATCATGACCTGAGCCAAAATCAGGAGTTGGATGCTTAACTGACTGAGCCACCCAGGCACCCTGGTCTGTTCATATTTTTTATTCCTTCCTGATTCACTTTTGGAAGAGTGTATGTTTCTAGGACTTTATCCATTTCTTCTAGGTTGTCCAGTTCGTTGGCATCTAATATTTCATCTAATGCCATCTCATAATCTTTTATATTTCTGTTGTGTTGCTTATTACTTCTCTTCTTTCACTTTTGATCTTATTTATTTGAGGCCTCCCTCTTTTTTTTTATGAGTCTGGCTAAAGGTTTATCAATTTGTTAATCTTTTCAAATAACTAGTTCTTGGTTTTGTTGATCTTTCTCTCTCCCTCACCCCACCCCCAACCCTTTTGGTGTCTATTTCATTTATTTCTGCTCTGATCTTTATTATTTCCTTCCTTCTGCTAACTTTGGGCTATGCTCTTTTTTCCCCAATTCCTTTAGAAGTCTGGTTAGTTTTTAAAATTTCTCATAAATGCTCAATAGATGTTTCTTGTAAAATTTATGGGTGTGTTAAAAAGAGCTAACATTAATTCAGTCATTTGCCTTACACAAGGTACTAAAAAGACAGATATAAGTTATCCTGATGGTATCATCAGGAAGTAAATTTATATTGAAAGTATAATCTATCTCAAAGTATATTTAAGTTCAATATTGTCACACGAGGCACACTTTTGCCTTCCTTATGTATCTGTTTTTTTTTAACCACTTGTTACCTGTCTTGAAATTTCCTCTTAACTACTAGACTTTTCTTAATTTACTTAGCTATATCACTATTTTAATCCTTTCCAGAATTTTCTTTGTAAATATTATGTAAATATACCTTCTACTTGTCATGTTAAGTGGTTCAGTTGCCACTGTATCTGTAAAGAAAGTGAACTGAAATAGTCTCAGGAAAGAGACTGAAATTCAGGAAATGGAAATTGGGGGGGAGGAGAATCTAAAGATTCAGTCGCTTTTAGTGATATTACAACCAAGGTAAGGAGCAAGTTAAGATTTTATTTCTACAAAGTATGTTGTGTTTTTGCAAGGTTTGGAATTTTTCCTTGTACTACTTAGGCACAAAGTTCAGTAATTCTTTTGCTAGTAGTGCTTCAGTTTCCCTTTTTTTTCTGCTCTAGGACCATTGACCCCAAATAAACAAAATAGTCATATACTTACATGTACAAAAACTATTTTTTCCTTTTTAAATTTTTTATTTTTTTAAGTATAATTAACATACAGTGTTATATTAGTTTCAGATGCATAATATTATGATTCAGCAATTCTATGTATTACTCAGTATTCATCAATATAAGTGTACTCTTTTTTT
>LNAC01000062.1:4761179-4813275 GCA_002007465.1 Ailurus styani
ATTAGACACAGAGAGAGATTACAAGTAGGCAGAGAGGCAGGCAGAGAGACAGGGAGAGGAGGAAGCAGGCTCCCTGCTGAGCAGAGAGCCCGATGCGGGCCTCGATCCCAGGACGCTGAGATCATGACCTGAGCCGAAAGCAGAGGCTTTAACCCACTGAGCCACCCAGGCGCCCTATAAGTGTACTCTTAATCCTCTTTACCTATTTTACCCATCCTCCTCCCACCTCCCCTATGGCAACCACCAGTTTATTCTCTATAGTCAAGGGTCTTTTTGGGTTTGTCTCTTTTTTCTTTGTTTGCTTTGTTTCTTAAATTCCACATATGGGTGGAATCATATGGGAATTTGTCTTTCTCTGAGTGACTTATTTCACTTAGCATTATACCCTCTAGGTCTATCCATGTTGTTGCAAATGGCAAGATTTTATTCTTTTTCATGGCTTAGTAACATTCCATGGTGTATATATTCCATGGTGTGTATATCTCACATCTTTATCCATTCATCAATGGATGGATGGTTGGGTGGCTTCCATATCTTAGTTGTTATAATAATACTGCAGTAAACATAAGGGTGCATATATCTTTTTGAATTAGTGTTTCCATGTTCTTTGGATAAATACCCAGCAGTGCAATTATAGGATCATATGGTAATTCTGTTTTTAATTTTTTTTTAGAAACCACTATACTGTTTTCCACAGTGCCTGCACCAGCTTGCATTCCCACCAACAGAGCACGAGGGCTCCTTTTTCTACACATCCTCGTCAACACTTTTAATTTCTTGTGTTTTTTATTTTAGCCATTCTGACAGATGTGAGGTGATATGTCCTTGTTTTGATTTGCATTTCCCTGATGATCAGTGATATTGAGCATCTTTTCATGTGTCTGTTGGCCATTTCTGTGTCTTTGGAAAAATATCTGTCGAGGTCCTCTGCCCATTTTTAAATTGGCTTATTATTATTTTGGTGTTGAGTTGTGTAAATTTTTATATATTTTGGGTGTTAACTCCTTATTGGATACGTCATTTACAAATAGTTTCTCCTATTCAGTAGATTGTCCTTTTATTTTGTTGATGGGTTCCTTCCCTCTATGACAGCATTTTATGTTGGTGTAGTCCCAATAGTTTATTTTTGCTTTTGTTCCCTTTGCCCAAGGAGACATATGTATATGTTTCTGTATGTATATGTATAACATGTATATGTTTCTATAACTGGTGTCAAAGGGATTACTGCTTTTGTTTTCTTCTAGAAATTTATGGTTTCAGGTCTCACATATAGTTCTTCAATCCAAAGGTTCCCCTTTCTCTGCATCCTCACCAACACCTGTTGTTTCTTGTGTTGTTAGTTTTAGCCATCCTGACAATGAGATGGTACTGATTTGCATTTCCCTGATGCTGAATTATGTTGAGCATCTTTTCATATGTCTGTTAGCCATCTGGATGTCTTTTTTGGAAAAGTGTCTATTCATGTCTTCTGCCCAGTTCTTAACTGGGTTATTTGTTTTTTGGGTCTTGAGTTTGATAAGTTCTCTGTAGATTTTGGATACTAACCCTTTATCAGATATGTTGTTTGCAAATATCTTCTCCATTTTGTAGGCTGCCTTTAGTTTTGTTGATTGTTTCCTTTGCTGTGCTTTTTTCCCTTTGCTTTTTATCTCGATGAAGTCCCAAGTTCATGAAGTTCATTTTTGCTTTTGTTTCCCTTGCCTATGGCGATGTGTCTAGTAAGAAGTTGCCATGGCTGAGGTCAAAGAGATTTCTGCCTGTGTTCTCCTCTAGGATTTGATGGCTTCCTGTCTCACATTTAGGTCTTTCAATCGTTTTGAATTTATTTTTGTGTGTGGTATAAGAAAGGGTCCAGTTTCATTCTTCTGTGTGTTGCTGTCCAGTTTTCCCAACACCATTTGTTGAAGAGATTATCTTTTTACCATTGCCTTTCCATTGCCATTCCATTTCCTTTTTTCCATTCGATTCCTTTCCTGCTTTGTTGAAGATTAGTTGACCATATAGGTGTGGGTCCATTTCTGGGTTCTCTGTTCCATTCCATTGACTTATGTGTCTGTTTTTGTGCCCTTACCATACTCTCTTGATGACTACAGCTTTGTAATGCAGTTTGAAATCTGGAATCTTGATGCCTCCAGTTTTGTTTTACTTTTTCAGAATTGCTTTGGCTGTTCAGGGTCTTTTGTGGTTCCACACAAATTTTAATATTGTTTGTTCTAACTCTGTGAAAAATGTTAGTGGTATTTTGATGGGGTTTGTATTAATTGTGTAGATTGCTTTGGGTAGTATCCAACTGCAATTGTGTATTTGATAGGTTACCTTCTAGAGTAGATTGTGAGGCCTACCACACATGTCTTTCTTGTTTTTATCTTTGTATCCAACATGTCTGGTACATAGAGGGTACTTAATAAATAATTGTTAAATTAATAAATACACACAATAGATTAAAGAAAATATACTTCATTTTAAAACAAAGAAGTGTAAAAGAGGAGGATTAAAAGAGGAAGAAAAAGGTAGATGAAGGAGGAATAGAGAAATAAGAAGAAACAAGCTACTCTCAGTTTTCTGTACTCTTTGCCCCTCTTACCCATGACCATTCTTTTTTTTTTTTAATTTTATTTTTATTCTTTGCCCAAGGGGTACAGGTCTGTGAATCATCAGGCTTACATCTTTCACAGCACTCACCAAAGCACAAACCCTCCCCAATGTCCATAACCCATCCACCCTATCCCTACCCTTCCACCCCCCAGTAACCCTCAGTTTGTTTTGTGAGATNTATTTCGCTCAGCATAATACCCTCCAGTTCCATCCATGTCGTTGCGAATGGCAAGATTTCGTTTCTTTTGATAGCTGCATAATATTCCATTGTATATATATACCACATCTTCTTTATCCATTCATCTGTTGATGGACATCTAGGTTCTTTCCATAGTTTGGCTATTGTGGACATTGCTGCTATAAACATTCGGGTGCACGTGCCCCTGAGGAACACTACCTTTGTGTCTTTAGGATAAATACCCAGTAGTGCGATTGCTGGGTCGTAGGGTAGCTCCATTTTCAACTTTTTGAGGAATCTCCATACTGTTTTCCAGAGTGGCTGCACCAGTTTGCATTCCCACCAACAGTGTAGGAGGGTTCCCCTTTCTCCGCAACCTCGCCAACATCTCGTTCTCTGACTTGTTGATTTTAGCCATTCTGACTGGTGTAAGGTTAGGTATCTCGCTGTGGTTTTGATTTGTATTTCTCTGATGCCGAGTGATGTTGAGCACTTTCATGTGTCTGTTGGCCATTTGGATGTCTTCTTTGGAGAAATGTCTGTTCATGTCTACTGCCCATTTCTTGACTGGGTTATTTGTTTTATGGGTGTTGAGTTTGAGAAGCTCTTTATAGATTTTGGATACTAGCCCTTTATCTGATATGTCATTTGCAAATATCTTCTCCCATTCTGTCAGTTGTCTTTTGGTTTTGTTGACTGTTTCCTTTGCTGTGCAAAAGCTTTTAATCTTGATGAAGTCCCAATAGTTCATTTTTGCCCTTGCTTCCCTTGCCTTTGGTGAGGTTCCTAGGAAGAAGTTGCTGCGGTTGAGGTCGAAGAGGTTGCTGCCTGTGTTCTCCTCGAGGATTTTGATGGATTCCTTTCTCACATTGAGGTCTTTTATCCATTTTGAGTCTATTTTTGTGTGTGGTGTCAGGAAATGATCCAGTTTCATTTTTCTGCATGTGGCTGACCAGTTTTCCCAACACCATTTGTTGAAGAGACTGTCTTTTTCCCACTGGACATTCTTTCCTGCTTTGTCGAAGATTAGTTGACCATAGAGTTGAGGGTCCATTTTTGGGTTCTCTATTCTGTTCCACTGGTCTATGTGTCTGTTTTTGTGCCAGTACCATACTGTCTTGATGATGACGGCTTTGTAATAGAGCTTGAAATCTGGAATTGTGATGCCGCCAACTTTGCTTTTTTTTTTCAACATTCCTTTGGCTATTCGGGGTCTTTTCTGGTTCCATATAAATTTTAGGATTATTTGTTCCATTTCTTTGAAGTAAATTGCTGGTATTTTGATGGGGATTGCATTAAATGTGTAGATTGCTCTAGGTAGCATAGACATTTTCACAATATTTATTCTACCCATCCATGAGCATGGAATGTTTTTCCACTTCTTTGTGTCTTCCTCAATTTCTTTCATGAGTACTTTATAGTTTTCTGAATACAGATTCTTTGCCTCTTTGGTTAGGTTTATTCCTAGGTATCTTATGGTTTTGGGTGCAATTGTAAATGGGATTGACTCTTTAATTTCTCTTTCTTCTGTTTTGTTGTTGGTATATAGAAATGCAACTGATTTCTGTGCATTGATTTTATATCCTGACACTTGACTGAATTCCTGTATGAGTGCTAGCAGTTTTGGAGTGGAGTCCTTTGGGTTTTCCACATAAAGTATCATATCATCTGCAAAGAGTGAGAGTTTGACCTCTTCCTTGCCGATTTGGATGCCTTTTATTTCTTTTTGTTGTCTGATTGCTGAGGCTAGGACTTCTAGTACTATGTTGAATAGCAGTGGTGATAGTGGACAGCCTTGCCGTGTTCCTGACTTTAGGGGAAAAGCTCTCAGTTTTTCTCCATTGAGAATGATATTCGCTGTGGGTTTTTCGTAGATGGCTTTGATGATATTGAGGTATGTACCCTCTATGCCTACACTATGAAGAGTTTTGATTAAGAAAGGGTGCTGTACTTTGTCAAATGCTTTTTCAGCATCTATTGAGAGGATCATATGGTTCTTGTTCTTTCTTTTATTAATGTCTTGTATCACATTGATTGATTTGCGAATGTTAAACCAACCTTGCATCCCAGGAATAAATCCCACTTGGTCGTGGTGAATAATCCTTTTTATGTGCTGCTGGATCCTATTGGCTAGTATTTTGTTGAGGATTTTTGCATCCGTATTCATCAAAGATATTGGTCTGTAATTCTCCTTCTTGATGGGGTCTTTGCCTGGTTTGGGGATCAAGGTAATGCTGGCCTCATAAAAGGAGTTTGGAAGTTTTCCTTCCAATTCTATTTTTTGGAACAGTTTCAGGAGAATAGGTATTAATTCTTCTTTAAATGTTTGGTAGAATTCCCCTGGGAAGCCGTCTGGCCCTGGGCTCTTGTTCGTTGGGAGATTTTTGATGACTGCTTCAATCTCCTTACTGGTGATGGGTCTATTCAGGTCTTCAGTTTCTTCCTGGTTCAGTTTTGGTAGTTTATATTTCTCTAAGAATGCATCCATTTCTTCCAGATTGTCAAATTTGCTGGTGTAGAGTTGCTCATAATATGTTCTTAGAATTGTTTGTATTTCTTTGGTGTTGGTTGTGATCTCTCCTCTTTCATTCATGATTTTATTAATTTGAGTCCTTTCTCTTTTCTTTTGGATAAGTCTGGCCAGGGGTTTATCAATCTTATTAATTCTTTCAAAGAACCAGCTCCTAGTTTCATTGATTTGTTCCACTGTTCTTTTGGTTTCTATTTCATTGATTTCTGCTCTGATCTTTATGATTTCTCTTCTCCTGCTGGGTGTAGCCTTTCTTTGCTGTTCTTTCTCTAGCTTTTGTAGGTGTAGAGTTAGGTTGTGTACTTGAGACCTTTCTTGTTTCTTGAGAAAGGCTTGTATTGCTATATACTTTCCTCTTAGGACTGCTTTTGCTGTGTCCCAAAGATTTTGAACAGTTGTGTTTTCATTTTCATTTGTTTCCATGAATTTTTTTAATTCTTCTTTAATTTCCTGGTTGACCCATTCATTCTTGAGTAGGGTGTTCTTCAGCCTCCATGTATTTGAGGTCTTTCCAACTTTCCTTTTGTGGTTGAGTTCTAGTTTCAGAGCATTATGGTCTGAAAATATGCAGGGAATGATCCCAATCTTTTGGTACCTGTTGAGACCTGATTTGTGACCCAGAATATGGTCTATTCTGGAGAATGTTCCATGTGCACTGGAGAAGAATGTGTATTCTGTTGTTTTGGGATGGAATGTTCTGAATATATCTGTGATGTCCAACTGGTCCAGGGTGTCATTTAAAGCCTTTATTTCCTTGTTGATCTTTTGCTTTGATGATCTGTCCATTTCAGTAAGGGGGGTGTTCAAGTCCCCTACTAATATTGTATTCTTGTCAATGTGTTTCTTTGATTTTGTTATTAATTGGTTTATATAATTGGCTGCTCCCATGTTAGGGGCATAGATATTTATGATTGTTAGATCTTCTTGTTGGACAGATCCTTTTAGTATGATATAGTGTCCTTCTTCATCTCTTATGATATTCTTTGCCTTAAAGTCTAGTTTATCTGATATAAGGATTGCCACTCCAGCTTTCTTTTGCTGTCCATTGGCATGGTAAATTGTTTTCCATCCCCTCACTTTAAATCTGGAGGTGTCTTTGCGTGTAAGATGAGTTTCTTGTAGACAGCATATCGATGGGTCTTGTTTTTTTATCCATTCTGATACCCTGTGTCTTTTAGTTGGGGCATTTAGTCCATTTACATTCAGAGTAACTATTGAGAGATATACATTTAGAGCCATTGTATTGCCTGTAAGGTGACTGTTACTGTATATCGTGTTTCTTCCTTTCTGGTCTATGTTTCTTTTAGGTTCTCTTTGCTTAGAGGACCCCTTTCAATATTTCCTGTAGGGCTGGCTTGGTGTTTGCAAATTCCTTGAGTTTTTGTTTGTCCTGGAAGATTTTTATCTCTCCTTCTATTTTCAGTGACAGCCTAGCTGGATATAGTATTCTTGGCTGCATATTTTTCTCATTTAGTGCTCTGAATATATCATGCCAGCTCTTTCTGGCCTGCCAGGTCTCTGTGGATAGGTCTGCTGACAATCTAATATTTCTACCATTGTATGTTATAGACCTCTTGTCCCGAGCTGCTTTCAGGATTTTCTCTTTGTCACTAAGACTTGCCATGACCATTCTTTTTAACCATTAACAGCATATCTCTCCCTGCAATCAAAGCAGGAAACTATCTGATACGGAGGCGCCGGCGCTCTCTCTCTCTCTTTCTCTCACTCTCTCTCCCCCTCCCCCTACCACACCCAGGTAAACTTAATTTGGATAACTACTAGTACGAATCAATAGTTAAAGAATCCACCTCTGTGAATGGGAATTTTGCTTTGTTGGAGACAGGAGAAAAGGCATAAGCTTCCTTTTAGGACTTGGAAATTTAGGGAAACTATTTTGTATCTACCGAATGGTAGAAGAGGTTTTAGAACTGTGCTTTGTTTTTTGCCCAAGGCTCTGATGCCCTTGGGTGCAGTGCTTTCCATGCAGTCTTGAGATCACCTCCTGATTTAGAATTTCAGATCATTTGACTTTAGAGCATAAATTATCTACCTATCCTGATTGTATCAGTCTACTGGTTCAGCACAGTTCCACCCAGGGTCTTCTTTGGATCTCTTTTCTTCTTATGGAAGAAGAAGGTGATAAAGGAAAGGAAGCCATTCTTATTGACCAGATGTTGGAAGAAAAGTAGGTTAGTTTCCCCATCTTCCCATTGCCTCTCCTTATACTTGTCTCTCCTTATTTTGCATGGATGTTTGCATGTAATTGGGTTTATGAAAATCTGTAAATGTATATCTGACACGTTTGATGTTATCTTGGTATTTAATTTTTGTGTCGTTACTTTTCATCCTAATGTGCTAGAACATCTTCCACTTCTTTTGTTATGGTAACAGTTAATATTCTTGAGCCCTTATTAAGAAGTAAATGCTTTAACAGAAAAAAAAAAAGACAAAGAAGAGACTCTTAAATGTAGAGAACAAACTGGTGGTCACCAGAGGGGAGGCAGGTAGGGAGGTGAGTGAAATAGGTAAAGAGGATTAAAAGTACACTTACTTTTACAGTGATGAGCACTGAGTAATACACAGAATTGTTGAATCACTATATTCTACTCCTGAAACTAATATAAAATAGTATGTTAATTATACTGGATTTAAAAAATGATTTTTAAAAAAGAAATAAATGTTTTAATTAACTTTAGAGTTTGGTAAGTTAGTTGTCCTAATTACTTCTGAAATAAATACTAAAAGATTGGAAACTATTAGAAGAAAAAAAGTATTTTTTAGATCTTCCACTAATAAAAAAGAAACAAAAAAGGCAAGAAAGGAGAAGAAATAAATACTAAAGAGGGAGGATAAATAGAAAATCTGAAAGACGGTGGTAGATTTAAAACCCAAGATAGGCTATCTCATTGATCCTTAGACTTCATTGATATTAGATGCATCAATACATATCATATAGAAGAAACCCTGGTAATTAAACTATGACACTACGTTTTGTCACAACTTCATATTATGTTTATGAAAGCGTATTTTCATTATTGTTTTATTTTTTATTTTTATTTATTATTTATTTATTAAAGATTTTATTTATTTATTTATTTAACAGAGAGAAATACAGCGAGAGAGGGACACACAGCAGGGGGAGTGAGAGAGGGAGAAGCAGGCTTCCCGCTGAGCAGGGAGCCCGATGCAGGGCTCGATCCCAGGACGCTGGGATCAGGCAGACGCTTAATGACTGAGCCACCCAGGCACCCCTGAAAGTGTATTTTTAGATTCATGTAGACAGAAATTTTTCTCACATCACTTTGGGCATACATAATGAAATTGAAGTATTCCTAAGACTTTTGCACATTTATAGTCTGATTCTTCTGAGACACTTTTTTGATTCAGACTTGTCAACGTCTGTGTTTTTCTGCACATTGTTTTTCTGTTCTGGAGACTGAGGGTGATTTTCTTCTGGGAAATTCTTCAATCCTCTTTTCCTGAAATTTCTTCTAAGCTTCTGAAACTCATTTTGCAAGCTTTGATACCACTGCTTTCTTGAAGGTGACAATGAAAGTTTTCAGATATGTCTTCTTTCCTTGACCCCTTCTTCAGTGGTTTGTTGACTGAATCACTGAGGGTTGCAGTGGTCTAGACATGGCATCAGGAATAATATCAGGTTGTGTTACTTTTCAAGCATCTGTTCTATAAATATTCAAATGCATGGCTTCACAGTGTATCAAGAACTAAACTAATACACTTAGCAGGCTATGGAGGGCTTTTGGACATCCAAACCAGATTTAGCCAGCCTTCCTTTAGCTCAGCCATCAGCACTCTCCCACCCTTTTATGCACACAGTAACATTTGGGGGAAATTAAAATTTAATATGGCAGCAACTTTCAGCCATAGGAATCTATGCATAGTGTTACAGTGATGTGATACTCCCTAACCCTTTCTCAGAATGTCAGTTTTGTTAGCACCTTTAACACTGGTGTACCATTTTCAAGTACATAAAAGAGCATCAGGAGTTTGTCAGCATTTCCTATTGACTCACTCTGCTTTGTTTTTTCCTCAAATTTCATGGAAGTTATGTAGCTTCTGTTCAGTATTAGTAGCAAGTTTCTGACAAATTGACATTTGTCTTAACCATGTATGTATTTATCAAATCAGCCTCATATTTCATATAATTAAAAAAATTCTTGGTGGCCTTGTTAGCTTCTACTATCTTCAATTGTATTGTGTGACTATTCAACAGTAACCTTATTGCATCTAACAGAGTATAACATAGTTTTGTCTACTTGTATTTTCTTCCTGTCTAAAGTCAGGTAAAGCATTTAGTCATTCTTTACAAGAAAGTTTAAGTTGCTGTTATTCCTTTAGCATCAAATATTTTCTTCATTAATATTGGCTGCTTCATGTCTATGCTTACACGGTAACTCTATTTCCATGACAAATCATAATCTAATCCTTTCAAAGACATTTAAAATGACGATTAATTTGTGAAGTTCCAACAATGGAAAAACTCAGTTTTTCCATTAAGAAATGGGAGTAAGAATAGCTATGATAATTTCATGTGCAGACAGTAAAGATTATGTTACTATTGCCACTTGGTGAATTACAATTTTAACATCCCATAAACTCTTTGATTTCTGAGACGTTAAACTTAGGAAATTGTACATTTTGAAATTGCTTAAATACATTATCAGTAATTTGATTAAATACAAACGGGAAAAATACTCCAGATAGAAGACAGAGATCATTAGGCTAGATTAAAAGTGTGTGTACTTCCATACACTAATCAAAAGGAAATGTGATGTAATGAGCACTGGGTATTGTATAAGATTGATGAATCACTGAGCTCTACCTCTGAAACTAATAAAATACTATAGGTTAATTAACTGAATTTAAGTTAAACAAAAATAACAATGTTAAGCTGAAAAAAGAGAGCTTAAGTTGAAATTAAAAAAAAAAGAGAACTAGCTTAGCTATATTACTATCAAATAGAGTAGACCTTAAGGCAAAGTATATAAAGGGGACTCCAATGTGTAAAAGATTAAATCTACCAAGAAGCCAGAAAATCTTAAATTTGTGTACATTTAATAACATAGCCTCAAAATTATAAATAAGATTGACAGAATTATAAGAAAAACAGGTAAATCCAAAATCATACAGCAAGATTTTTACTTACTTTCTAGTAATGATAGTTTAAGCAGACAAAAATTAGTAAGAATATAAATATTGGAGGAGCTCCTGGGTGGCTCAGTTGGTTAAGTGTCTGACTCTTATTCTCAGCCCAGGTCTTTATCTCAGGGTCATGAGTTCAAGCCCCACATTGGGCTCCATGCCCACTTAAAAAAAAAAGAATATAAAAATTCGATATTTATGAAAAGTGAATGGCTAGTTTATACTTCCATACTTGTATAGGTTAATGATGGTTTATAAATTGTATTTGTTCTTTTTCTTATGGTCACATTTTCGTAGGCCCATATTTTTGGCTGTTTTTCATTACTGTTTTAAAAATTGAAATTTGATTCATGTATCATAAAATTCACACTTTTAAAGTGTACAGTTTTTAGTATATTGACGAGGTTGTACAACCATCACTATTGTCTAATTTTAGAACATTTTTATTACCCCGAGAAGGAAAGCCGAGCCCATTAGCAGTCATTTCTCACTTCCCCCCTCTGCCCACCAGTAGTCCTAAGCAACAATTAATCTACCTTTTTTTCTCTATGGATTTGCTTATTCCGGACATTAGATATAAATAGAATCATATAGTCTGAGTCTTTTTGCATCTGGTTGTATTTGTTTTTAATCAGTTCTGTTGTATTTGATTTGAGAACAGGTTTCTCCTTGAATTCTTAGTCTTTTATCCTCTAAAATTATCAAAAATTAAAACTGCTTTTGATTTTGAAATGGCAGTCCACAATTCATTATCTCCTTCCTACAGAAGTAAAAATAAATCCAGCTTGAGTGAAATATAAGCCTGGCAATCTCTAAACCTGAAATCAAGGAGATACTTTCTTCTCCAGTAGCAAGAGTGTAAATTTGATCAGAGGGCACTTGGTATCCAAAGAGTGAAATGTTTCTGGCTTTACCTCATTTTTATTGTATGTAGGTAAGAAGTTTCTTCTTTTTTTTTTAAGATTATTTTTTTTAAGATTATTATTTTTTTAAGATTATTTATTTATTTATTTATTTGACAGAGAGAGATTACAAGTAGGCAGAGAGAGGCAGGCAGAAAGAGGAGTAAGCAGGCTCCCTGCTGAGCAGTGAGCCAGATGCAGCCTCGATCCCAGGACGCTGAGATCATGACCTGAGCCGAAGGCTTTAACCCACTGAGACACCCAGGCGCCCTAGATAGGAAGTTTCTTTGGTAGTTAAATTTTGTATTCTTTGTATCCCAGCACCCACATCTTCTACTTGCTTTACTGATATAATTTTAAACTGGCTAAATAAGCAATATTTAGCTTAAAGGTACTTAGAAGTCATATAACTTAATCATTTCATACAATTGGTGTGAGTGGAAGCAATTTTATTACCATTTCTTTTTTTTTTTAAAGTTTTGGTTTTTTGTTGTTGTTTTGTTTTTTTAATTTGAGAGGGAAAGCCTGAGCACAAGACAGCAGGAGTTGCGGGGGCGGGGAGGCAGTGGAAGGGGCAGAGGGAGAGGGACAAGCAGACTCCCTGCTTAGCAGGGAGCTTGACTCCAGGCTTCATCCCAGGACCCTGAGATCATGACGTGAGCCGAGGGCAGATGCTTAACTGACTGAACCACCCAGGTGCCCCCATCATTTCTGATGATGTAACAGAGAAAGATCTTTAACAAACAGAAAAAAAAAAAACCTGGTAATAGAATTTAAGAGCTTAAAGAATACTGAGATCTAGATAAATTCCCCTTAAGAAATCCATTATTTTTAAAAATAAGAAAACAAGTGGGGAAGGTTAATTGACCTATGATCTTGTAGCAAGTTAAGTGGTGCAGCTGGAATTAGAATGTAGACCTAAATTTAATTTTGCCTTACTCTTCTTAGATGTAACACCCATTTCTCTGTTCCTTGAGGATCTAAATTTACTCTTCAGATAAGCATTCTCTTTGTCTGTCTTTGCAGGGGAGGTTGTGAATAATCGAGCAAAGGGAGGCAGTATGTTTTCAAATGTTCACATGCATCAGAATCACCTATAGGGCTTGTTAAAACAGATTATGCCCCCCCACACCAATCTCCAATTTAGAAGTCCGAGGAAGCCTTGATGATTTGCATTTCTAACTAACTCCTAGGTGACACTGCTGCTGCTGGTCCAGGGATCATACTTTGAGAACCGCTGCCTAAAAAGTCATAGGTTTTGGAGTCAGTCAATCCCAGACCCAAACTTTTGGCTACGTGAATTATTCCTGTGTGACCCTGATCAGGTGTTTTAACTAATACGTCTCAGTTTCCTGTAGTTTATTTATTCATTTATTCATTATTCAGTTTCCTGTACTTTTCCTGTCCTTTAAATGGAGACAATAATATTTTTTTTCAGAGTCACTGTAAGAATTAATTACTTAATATAAAAAATTTTACATACTGTTTGGTACATAGTAAACACTCAGTTAATGGTTTCTCTTGTTATTTATAATAAGTCTGGGTCCCAATTAAAAATCAATGAACCATAAATTCAGTACATGTTTTAGAGTAGATACCCAGAGACTTCTGGTTACTTAGTCATTTTGAGATGCTGAGGTGTGTGTGGGAGCACACACACACTCATGTACAAACATATTCCTCTCTTGACCTCCCTTCTCATTTATGGGAAACCTAGTAGAACAGTAAGAGAAGAGACAAATTGCAAAAGGGATTCCACTTCCAAGACTCAATTTAACTCTATTTTACTTTTACTACTCTCAGGCTTCTGTTATATATAAGGTGGACACTATTTTTAAAAAGAGCATATTTCAAAATATGGGACAGCTACGAATTGCTAAGATAGAACAGCTTATTAATTGCCCTGTGTATATGTGTGTTAAGTGCTAGAAGGAGGAGAGAATAGGACATGGGCGGTAGTGTGGGTGCAGGGGAGGAGTCTGTGTGAAAGATTCTTCTAAACTCTGGGCTGACCATATCCAGGGCTAGTCACAGTTCCTGAGGAGGTCTGCAAAATGAAGGTACAGAGGTGTATCACTCAGCTGACCTTCTGCATGCACATTTATAGAAAGACTATTCAAATAATGTTAGCACTTACTCATTTTTCCAACTATATGTGTACCATGTTAGGTGCCATGGAAACTCGATTAAACTAGAAATTGTGTAGAAGGGGGTGCCTGGGTGGCTCAGTCATTAAGTGTCTACCTTTGGCTCAGGTCATGATCTCAGGGTCCTGGGATTGAGCAGAGCATTGGGCTCCCTGCTCAGCGGGGAGTCTGCTTCTCCCTCTCCCACTCCCCCTGCTTGTGTTCCCTCTCTCACTGTCTCTGTCAAATAAAAAAATAAAATCTTAAAAAAAATTGTGTAAGAGACATCAAAGTTGACTTGAGCAGCTAAGTCATAATTTGGGCTTTTGGGCCATGATTGCACTTGAAACTATTATCCTTTTTAATGGTCATTTGGTCAGCCTATTTGCAGGGACCCACAGGACTTGCAAAGGTAACAAAAGTTTCAATTTAGAGTTTTTTAAAAAAACAAATAACTCAATGATACTTAATTTTTTAAAAAACGTAAAGGTACAGCTAATAAATACATGCAAAGATGCCTCACATTATTAGCCAATGAAATGCAAATCAACACCAAAATGAGACACCACTTCATACCTAGTAAGTTGGCTATGGTAAAAAAGATAATAACACATGTTGGTGAGGATGTGGAGAGATTGAAAACCTCATATATTGCTGGGGGAATGTAAAATGGTGCTATGGAAAATAGTTTGGCAGTTCCTCAAAAACTTAAACATGGCGTCACCAAATTGACCCAGCAATTCCATTCCTTGGTGTGTGACTGAAAGAATTGAAAACATGCTAACTCAATTAACTTAAACACAAATATTCATAGTAGCATTATTCAAACTAGCCAAAAAAGTAGAAACAACCCAAATGTCTATTAGCTGATGAATTGATAAACAAAATGTGGTGTATACAGATGCTATACAAAAGAATGAAGTACTGATTCATGTCACAACATGATTCGACTTTGAAAATACAGTGCTAAATTTAAAAAGCCAGATACAAAAGGCTACTTGTTATATGATTCTATATATATGAAATGTGTACAATAGGCAAATCTCTACAGACTGGAAATGGATTAATGGTTGCTAGGTGTTGTGAGAATGAGGGAATGGGGAGTCATGTTAATGGGTACAGGGTACTTTTTGGAGTGATGAAAATGTTCTAAAAAATTAGTGGTGATAATTGCACAACCTTATGAATTTGTACAACCTTGTGATAATTGCACAACCTTGTACAATTTCAAAGAATAAGTTTTGTGGCATGTGAATTATCTCTCAAAAACGAAAACCAAAAATAAAATATACACATGTAATGGGCATGAAGCATGAATGAGAGATAAACTTTGGTTGTCATAAAAAATATGTGAAGAGAGGAGGTGATTCATGGTAGATGTACTTTCTGTGGAGAAACAAATCATCTTTCTATTAAAGATTCATAATGCATAGTAGTAGCCCTTCACAAGTTCTGAAAGCCTTGTAATGATGAAAACTTTATTTAGCTTCATTGAGCCATCATCTCCCAAACATTTCTTCCTGAAAAACATTTACTCACAATGATCATGTGGAAGAACTAGTGTCCTAGAGGAGATTGAATCTTGGGCTTGACTGTATGTATGTGGGAATTACCTGGAAAGTTCCTTCCTTTTCCTTTTTCCTTTCCTTTCTATTTTTTAATATTTTAATTCAATTAATTAACATATAATGTATTACTGGTTTCAGAGGTAAAGGTCATTGATTCATCGGTCTTATGGAATATCCAGTTCTCATTACATCATGTGCCCTCCTTAATGTACAGCACCCAGTTACCCCATCCCTCTACCCTCTCCCCTTCAGCAATCCTTAGTGTGTTTAGCTAGAAAGTTTCTTTCTTCCTTTCCCTTTCTTTTTTCCTTCTTTCCTTCTTTCTTGCTTGCTTGCTTTCTCTTTCTCTCCCTTCCTTCCTTCCTTCCTTCCTTCCTTCCTTCCTTCCTTCCTTCCTTCCTTCCTTCCTTTCTTTCTTATTTTCTTTTTCTTTCTTTCTTTCAAGGTTTTATTTATTTATTTGAGAGAGAGCATGAGGCGGGGAGGGTCAGAAGGAGAAGCAGAATCCCTGTTGAGCAGGGAGTCCGACGCGGGACTCCATCCTGGCACTCCAGGATCATGACCTGAGCCGAAGGCAGTCACTTAACCAACTGAACCACCTAGGCTCCCTACCTGGAAAGTTTCTTAAAACAGGTTCTGGACCTCACCCCAAAGATTCTGATTTCAGAGGTTTTGGGTGCAGTCTGAGAATCAAGCTCCCAGGTAATTTGGTCCTTCAGGTTTGAGAACTAAACTTTGAGTAGCATCTTTACAGAATAGACAAATCCTGTACCTTAAATGGGTGCACTTCATGGCATGTGAGTTATATCTCAATAGATATGCTAAAAAAATTGATATATCAGAAATAGCACTACAATGTGAGTTCTAGTGATTTTGTAATGCAAGACCATGCTCTGTGAGTGAATTATTTTTTTGTTTTGTTTTTTTGTGAGTGAATTGTTTTAATTAAAATTTTCTTCACCTGTAAAACGAGTCACTGCCCTATCTACTATGTAGAGTTGTGGCAAAATGAGGCAGTATACTCTTTTCCAAATTGTGTTCTATGGATAAAAATGTGACTTAAAAAAAAAAGTCCATGGTTAGTTAAGTTTGGGAGATTCTGAGTTAAATAATGCATATTCACACTGCTGGTCAAACCAATATTCTTGGCTTGGACCCTAACATGAGTCTGTATGTGTAAAATCAATTAAATATGAGATTTTTATTTATTCTAATTCTTGTAGTAGATCCTCCAGAGCTACTAAAGATCCATATGGAGTGGAAACTGTTTAAATAAACAAAATCTGAATAATATTATGGGAATAGCAATACTTGCTCCTCTCTTGTTTCAAGCTTGATATTTTATTAACCTATTTATTTGAAAAATTATTGACCAAAAAGAATTTTAGCAAATGACTATGATAAAATAATGTTTATAACTAAGAGACTATTTTATCTAGTTGTCTCTTTTAATCAACTTATATTTATAGAGCAACTTATTTTCAAAATTAGGTTGAAGCTAAATTAAATATATCTAGACACACTTTTGGCTCCCTAGTATTTTAATTGAAAAAATATAGTTTTTCCTTAATTCTCCTTTTCTTAAATTTGGGCAATTAATTTTTTAAGATTTTTGAGACCCTTATTATCATTTTTATTTGAAGCTTTTATAATTAACTAAATGTTTTCTTATACTATAATCTGTTTAAACTTTAAAATTTTGCTTCGTGGGGTTTCTGAGTGGCTCAGTCGACTGAGTGTTCGCCTTCGGCTGGGGTCATGATCCCGGGGTCCTGGGATTGAGTCCCACGATAAGCTCCTTGCTCAGTGGGGAGTCTGCTTCTCCCTCTCCCTCTGCTACTCCCTCTACTTGTCCTCTGCCTCTCAAAAACATAAATAAAATCTTTAAAATAAATAAAATTTTGTTTTCTTTTTAATTTTAATTGAAAAGCATTTCTCCCCTGATTTTGTTTAGTGATCTGTTTTAAGCATTATTTGGATAAGCTATAATCTATTTTTAACCTCTTTCTAGAACTGTTTTGTTGAATTAAATTTCTTGAAATTGGATATATTATTAACATGGCATTAGGAATGCATGTATGTATAGTTTGAAGATATCTTTTCAGGACCTTACTATAATAATACCTTTATTTCAGATGACGTGGAGGACCATCTTCCTACAATATTGTTTTCTCTTGGTCTTCTGTCTACTTACTGCTCTTGAAGCTGTGCCTATAGACATAGACAAGACAAAAGTAAAAAATACTCAACCTGTGGAAAGCGCAAAGATAGAACCACCAGTAAGTAAAATGATAAAGATAATCTTGTGGGAAGAATTTTAACCTAATGTAGCTAATATTTATTACTTATAAAATTGTACATTTAAGAACTATTTCTGAAATAGCAGTGAAAGAATATTGGATAAGGATATGTTGTTTAATATTAGATGATGTTTATTTAATGGAGTTCATATATTAAATAATGCACAGGACAATTAATCATAATACATTTCCAATGGAGAGCTCACTAGCCAAGAAAACATTGTATTATATTCAAAGGAGATACAGCAATGAGGAAAGACAGGTGACAGTGGAGTAAAATCAACCAACTGATATATTGGTTAAGTCCTCATTGTCTAAGCCATATAGAATATGTACCTTTATGTCACAATAAAACTATATATTGGTTCTGATATAAAATCCTTCTTTTGAGAAATACAGCTTTTTAACTTTGTCCCAACTATCAGAGTAGATATGTCTCAGTGCCATTTTGCTAGTCTTTTTTTTTTTTTTTTTTAGGACTGAGATCTTTAGATGCAGGGAAGGAAAAACTTTCAGAAACATTATTGTTTGTTTCTTAATTTGAAGGATACTGGACTTTATTATGATGAATATCTTAAGCAAGTGATTGATGTGCTGGAAACAGATAATCATTTCAGAGAAAAGCTCCAGAAAGCAGACATAGAGGAAATAAAGGTAAATGTAATTAATTATTTAACAAACATTAGAACATTAGAACAAACATTAGAACATTCCAGACACTGAGTTAAGTACTGGGAAGACAAAGATGAGACTCTTCCCAGGCTCTTATTTATTCTGAATAAATAATATCTAGAAAAAGTTTACTAGAATGAAAATATGATAGGGGTATAATATATTTTGGAGATGCCAAGCATGGACATATAACTCAGCAGTGGGCAAAGTGGGAAGTCATTTTTCCTTGTAGAGGTAATAGCATCATGACAATAATTTCCCTAAATTATCTTGAGAGTAATCTTATGTTTCCTTTGAAGAATTAGTTTGATCTATGGAACTAATTTCCTGAGGTAAATAATATTTAATGTAGAACTTTCAGTGTCTCTTATCTACTTAAGTTAGGATTAAGAACATTATTTGTGGCAGGATGCCTGGGTGACTCAGTGGGTTAAATGTCCAACTCTTGGTTTCGGCTCAGGTCATGATCTCAGGGTCATGAAATTGAGCCACATGTTGGACTCCATGGTCAGTGTGGAGCCTGGTTGAGATTCTCTCTCTCCCTATACCCCTTCCCGGCTCTCTCTAATGAATAAATAAATCTTTTTTTAAAAAAGAACATTATTTATGGCTAACAGAGAAGGTGGATAATAGGAAGTACAATAGAGATATAATCCTGGTTTGGTATGGGAATACTTTTATAACTGTCTGCCTTTCACAGTCAATTCCTATTCCCTACTGGGGCAGGGGGAGACAAAATGTAGTAAGTTAAACAGCTATTCAATGAGAAAGATATAAGAATTAAAATAGACAATAAAACTTAAGGTGACAGGGACGCCTGGGTGGCTCAGTCAGTTGAGGGGCTGCCTTTGGCTCGGGTCATGATCCCAGGCTCAGGGTCCTGGGATCGAGTCCCGCATGGGGCTCCTTGCTCAGTGGGGAGACTGCTTCTCTTTCTGCCTCTGCCTGCCACTCTGCCAGCTTGTGCTCTCTCCCTCTCTCTCTATGAAAATAAATAAATAAAATCTTAAAAAAAAACCCAAAAAACTCAAGGCAACAGAATCTTAGAAATAGCTCAGCAAAGATTCTTTAACTTAGGAAAAACTGGGGGAAAAACAGAATTTGTCCTTACCTTTTCTGTCAAGTATTTTGATCAGTTTTTTTTAAGATTTTTAAAATTTATTTTGACAGAGAAAGAGGGAAAGAGCACAAGCAGAGGGAGCGGCAGGCAGAGGGGGAGGAAGAAGCAGGCTCCCAGCTGAGCAGGGAGCCCAATGTAGAGCTCCATCCCAGGACTGTGGGGACCATGACCTGAGCTGAAGGCAGACGCTTAAGGGACTGAGCCACCAGGCACCCCTCAGCCAAGTATTTTGAAAGGGGACTCATACTATATTTCTTCACTTTCCAAATATTGCTGACTGGAAAGATGACGGCTTTGCCTATATGACTCCACTGAATATATTTTCATGAAGGATGTCGGTGACTTCTTAATTGCCAAATCCAGTGAATACTTTTTATTCCTCTTCTTACTGGACTCTTTTCTATTATCCTGGTGGTTCTCAGATTTTAGGACTTGTTGAGCACAGATTCCTGGGCCCTACCTGTAGACTTTGTGATTCAGTAAGTCTAGAGCTAAATTTCTAAAGTTCCCGGGTGGTGCTAATGCTTCTACTTGGGAACCACACTTTGAGAACCATTGTTGTATGTAATAATGATGACCACTCTCTCCTTGAGTATATTGCTCTTTTTGCTTCTATAACAACAAATTCTCCTAGTTCCCCTCTTACCTCTGAACATTCTTTCTTGGTCTCCCTTGTAGGGGGTTCCTTTTCTTTACCTTCCTCAGTGGGTCCTGTTGACTCAGTCCTAAAACGTTTGTCTGCCTGATTGCTAGTCAGATTGGCCGTTTGTGATTGCAAATGCATTTATAAGCAAGAGAAAGTAAGCCACTAGTTATTTTGTTTCTTAAATTTTGGAACATGTATCTAAGCACTCATCTATGAGAAAAGTAATCAAAGGAGACAACCTAAAAAAAGATGAAAAGTGATTTATATATGTAATTACTAAAGTTTAAGGTGGCCAAGTTATTTTTTTTAATTACTTTGTTGAAATGTAATTCACTTACCTTAAAACTTGCCCCTTTAAAGCATATAATTCAGTAGTGTATCTACATTTGACTACCAGCACTATCTACTTTTAACAATTTCATTTCCCCCCAAAGAAGCCCTTTACCCATTAAGCCGTCCTTCTCTTCCCCTGCCCCTTCTTACCTCTTGGCAACCATTGATCTACTTTCTATCTCTATGGATTTGCCTATTTTGGACTTTCCACATAAATGGAATTATACAATATGTGACATTTTGTGTCTGGCTTCTTTGAGCATAATGTTTTTCAAGGTTCATTGTATTGTAGCTTATATTAGTACATTTGTTTCTTTTTATGGCTGAACAATATCCCACTTTATAGATATTCCATGTTTTGGTTATCAACTCATCAGTTGATAGATACTTGGTTATTTCTACTTTTTATGATAGTATGAATAATGTTGCTATGAACATTCAGGTACAAGTTTTTATGTGAACATATGTTTCAATTCTTTAGGTATATACCTAAGAATGGAATTGCTGGGTCACATGGTAATTCTGTGTTTAACTTTTTGAGGAACGGCCAAATTGTTTTTCAAAGTGGCTGTACCATTTTTTTTAATTGTTGCCTATAAACAGATTTTATATTTTTTTATTTTTTCAGTGATCCAAGATTCATTGTTTCTGTACCACACCCAGTGCTCCATGCAATATGTGCCCTCCTTAATACCCACCACCAGGCTCACCCCTCCCTCCCTTCCCACTATAGCCCTCAGTTCGTTTCTCAGAGTCCACAGTCTCGCATGGTTCGTCTCCCCTTCTGATGTACCCCAATTCACTTTTCCTGGCTGTACCATTTTACAACTCAAGTTACTTTTTGAGTTTCTCCTTTGTGCTTTAATTATGCTTTCTATTATATGATTTTTATTTTTATTTTTTCTTTCTCCCAATTTTTATTTAAATTCCAGTTAACGTGCAGTGTAATATTAGTTTCAAGTATAAAATTTTGTGATTTGTCATTTAGATATAACATCCAGTGCTCATCACAATAAGTGCTCTTCTTAATACCCATCACTGTTTAACCCATCCCCCCTGCCCACCTCCCTTCCAGTAACTCTTGGTGTGTTTTCTGTAGTTAAGAGTCTGTTTTATGGTTTGCCTCTCTGCCCCCTGTATTCATCGGTTTTGTTTCTTAAATTCCACATTTAAGTGAAATCATAGAGTATTTGTCTTTCTCTCACTGACTTATTTCACTTAATATAATACTCTCTAGCTCCATCCATGTCATTGCAAATGGCAAGATTTCATTCTTTTTTATGGTTGACTAATATTCCATTGTATATGTACACGTATCTTCTTTATCCATTGATAACTTGATGGACATTTGGGCTCCTTCCATAATATAGTTTTTGCATATCTTGATTTTAGAGTTATAAATTGAGTATCTTCTGAAAGAAATGCTTTTTGTAATATCAAATTTATCTAAATTAGTCAAAAGTATTTATAACTATTTTATCATAACCCTTATTTTAATATATTGTGTCTGGTCTAAAAATGGAATGTAATAAATAAAACTAACTTGTTAATTTTAACAGAGTGGGAGACTAAGCAAAGAACTGGATTTAGTAAGTCACCATGTGAGGACAAAACTTGATGAACTGAAAAGGCAAGAAGTGGCAAGGTTAAGAATGCTAATTAAAGCTAAATTGGATTCTCTTCAAGGTAAGTGCTAAAGAAAAAGTAGGAAAGTTTCAGCATTTGGTTATTGAGGTCAGCTTATATTGTCACATACCATGTTCTTCTAGTCAAAATTTAATGTTAGTATTGATTTGTCTTCTCTTAATTTTTAAAATTTAATTTTTAAAATAGGTAATATATTCACATCATTCAAAACTCAAAAAAATTAGCCTTAAATTATTCTGTCAACGAAAAGTAATGAATTAAGCCACTTACTTAAAGGAGGAAGAATAACATCAAAGCAAACCAACAGAGAGAAAATCTAATTATAGTAATTTCCATAGATTAAATAGAAAAATTGTCAGAGAGCTTGCTCTAAGAAAACCACACCAGGCCCAAAGAGTCAAAAGGAATTCTATTAAACTCTTAAAGAACAGATTTTTGGGGCACCTGGGTGGTTCATTTGGTTAAGTGTTCAACTCTTGGTTTCTGCTCAGGTCATGACCTCAGAGTCGTGAGATCGAGCCCCATGTTGGGCTCTACACTCAGTGAGGAGTCTGTTTGGGATTCTCTTCCTTCCCTCTCCCTCTGCCCCTTCTCTTTCCCAAGTAAAAATAAATAAATCTTTTTTTTAAAGAACAGATTGTCAGTGCTATTTAAACTATTCCAGAGCATAGAAAAAGAAGAAAAGCTTTTATCCTCTTAATATGTACTGATGCCAAAGTCAAAATTATTGTATGTCAAAATAGCAAGTAGATTTATTTTAGAATGCAACATTGACTTAATATTAGGAAATCTGATACTATCAATCATCATATGAATAGAAATAAAGAGAAAAAATTTTAGTATGACAAAAGAAGTCAAAGGACAAAGGATAAGTTAGTATAAATCTTTGAAACTTCTGTCTTTTAAAATTAAGATTTGGGGTGCCTGGGTGGCAGAGTCGGTTAAGCATCCAACTCTTGGTTTTGACTCAAGTTGTGATCTTGGGGTTGTGAGATAGAGCCTTGCCTTGTATGGGGCTCCAAGCTCAGTACAGAGTCTGCTTAAGATGGTCTCTCCTCTCCTTTTGCCCCTACCCCTACCACCCCCGCTCCCTGCTCATGCACAAGGGCTCTCTCTCTAAGATAGATAGTTAAATAAATAATAAATAAATAAATAAATAAATAAATAAATAAATAAATAAAATTAAGATTTGATTTTTTTAGAGCAGTATAAGGTTTACAGCAAAATTGAAGTGAAGTTGCAGACCTTTCCCATGTATCCCCAAACATGCATAACCTCCCTTATTACTAGCATCACCCACCAGAGTGGTAAATTTGTTACAGCCAATGAACCGACACTGACACATCATAATCACCCAAAGTCCATAGTTAACATTAGAGTTTACTTTTGGTGTTTTACATTCGTGGGTTTAGAAAATCTATAATGATATGTATCTACCATTATAGTATCACACAGAGTAGTTTCACTGCCCTAAAAATCCTCTGTGCTCTGCCTATTCGTGCTCCTGTATTCTTTTAATTTTAAACTATGAGAAGATTAAATAGCTATGAAGTAGAATTTTTGAAATGTGAAGATATCCACAGATAAGAAAGTAATCTCCTATATCATATGACCATCTCCTTATCTACAGAAAAGGAGCAATTGACAAAATTTAATTCCCCTCCTTAATTTTAAAAAAGTAATAAAATAGTAATCAATAGATACTTCTGTAACACTATCAGGTATGTCTAACTCAGCCACATCATACTTACTGGAGAAATACAATTTTGTATTCTAACTAAGATCAGGAACAAGACGATGTCCACAATCACCCACTACTAATTAGCATTGCATTGGAGGTACTAGCCAAAACAATTATATAAATTAAAAAAATTGGAGGTAGAGTAATTGAAAAGGAGTTGATAAAACCATTTCTGTTTGTAGGTGATATGATTTTATACTTGGAAAACTCAAAATAATTGACTAAAAAATAACAGGAAAATTCAGCAAGGTAAACTTAATATACAGAAATCAATATTTTTCATATGCATTACAAGGTATAATGGAAGAAAAGGCTCCATTTACAGATACCAACAAAGATAAAATACCCAGAGTAAGCCTATTAAAAAATTGGGCTTATAGACTGAAAGCTTTAAAATACTCCTGAAGGATGCAAAAGTAGACTTGAAAAAAATGAGAAGATATAACATCTTTTTGATACAAAGACTCAACATTATAAACATGTCAGTTTTCCTTAGGTTAATTTATAAATTTAGCATGATCCAAATAAAAATATGTACTTTTTTCCCCCTGATACTAGACAAGTTAATTTTAAAGTTCATATGAAAAAGGAAACAAGCAGGAAAAGCTACAAACCTCAGAAAAATAACAATGAAGGACTAAATAGATATGTTAGATATTAAAATCTATCACTAAGCCTCACTCATTAGAAATGTATGGTTTTGGCATATAAGTAGAAAGACCAGTGGATCTGAATAGAAATACCAGAAATAAAAGTAAGTACATTTAGAATTTAGTTTGAATTAAAGGTGGTATCTCATTATTAGTGGGATCAAGATAGATTTTTTAAAAAAGAATAATGTTGATACAATTGAGTAGCCATTTGGAAAAAGGTACAGTTAGATCTCTATCTCATTTACATCAGAATAAGTGCAAATGAATCAAAGAGATCAGTGTAGAAAATAGTATCATAAAAGCACTAGATGACACATTGGTGAATTTATTATCTTGGAATGGCCTTTCTAGTTATGAAACAAAATCAAGAGGCTAGATTTGACAAGTGGGAGAGAGACCCTTCCAGCTGGCTCCTTTGTCTTTGTGACATGTCCACATAGGCTGGTTATCCAAGTGGTTCATTAGCATTAATAAACATCTGAACATTGACTCCTGGTAAACTTTAGATTGCAAAAGAATCACCTGGGGAGCTCGTTAAAAATGCAGTTTACTGGACCTTACCTCTAGAGTTTCTGATTCTGGGGGTGAGTAAGATGCATTTTACACACGTGCCTCTGGTCAGTGGATCATATTGGAGAAATGCTTGTATATAGTGCATTAAACTCCCTGCTGGTGAATAGACATAGAAAACAAATACCAAATACTCCTTATCCCGAGATTAAGGATATTAATGAGAGGAAAACTGAGCACATACCCTACTACTTCAGGTGGTCAGACGTAGAAGGAGGTTCCATCCTTAAAGCTAGGCCTATGGTGTTTTGAGATTATTTTCCTCTTAGACAACCTCCATCCCTTCAATCTTGGCAATATTTTCTTTATTCCAAATAGGGGCTGAATTTCATTGTCTAAAGGAAACTGGTGCTTAGAAAACTTATGAATGTGGGCGCCTGGGTGGCTCAGTGTGTTAAAGCCTCTGCCTTCGGCTCAGGTCATGATCTCAGGGTCCTGGGATTGAGTCCCGTATTGGGCTCTCTGCTCAGCAGGGAACCTGCTTCCTCCTCTCTCTCTGCCTGCCTCTCTGCCTACTTGTGATCTCTCTCTCTCTCTGTCAAATAAATAAATAAAAATCTTTGAAAAAAAAAAGAAAAATTATGAATGTTTTCTCACTGATTCAGAATTTATGAATTGAAATTTGTGATGATTTGAAGAAAGACTTAAAGGGTCTTTTTTTTTGGTGTAATTTTTAAAGTAAGTGATACATTCACATGGCTGAAAACCAGAAACTATAGAAGGCATATAGCAAAAGTGCTCTGACATTTTTATACCCTATCAGTTCCCACTGTCCCCAAACATGTTCCTTCTGTTTCTTCATTCTTATATAAGCAAATACAAATAAAAGTCCTTATTTTTCCTCTCTTTTTATGCAAAAGGTAGCATGTAATATACATTTGGTACTTTGTATTTTTCTTTTAACAACGTATTTGGAGATCTTTCTGTATTAGTACATAGAGACCATCTTCATTTAAAAAAAAGTTTCTTTTGCAGCTGTGTAGATTTCCATTATATGGATATGCCATAATTTATTTAACTAGAGCCACTGGTGATGGTATTTGGGTTATTCCTAGTGAACACTCTTGTACATACATCACTCCATATCCGTATAAAACTATCTGTAGGATAAGTTCCCCACAGAGAAACTATATATATGTATTTGTAATTTTGATAGATAGTGCCACCGCCACAGCATTGTATCAGTAATACTTTTATGTTATAATTTCTCACATCCTGTTAATAGTATGTATCTTCAAACTTTAATAGTTTGACCATTCTGTTAGATAGTATAATAGCGTAGTTTTAATATACATTTCTCCTATTTTGAGTGAGGTTAAACATCTTTTCATGTATTTCACTGTTTGGTTGTATTCTTTAGGCCTGGGTCTTATGACAAATCTTTTCTTCCTAAGTAAAATTTGTACAGTGCCATCCAAAGAATTCAGTGAAATCTTAATTTCTCTAAAGTAAGCAGTTTCTTTGTAGTATAAAAAAATGTTCCAGGCTCATCTTGTACCTACCCTGCCTCAGGCCTGGAACGAGCCATTTTTCTGGACATTCCTGGTTCTTTTTAGTGGGAATGATATTACAGACCAAACACTGGCCCTAGGTGTGCCTCATTGCTTCTGGAATATATTTTCTTTCTCTCTCTCTTTTTTTAAAGATTTTATTTATTCATTTGAGAGAATGAGAGAGGAAGAAAGAGAAGCACAAGCAGGGGCGGGGAGGGCAGAGGCAGAGGGAGAACCAGATTTCTTGCTGAGCAGGGAGCCCAACTCGAGGCTTGATCCCAGGACCCAGGGATCATGACCTGAGCTGGAGACAAATGCTTAACTGACTGAGCCACCCAGGTGCCCCTGGGATATATTATCTTGTTGACATTTAATCAGAGGTAGGAGATTTATGCATGTCTATATACATCAACATATACATGCACACACATTTTTAGATGTATAAATGTGTATATGTATATATACACAGACACATACATGCATGTACCTGTGAAACATACATATATATGTACGTATTCATATTTTAGAAATAAGTTCACACAGATAGTGCTAATTCTCATCTATTTCTCGAGATTTCTTTCTTTTTTTAAAATTTAAATTGGGTGCCTGGGTGGCTCAGTGGGTTAAAGCCTCTGCCTTTGGCTCAAGTCATGATCTCAGGGTCCTGGGATCGAGGCCTGCATCGGGCTCCCTGCTCAGCAGGGAGCCTGCTTCCTCCTCTCTCTCTCTGCCTGCCTCTCTGCCTACTTGTGATCTCTGTCAAAATAAATAAAATTAAATCTTTAAAAAAAATAAATAAAATTTAAATTCTATTAATTAACATATAATGTATTACTAGTTTCAGAGGTAGAGGTCAGTGATTCATCAGTTTTATATAATGCCCAGTTCTCATTACCTCACGTGTCTTCCTCAATGTCCATCACCCAGTTACCCCCTCCATCCCCTTCCTATGATTAAGAGTCTCTTATGGTTTGTTTCCCTCTTTGATTTCATCTTGTTTTATTTTTTCCTCTTGTCCCCTATGATCCTCTCTCTGTTTTGTTTCTTAAATTCCACATATGAGTGAGATCATATGATAATTTTCTTTCTTTCATTGATTTATTTCACTTAGCATAATACTCTCTAGTTTCATCCACGTCATCACTGTAAGTGGCAAGATTTCATTTTTTTGGTGGCTGAGTAGTATTCCATCCTTTTCTTCTTTATCTATTCATCTGTTGATAGACATCTGGGCTCTTTCCATAATTTGGCTATTGTGGACATTGCTGCTATAAACATTGGGGTACACATACCCCTTCGGATCACTACATTTGTATCTTTAGGGTAAATACCGAGTATTGCAATTGCTGGGTCATAGGATAGCTCTATTTTCAACTTTTTGAGGAACCTCCATGCTGTTTTCCAGAGTGGCTGCATCAGCTTGCATTCCCACCAACAGTGTAAGAGAGTTCCCCTTTGTCCTTATCCTTGCCAACATCTGTCATTTCCTGACTTGTTATTTTTGGTTATTCTGACTGGTGTGAGGTGGTATTTCATTGTGGTTTTGATTTGTATTTCCCTGATGCCGAGTCAGAAATTTCTTTCTTGTCTTCCGTGATTCTGTATTTGTACATTCCTTTTTCCTAAGTGAGAACGCTGACTTTTAACAAGTCAACACATGTACCTATTTTGCTCAATACTATAATCCAACTGAAATAGTCCAGACTCACTTTATCCACTCAACCTCAATAAACTGTAGCTTGTTTTTTGTTTTTTTTTTTTTTTGCTATTTTTTGTTTTTGTTTTGTTTTTAAGTAGGCTCCATGCCCAGCGTGGAGGCAAAAGTGGGGTTTTAACTCACAACCCTGAGACCAAGACCTGAGCTGAGATCAAGAGTCAGATGCCAGGGGCACCTGGGTGACTCAGTAGGTTAAGTGCTGCCTTTGGCTCAGGACTGAGCCCCACGTTGTTGGTCTTCCTGCTCAGTGAGGACTCTGATTCTGTCTCTCTCTCCCTCTCCCTGTTCATGCTCTTTTTCTCTCTCAAATAAATGAATAAAATCTTAAAAAAAAAAGGTGCTTGACCAACTGAGCCAACCAGCCAGGTGCCCCAAACTGTAGCTTGTTTTAAAAAAAAATTATTCACAAAACAATTTTTTAAAACAATTGTTTTAAAAAAAATTATTCACAAAACAAAAAAATAAGTCCTAATCTTGGGACACCTGGGTGGCTCAGTCAGTTAATGTCTGCCTTCTGTTCAGGTCATGTTCCCAGGAATTGAGTCCCACATCAAGCACTCTGCTCTGTGGAGAGCCTGCTTCTCCCTCTGCCTGCTGCTCCCCCTGCTTGTGCTCTCTCTATGTGCCTGACAAATAAATATATAAAATCTTAAAAAAAAAGTCCTAATCCAATGAATTTACCTGAATTAGATTTTTATTGTTCCGTAAAGTGTTCACTGGAGCAGCATACAAAAATTCCTTCATATAAATTTTAGAGCAATTCTTTTTTAGAAATTCTATTTAGGGGGCAGCTGGCTGGCTCAGTTGGAAAAGCATGAGATTCTTAATCTCGGGGTTGTGAGTTTGAGCCCCATGCTGGATGTAGAGAGTGCTTAAAAATAAAATACTGGAAAAAAAAAGAAATTCTACTTAGTTTTTTTTTAAATTAATTTATTTGAGAGAACGAGAGAATGAGAGAATGAGAGCGTGGGCTGGGGGGAGGGGCAGAAGGAGAGAATCTCAGGCAGACTCCTTACTGAGTGCAGAGCCCCAACATGCTGCTCGATGTGGGGCTCAGTCCCACCACCCAGGAAATCGTGACCTGAGCCTAAACCAAGAGTTGGTAGCTTAACTGAATGAGCCACTCAGGCACCCCTCTACTTAGATCTTTGGTAAGGTCAGTATATTAGAGTTTATCTAATTAAAAGTAGGAAATACAGTAGTTTTACAATAATAAAAAAGTTTTTACTTTTATACTGATAGTCAACTAGCCTTTCTAGAAATAATATTAAAGTGTACACATTATGTTGTAATCCTTTCTAGATTCAAGGACATTACTTTTGCCTAGAATAACAATATATACAATATTCTAAAAGAAAATATGAATGCTTAATCTAAAATTTTTGGATATTCTTATAAAATCCTATAAGAATAAATATGAATGCTTATTCTTACATATCATTTATATTAATGTTTCTAGCTTTTAGTACTTTATCATTTACAGTTTTCTCATTTTCTTTCAGATACAGGCATAGACCACCATGCTCTTCTAAAACAATTTGATCACCTGAACCACCTGAATCCTGACAAGTTTGAATCTACAGATTTAGATATGCTCATCAAAGCGGTGAGAATAATTCCAAAAAATGTCATTGTTGTGTCTTGGAGGTTTTGTCATTTGATAAATAAATTCAATGAAGTGGTAATACAACTCTTAGATACTCTCAAGAGTATCTTTAAAAGGAGATAGTTTAACCTTTATTACTACAGATAACGATATGGACATAATGGTCTGTAACTCCTTGCCCACAATTCCAAAATCCAAAGCACTATAAAAGCTGAAATCTGGCTTCAATTATAGTAAAGGCTATTTATAGTTTTTATTTAGTCTACCAATGTAAATATTCATAGACTTTGCTGAGGAAGTACTAATCTGTTTGATTGTA
This sequence comes from Ailurus styani, assembly GCA_002007465.1. Taxonomy (NCBI): domain Eukaryota; kingdom Metazoa; phylum Chordata; class Mammalia; order Carnivora; family Ailuridae; genus Ailurus; species Ailurus styani. The sequence goes on from LNAC01000062.1 coordinate 4,791,059, forward strand.
GACTCTGCAAGGATATTACAGAATATGGCATAAGTGCTATATTCTCTTTCTGAAATCTAGAGAATTCTGAAACATATCTGGGCTTTGGGATTTTAGATAAGAGTTTGTAGTCCTCTCATGTTGTCAACGGTACGGAGTAACCAAAATGGGTATTGTAGCCTGGGTATGAGTTTAGTTAAGTAGTTAGAAGCCACTCTAGTTTTCTATACTGTATAGATTTGATACACTCCCTTCCTTCTTTTTAAAATCAATTTATTTTTTTTTTATTTTATTTTTATTTTTATTTTTATTTTTTTTTTTAAGATTTTATTTATTTATTTGACACACAGAGAGAGATTACAAGTAAGCAGAAAGGCAGGCGGAGAGAGAGGAGGAAGCAGGCTCCCCGCCGAGCAGGGAGCCCGATGCGGGCCTCGATCCCAGGACCCTGAGATCATGACCTGAGCCGAAGGCAGAGGCTTTAACCCACTGAGCCACCCAGGCGCCCTTAAAATCAATTTATATACTACTTACTTATTAGGAACTTTCTAAAGTCGAGGCTTGCTTTGAACTATGAGTTTCTTTTAATGCCTACATTCTGGTAATAATAATGACTAAAATAAAATGGCAGAATTTAAAAGAGGAGTCCAGTGTTTTCTGGACCTTCTATACTACCTTCTGTTAGTTTTGCATTTTTTGATCCAGAATATTTGGTATACTTCCTTAGTTTACTTAGTTACTACTTTCTTGCTCTATGCAAGAAAGCCTTTATTTATATTTTCAAATACACCTTGTTATTTAGTTTAAATGTTACATTACAGGCCACAAGTGATCTGGAACACTATGATAAGACTCGACATGAAGAATTTAAAAAATATGAAATGATGAAGGAACATGAAAGGAGAGAATATTTAAAAACATTGAATGAAGAAAAGAGAAAAGAAGAAGAATCTAAATTTGAAGAAATGAAGAAAAAGCATGAAAATCATCCCAAAATTAATCATCCAGTAAGAATTATGACTCTAAGAAACCATAATTAGATGTAGATACTACTTTTTATCAGATATTAGAATTTTATCATAAGTTATTAGTACTTTAGATTCTTAATTCTGCACCATTTCTCAAATTTGTATTCTATTTTCAGTCTATATACATAGATTATATTTTGTTTTGAGCATTTTTTAAAAATTGATTCACAGGGAAGCAAAGATCAACTAAAAGAGGTATGGGAAGAGACTGATGGATTGGATCCTAATGACTTTGACCCCAAGACATTTTTCAAATTACATGGTAACAGATTTGATACAAATATTAATATTTATGTCTGCTGTTTGAAAGATTATAGTTGCTTTATTCTTAACTGATTTTTGCCAAGGTCTGCTATGGAGTCCTGTTGACAGTAATTGTTTAGAATTTTTCTCGAGGGTAATAGAATAGTCTTTTTTGCTGACCTGCAGCATAAAATACTTTGAGTCAGTAGCTGTGTATTTTACCTGCTTTAACTGTTGACTCATTACGACTTATTGTAAGGTTCTCTGTAAACTAGAAGGTATTTCTGTGACTAGCTAGGTTATATCTAACATGCTTTACGCTATATAACATTAAAATTTACTTTTTTTCCTATAGCATATTATTTCACTTTATATTTTTGAAAAAATGGTTAAGATATATTTTTCTAAAATAACTATGAATTATAAATTAGTAAATTGTTATTAGTTGGATTGAGCTGAGGGTTCATAAAAAGGGAGGAAACATTTTCTGTAGCATATGGTCCTTCATGTTAGTACCACTTCTGCAAGCCAGTTGTGAAGGGTTGTATTTTAATTTCTGATTTTCGAAGGCATTAAAATCAATTTTTGCATTTGTGACTTTTTAAACTTCAGATGTCAATAATGATGGCTTCCTGGATGAACAAGAATTAGAAGCCCTATTTACTAAAGAGGTAAATTAGTTCATTTAAGTGTTCAGTGTTTTTGCTTTCTTTTTTTCTTTCCATTTTTCCCCTGCTTTTTATGTTGTTTTTAAACTTTTCTTTTTAGTTGGAGAAAGTATATGACCCCAAAAATGAGGAGGATGATATGGTAGAAATGGAGGAAGAACGGCTTAGAATGAGAGAACATGTAATGAATGAGGTATGTTTTAAATTTTTAAGATTATGTGTTATTTCAGTAGATTATTCAAGTTCTTGCAATAAATCTTACCATAAAGTGGAAAATAAATACACAGAGTAGTTATTTAATTGAATTTTGCATTTTTGATCCAGAATATTTGATAGACTCCCTTAGTAGAGATAAAATTATTTTGTAACTACTTTAAAATATTTTAAAATTTAAAAGGTTTTTATTTAAGAGATAAAGATGCTATTGCAAATCCTAAAGATAAGGTAGTCCAATATTTGATAATTTAAAAGGCTGTGTTTTTATTAAGAAAATCCAAAAAATCCAATACCATAATGGTTTATAACAACATATTTATTTCTTGTTCACATTATTAAGCTGAGAACTTTGGTCATAGACGTCAGAGGCCAGTAACTAAAGCCCACTGTTTTGTATCAGTGATTTTCACCTGATATTTGAGCTATTGGTGATGAATTGGGATTTCTGTTGACTGCTGGCATTCCAAATGTCAAATCAATTTCTTTGGCTATTATGGAGTTCACTTTTGCAACTGAATGGCTCTAAGAGTCACTGAAGAGGATTGGGAGCAGTTGTCAGCATTAATTTTGATTTAGGTTAGTTGTTTTTAAGAAAAAATGTTGAGAGAATTTTAATGTAAACTCCTTTACTCTTGACTAAAACAGTCCTCTTTCTGGAAAGTTTATTTTTCATGGGATTTTACATGGTGTGGTGAGGGAAGAAGACCATAATAGCCTAGCCAGTCAGATCAGCAGACTAAAGCATGGTGATCTTTGAGTATCAGGTGCATAGATATCTCACTGTATTTTCAAATCTGAATAATACAGAAGATTGCAATATCTATGTTCTGATTCTAATACAATGTTGAGTGTTCTGGCTTTCACTCCCTACCATCCCTCTGTTTCTGTGGATGTTGGGCTAGCCTTAATTGCTGTATGTTTGTGTAGTAGCATCTATTAGAAGACAATTTCTAGTAATACGAGAGTTATTTTATTTTACATATCCATTTTTTTTAATCAGGTTGATGCTAACAAAGACCGATTAGTGACTCTAGATGAGTTTTTGAAAGCTACAGAAAAAAAGGAATTCTTGGAGCCAGATAGCTGGGAGGTAATAAAACCTATTTGAAATGGGATGTATGGTTCAAGAAATTCTACATTAGTTCATTCTACTCTTAACTTTTATTTCCCATGATGTTTGCATGTAGAGCCTTACTGTCTTGGTTTTTCAATAAAATGTCACTGTAAAATAATGAACTTGATTTTTTGGAAAGCTTGTGGCAATTGACCTCTTATTTGCAATCATGTTACATATAATTAGAAGTCTTTTTAAAATTTTACTTTTTCTAAGTGTAAAATTTTCTAAGTGAAAATTAGAAATATAGATACATTTAAAGAATAAATTAGAAGTTACCTATAATTCTACCATCTGGAGGTAGACACTTAATTTATGCATTGTGTTATGCTGATTTGGAAATAATCTGTCTCTTTAGTATATGCATGTGTAGCACACAATATATACTATACTGTCCCATTTTTATTTTATTTTACTTTATTTTATTTATGTATTTATTTTTGAGAGAGAGAGAGAGCAAATGAAGAAGAGGAGCTGAAGGAGTGGGAGAGACTCTTGAGCAGGCTGCATGCCTAGCGTGGAGTCTGATGTGGGGCTCAATCTTACCACCCTGAGATCATGACCTGAGCCAAAATCAAGAGCCAGGTGCTCAACTGACTAAGTCACCCAGGCACCCCTGTCCCATTTTTAATTTACATATACACATAAATTCCTATCTCTCTATGTATATTTTTAAAGATTTTATGTATTTATTTGAGAGAGAGCACAAGCAGTGGCAAGGGCAGAGGTAGAGCCTGAGGGACAAGCAGATGCCCTGCTGAGCTCAGAGCGGCTGCAACTTGATCCCTGGACTCTGAGACTATGACCTGAGCCTAAGTCAGAGGCTTACCTGACTGAGCCACCCAGGCACCCCATCCTGTCTTTGTATTCTAAAAATGGCTTCATACTGTATAAATGTCTTTGTATGTTGGGGAAATTCTGTGTTTTTTATTTTATTTTTTATTTTTTTACTAGATTTTTTTTAAGATTTTATTTATTTGACACACAGAGAGAGATCACAAGTAGGCAGAGAGGCAGGCAGAGAGAGAGGAGGAAGCAGGCTCCCTGCTGCTGAGCAGGGAGCTGGATGCAGGGCTTGATCCGAGGACTCTGAGATCGTGACCTGAGCCGAAGGCAGAAGCTTTAACCCACTGAACCACCCAGGTGCCCCGAAATTCTGTGTTTTTTAATGTTAACAATATTTCATGATGCCGTTCCTCAAGAAACAAAGTTTAGAAATGACTCCTTAGCATGCAGTTGTGTGATTATATTATATATATAACATAATCTATATATTATATATCATTATGATTAATTATATAATTATACATAATAATTACATATCATTGTATATTATATAATATATTATATAATATAGCATAATTATATAATTATATATAATTTATAATTATAAATATATGTAATTTTATATTTATATAATTATAATTTATATAACCATTGGAATAGATTTAGCCATTTGGGTCAATTCCAATTTTTTTACTGTAGTAATTAACACCATGATGAGTCTGTACTTGTTCATACATCTTTGGGTATCTATAATAATTTCTCTGGGATTAATTCCTAAGAATAGAACTATTCTCAAGGTTTATGACCATTTTTAGTTTCTAAATGTGTCTTGTTGAATTGTGCCATAAAGGCATACCAATTTATTCCATAGTTTACTGTGCATACACATTTTTAAAAGAATAGTTGGGACGTAGCAACCAGTAGAGATTGAAAAAGAAGTTGTCATTTTCTATACAAAATATAAAGGATTACAGTTTCAATTAGATTTTTAATCTGTGGATCCATTTGTCCAGAAAATAGTTTGAGATAGGGTGACCAACTGTCCTGGTATAGCCTGTGCTGAGGAGTTTCCTGGGATGTGAAAGTTTTTGGTGCTAAAACAAGGATATTCCCAGGATGACTGTTTATCAGCTTTGTTTGAGATGAAAGAAATCAGCTTTTTTGTCCTGTTTTTTTCTAATATTTGTAATATTTCTGGACTTTGGTGAAGAAGAAGAATGCTAAGATATTTAAACATTCATTCCCTTTATTGCTTCTGGTGAACTAGATCAATAGGTAATTACAAACTCTTTCATTTTAACATAATTTTAGATTTACAGAAGAGTTATAAGAATAGACAAGGAATTCCTGAATATCCTTCCCCTAGATTGCCCATTTTACTATACTTATTCTCTCTTTATCTCTTTTTTTATTTTTAATCTGTGTATATGTGTATTTATATATAACATACATAATTTTTTTGAGAGTTAGTTGCACACGGTGCTGCTTTAACCTTAAATACTTGAGTGTGTATTTTTTGCAAACGAGGATTTATCTTGCATAATCACAGTAAAATTACCTATGGCTACACATGAAAAACTGTTTTCCAATCTCTGGACTTTATTGAGATTTTTGTTAATTTTCCTAATACTGTCCTAATTAACCATCCTAATACTGTCCAAAAGAAAATCCAGGATCATACTGAATTTAGTTGTAATGTCTTCCTAATCTCCTTAATCTATAACAGTTCCCGAGTCTTTGTATGTCATGGCATTCATATTTCTAAAGAGTACAGACCAGTAAAGAGTACAGACCAGTAATTTTGTAGAATATCCCTCAGTTTGAGTCAGTCTGCTGTTTCTTTAGGACTCCTACATTTAGTAGAAATAACACCAAAGTGATGCTAAGTGCATCATATCATGAAGCATATGTTGCTGATTTTTTTTCATAACTGGCAATGTTAATTTTGATTATTTGGTTAAGATGGTGTCTATCAGGTTTCCTATTTTCTCTTTTGTAATTTAAATAGTATTTTGTCTAACCCACTATACTGCCAGAATCAGAAGTCAGCATTTAAAAAAAAATCACTCGACATCATATCAAAGTATTTATTTCCAAATACAAATTGTAGGCATTACTTTAATAGTTATGGAAGTGCTTAACTGTTTTCTCAGGGACAGAGACCCATTCTTTTACTATTTATTTTAAAAAGATAGTGCTGCTATAAACACACTTTTATATAAAGCTTTTTATGTGTTTAAGGTTATTTTATAGTATGGATTCCCAATGTAGCACTACCAAGACCAAGGGAATCTCTTTAGGGCAGTTGATATATTTTGTAAAAGTATTTTTCAAAAGAAATGTACCAATTTTCATTACCACCATTACCACTGTTTAAAAAAAGTCTTTGAGGGTGTACTTTGAAATTCATTATCTACTAATTTTAGCATTGATAAATCTAGCCAGAATCCATTATTACAATGACTATTGACAAAAGGTGATTTTCTAATCATCATTCTTTCTATATTTATTAGTTGGCTTTCTACAGTAAAGAAATCTATCCCTTCTCCCATCTCTGTTTGAGTGTAGATTCATGGCTTCTTACTTTATTCAATAAGCTTGAATCCTTACTATCATTATTTATTTCGATGCCCAAATTGCCCCAGATTTGACGAATGGGAGTTTCTTCAAACTGACTTTTGTATCCTTTTGGCATGTTTCCTAACATTCTTTGAGGACTTCCTTACTTTTCAGCATAATAAGATGTTCAAGGCTCATCTTGTTCTTTCTCCATCCCACCTCTGGGATCAGCCATTTTTCTGAGTATCACTGGTCCCTTTTAGTGGAGATCATTATCACAGACTAGGATCTGGGCATTGGATGTGTTCCTTGTTACCAGAGAGTCTTTGCTTCTAGGCTTTGTCAAATAACAGAGTTGGATAATTTAAAAAACATTTAAGTGTGTGTGTGTGTGTGTGTGTGTGCACACGTGCGCGTGTGTGTATTTATATATATTTCTATTTGTATTATGTGTATCTGTACATATTATACACATGCACAGATACACATACATTCATATTCATCTTGGTATATTTAGGTATCAATATATATTAAAACTTAGTGAGCTCATTGGGGATGCTGGGTGGCTCAGTCGGTTATGCGTCTGCCTTTGGCTCAGGTCATGATCCCAGGGTCCTGGCACAGAGCCCAGTGTGAGGGTCCTTGCTCAGCTTAGAGTCTGCTTCTCCTTCTCCCTTTGCCCCTCCCCACTCATGCTCGCTCACTCTCTCTCAAGTAAATAAATAAAATCCTTAAAAAACAAAACAAAACACGGACTTAGTGAGTTCACACTGATACCTCCTTAAATTTCAGTCCAATGCCTCCAATTCCAGTACAACATTCTATCTCTTCCTCTTTCCATATTTCAGATGAAACCTGGCTCCTATTTTCCACAATATTATTCCACTTATTTCCTCAATTCTAGGATGTACAAAGTGTTTCAGATTGCTAAACTCTGCAAAAAAGAACTTATTATTAGTTCAGATTTTTGTTGTTGTTTTTAACCTGAACGTGTAGCTTGAGTACTGTGATCTGAAGTTTGTTGGTTAGTTCTTTTATCCTCTTCTGTTTTATTCACTTAAAATAAAAGTATAATTTATTTTCTTTTGTTTATAGTCAATTTGGGTTTTCCTGTCCTTGTGGATTTACTTTCTTCTCTTTTCTTGAGTATATGAAACACTGACAAGTTTCTAAAAATCAAGCCTTATGAAAAAGGATTTCTTTTCCCGCATTGTATCCTTTCTACCCAGTTCTCTTCGTTGTTCTGTAGGTAACCAATTTCATCAGCCTTGGATTTTTCCTTTTGCTCAAATAAATACATAAATATACATTTTCTTATTTCCCCTTTCTTACTGGAAAGGTATATTACTATAGACACTCTTGTACTTTGCTAATCATAGAATTTTAATGCTGAATCAAACCTTGTATTTCCAAGGTTATTCTTTCCTCATGTCCCCCCCCCCTTTTTTTTCCTTTTAGACATTGGATCAGCAACAGCTCTTCACAGAGGAAGAACTGAAAGAATATGAAAATCTTATCTCTTTACAAGAAAATGAACTTAAGAAAAAGGCAGATGAACTGCAGAAACAAAAGGAAGAATTACAGCGTCAGCATGACCAACTGGAGGCTCAGAAGCTGGAATATCATCAGGTAGTATTTATAAAATGATTGTGGCATTAAAAAGAATTTCAGGAGCTTTGCTAAAATGTGTTTTTTGTAGTATAATATTTCAATGTCCTATTAGCTATAGTATTTTAAGTTTTAGTATTTTAAAGACTGCTTTGTTGAGTATTAATCCCAAATTTTAGAGTTTGAATGTCTCATTTTGGAAAACAATTTTCAATTAGTTTGTTGTGGTTTGTCAAAGGTCATGAGAAAATAAAAGAATACTTACTTTTAAATAATGAAACAAGATGGGATGGGGAAGGAGACAAACCATAAGAGACTCCTAATCTCACAAAACAAACTGAGGGTTACTGGAGGGTGGGAGGGTAGGGATAGGGTGGATGGGTTATGGACATTGGTGGGGGGTTGTGCTTTGGTGAATGCTGTGAAAGGTGTAAGCCTGATGATTCACAGACCTGTACCCCTTGGGCAAAGAATAAAATTTAAATTTAAATTTAAAAAAAAAGAATACTTACTTTTAAGACATTCTTTTTCCATGCACTAGGTTGTGCAGCAGATGGAACAAAGAAAATTACAACAAGAAATTCCTCCATCAGGGCCTGCTGGAGAATTGAAGTTCCAGCCACGTATGTAACTTTATTTTTTTGTTTAAGGAAATAAAAAAATTGAATAAATTGAAATCTACATTTATTACAAACGTAATTTCAAATCGTTAATATTTATGGTATTTACTATATATTTGGGGAAATAGCACAACAGAAAAATGTACAGAAAAACGTACAGAAATGAGCCTTCTAAAATGTCTATGCATCATCACATTTCAAAAGCTATATAATTTGATAGCCGTATTTATGGTGAAATGATTTATTTTACCATTAGTCATAATTCTGATATTGATAACAAGAAGTTATCAATATTGTGAGAGAACATACTTTAAAAATGCTTTATTTGTATATGTATATGTATATATATATATATATATATATATATAGACACACACACACATATATATAAAAGAAGATTCAGAATAAAGGAGAGACCTTTAAAATGAGAGCTTTTTGTTTTTTTCCAAACAGACATTTAAAGTCTGAAGTCCACCGTAACTTGGAAGAAAACTGTTAAAATCAACATCTGTGTCATCTTTTTACCACCCTTCCTTTTTTTCTGCTCAATAAATATTTTAAAGCATATATGGAATAAAGGAAGATACTTTTTAAATGAGAACACATCTTTTCAGGACACAGATATTTAAGGATTGAAGTCCACCACAACCAGGAAGAATACAAACTCAGTCTCTGCTCTCACTTTCATACCTCTCTTCTTTTTAATTTGTTCTCCTTTCTATGATTTAATTAAGTGACCATAGTTATGCCATAATTTAATGACACTATCAGTAACTGTTTAAGTGAGAAAGTTCTGTACTGATTTTACAGTAAATTTGTATTGTTGTCACTTACTCATAAAGATAGTCTTTTATAGGTGCTTATCATCCCCTCTCTCGATAAAAGTCTCTTTGTTGTTAATAATTCTTCTGAGAAGACCACACTTTCCCCCAGTGTTTCCTGGTAACGTCTCCCTACTTCCAGCAAATTTACCTGCTAGAAATTCTTCTACTGAATAGCTTTTGCTACCACTTCAGGTCATTCTTTGGTTCATATTTTTGCTTTCTACACTATTACTTAAGATCAGATTCCACTACAAAATAACCCCAGAAAAGCCAAAGATAACAGTGTTTTAAACTAAATAGGAATTCTTCCCTCTTCCATAAAGAAAATCTGGGGGTAGGTGGTGTCAGGTTCCCACCTCTGTGCTCTGCTATCCTCAGTGCATGGTTTTTATCCTCAAGTTACCTCATTCTCACTGTCCAAGATTGCTTTTGGAGGGAGTGGGCAAGAGGAGGAAAAGGAACTTCTCCCCAGTTGCATCGGCTTCCTGGACTCAGGGTTCCTGGAGAACCACAAAACATTTTAACTTACATCTCATTGGTCATGTAGCTGCTAGGGAATCTGAGAAATCCATGTGGCATTGGGACCAGCTAAAAGTTAGGATCTTTAACTAAAGAAGAAGGAGGTTATGTTTGGTTAGACAACTTTCAGTTTTAACCCAGACAGCTTTATTGTCTGCCTACATATCTGTGTACACTCTTCCGAAACAGAAAGCACTCACTTGCTCTGCCCAAAAGGAAATCTCCCACATCCAGTCTATTCTTGCATATAGCTTGAAGAACATGATATCCTTGTATCGTCCTGTCTGTCAGGTTAGGATATGGATCTAATGTTTCTGGCCATCTACAAACTAAACAACAAGGTGTCTGCCTCATGAGTACCAAATGCATAATGGTGGGTTAGGTACAGGATAACGGCAATAAAATTGACCTTTCAGAAAAGGGGAAAATAGCAGTCACTGATCCATAACACCTGAGAAGTCCTGCTTGGCAAAAACAGTCCCTCTGCTCTGTCTATAAATATATTCCTTGGGTTTTGCATCGGGCAACCCCTGATTCACTTTTGTGGCAGGAACTCCCTTGTCGAATGTTCTCAGGGGCCCTTGGTGCTGCCTTCTAGGAAGTTTTTATTGTCCATTAATTTTCAAGGACACATTTGTGTGGGCATTGGAAAGTGTGCTGGTCTTGGGGGCTGGACAGCATTAGTACTTCACTTCCTGTTATGATGGGTTTAGGGGCTTGGGAATGTTTTAGATAGTTACAGGCTGTGGCAGGCCAGGTTTGGGGTTTGTGTTTGTTTTGGTTTTGTTTTTTGCCAAAAAAAAAAAAATCCCTAAAAACTTAGTATGTTTCTGGTCTTTTTCAATTATTATAATGAGAAACCACAAAGATCTTGCCAAGACACAGTTTTTAACAAAGAACATCATCTTTTACTTGCTGGCTTCTGTGCTCTTTCTCTCCCCTTGGCTCTTAAATGAATGGTACCCACTTGGGACCATTTTAAACAGTAGGCTTGGATGGGATGACAACAGTCTGAGTCTGATCTCTTTCCTTAGGATGGCTCCCATTACTTGGCAGAAAATTCTTGAGAAAGGTTGAGGCAGAAAAAGGAAAGGCAGGAAAAGGTTGAGGCAGAAAAAGATTGAGGATGCTTTAGCAGTTTCCTCAGAACATTTACTTATAACTGTTTCAGTTTGGAGTTTGGTAGTAGCTGACTTTTCCAATTTTTCAGGGCTTCAGATTTGGAACTTTGTCAATTTATTTTGTAGAGAGCTGTTCCCTCAGCAAAGCTATATTCCTTCCCATCTGTGCAGTCTTGTTAACCTTGGCCTGAGTCACATCTTTCCTGTGAGACTTTCCTGAAAGAGGCTAGAAGCAGCCCACATGCTAGTACTCTGAAGATCTACTGCTTCCTCTAATGCCTTAACCTTAGTGGCATGAGGTGTCACTGCCCAAAGCCCTGCCTCTCAACTAAGCTAACTCCATATTTAAGATCCTTTTACTAGCTGTACCTTCTAGCTACCAAATTCTGTCTAGGTCAGGATTCCTGGTTGTAGATAATGGAATCTTCTTTAGCTATTAAACATAAGGGGCTTGATTAAGGGGTGCAGAGAGCTCACAGAATCTTTGGGAAGGCGGATGAAACAGAACCTAGGCTGAGCTTCATCAGAACTACATCACAAGAGTGGGCTGCCAGAGAAGCCGTGGCTTCTGGAACAATCGAGAAGCTGCCTGCCAGCTCAAGACTCCTCCTGCTGGCAGCCGAGAACAGTTGCCAGCTCCAGAACTGAACCACCTCTGCCGAGCTTTGTGTTGGCAAAAGTGGACACTGTGTGCTGCCTCTCTCCCCACGTAACTTGGTTCTGAGCAAAAGTCTCAAGTGAGTACATCTGGTCGACTGGACTAATTGTATCTGGAACCCTGGCTGCAATTCTTAATATTTAACTTTACTACCTCTGTAGTACAGGAAGGCATGTCTAAAGCTGTTGAGTGAGCTAATCTGTTGTAACATCTCATAATTTTAAAGATTTTATTTATTTATTTTTGATAGAGAATGAGCGGGGGAAAGGGAAGGGGCGGAGGGAGAAACAGACTCCCCACTGAGCAGGGAGCCTGATGCAGGACCCAGTCCCAGGACCCTGGGATGATGACCTGAGCCGAAGGCAGACGCTTGGCTGACTGAGCCACCCAGGTGCCCAGCATCTCATAATTTTACACTGTGTCTCTTCACATTAATAATTTTTAAAACTCTTAGCACTCATTTTTACAAAAATTTTAAATAATCACTGTATACTCCAAAGATACCTCAGATTTTTTTTTTCTTAAATCACAGATCCCAAAATTAAATGTAGCAATCTGGGAAAGTTCTGCTTATATATAGCTTTAAAAAAACACACAAAAAAATCACTCAACAGAGTCATGCTGTGTTTCTCTAGAGATGGAGAAGGATTCCTATCTCTATTGTTTAAATTATAGGAAACATTTAAAAATGATCTGGCATATCCTTTTGTTGATGACACAGGAAACTGTGATAAGACAGGGATTCACCCAGGGTAAACTTTTTTAGATGGTGGACTGGGGTTCAATCAGAAAGGCATTGGAGATAACAATATTGTACTATGATTACATAATATAAATATGGATACAGGGTAATCATATGAGAATATATAAATGTATCAAAGTGTATATCTTACATTTACATGATATTATATGTCAAATATATTCAATTAGAAATATAATTGGAGGAGAATTTATTTATTTAAAGATTTTTATTTATTTCTTTATTTGACAGAGAGAGATCACAAGTAGGCAGAGAGGCAGGCAGAGAGAGAGGAGGAAGCAGGCCCCTTGCTGAGCAGGGAGCCCGATGCGGGGCTCAATCCCAGGGCCCTGAGATCATGACCTGAGCCGAAGGCAGAGGCTTTAACCCACTGAGCCACCCAGGCGCCCCATTGGAGGAGAATTTAGAGATGTTTCTTAAAATGATCTTTTGGCATGAGTAATCGTGGGTATTACTGTAGACATACTTCACAGTTTTCAGTAAATCATTGTAATTTATATTATTAAAAAAATTGGGGACACCTGGATGGCTCAGATGGTTAGGTGTCTGCCTTGGGCTCAGGTCATGGGTCTCCAGGTCCTGGGATCAAGCCCTGCTTGTCATGTTCCCTGCTTAGCAGGGCAGTCTGCTTCTCCCACTCACTCTGCCCCTCCCCCCTGCTTGTGCTCTCTCTCAAATGAATAAATAAGAATCTTTAAAATGGAAAAAGGAATTGTTAGCTCAAGATTATCTGTAGACTTAAGGAATTCCAGTTCTTATAAGTATTGGGCATTTATGAGTAAATATTATTTTTTACAGAGTTGCTAATAGTATTCTTTACAGCTATGTTAGAAAGTATTGGTGTTGTGTTCAAATTACCGTTTTTTTTCATTTTTAAAATATTTATTTATTTATTTATGTATTTATGTATTTATTTATTTATTTTAGAGAAAGAGAGCACACGAGTGTGGCGAGGGGCAGAAGAAGAGGGAGAGTATCTCAGGTAGACTCACTACTGAGTGTGGACCCCATCATGGGGCTCCATTTCAGAACCTTGTGATCATGACCTGAGCTGAAATCAGGAGTCCAATGCTTAACTAACTGAGCCACCCAGGTGCCCCTATACCATTCTTCTTAATACATTTTAGGTATTTAGCAGTCTTTGATTTAGCTGACCTAGTAGTGGTATGTATTAGCAATTTTGGGTTTTGTTTCACATATGAGTTTTCATGAAGCATATAAATTTTATAGTATACTTTATAGGTATATATAATTAAAATTAGATTTTAAAAGATGATAGTCCTCTAGAATATTTGACTCTTGCTAAAAGCACCTGCGGTTTGTTTTTTTAATTTTTTTAAAAAAGATTTTATTTATTTATTTGACAGAGATACAGCGAGAGGGAACAAAAGCAGGGGAGCAGCTGAGGGACAGGGAGAAGCAGGTTTCCCCCTGAGCAGGGAGCCTGATGTGGGGCTCCATCCCAGGACCCTGGGATCATGACCTGAGCCAAAGTCAGACGCTTAACGACTGAGCCACCCAGGCGCCCCAAGAAACTGCAGTTTGGAAGTAGTGGTAAAAAAAAAAATACTTTGAGGGTGCCTGGGTGGCTCAGTGGGTTAAAGCCTCCACCTTCAGCTCAGGTCATGATCTCAGGGTCCTGGGATCAAGGCCCAAATCAGGCTCCCTACTCAGCGGGGAGCCTGCTTCCTCCCCTCTCTCAGCCTACTTGTGATCTCGCTCTCTGTCAAGTAAATAAATAAAAAAAAAAAATCTTGGGCGCCTGGGTGGCTCAGTGGGTTAAAGCCTCTGCCTTCGGCTCAGGTCATGATCTCAGGGTCCTGGGATCGAGGCCCGCATCGGGCTCCCTGCTCAGTGGGGAGCCTGCTTCCTCCTCTCTCTCTGCCTGCCTCTGCCTACTTGTGATCTGATCTCTCTCTCTGTGTCAAATAAATAAATAAAATCTTTAAAAAAAAAATCTTAAAAAAAATACTTTGAGATATGGCGCTACATTTTTTTATAACCAAAATGTGTTTATAACAGCATTATTTTCTATGCCGATTAAACAGATTTGTATTACCAAAGCCTAAATGCACATCTGTTTTTCACAGAAAGAAAAAATATAAAGAAAATTTTGCAGTTTCGTGAGAATGTGTTTTTTAAGATAGCCTAGCTAATAAAAGAGGGGGTGAGAAATCTATTTTCTTGAGGCAGAAATTTTGACAAGCCTAATTCTGGTTAGTGCCTAAAATTTAATCTTTGTTTTATAGCTGTGTGGTACAATGGAGAAGAAAGTTGAAATAGAGCCAGAGTTAGATGATGAGTTTCATCGTTTTCATGTGAGTTTTTTATCACTTGAAGAACCTGCTAAAGAAGTACACTTTCACCCTTAACCACTGGTGCCTCAACTTAATACTTAATTCCTTTTTTTTTTTTAAATTGAGAGACTAAAATGCATTGACTAAAGTGCAAAGTGTACTTGTTTCCTGTGGGTGAAAGAATGAAAGACTGTAATGACAACTTGCTTTCAAGGTGTGAGATTTGAGGGAAATCTGGTCTTTTCCTTGCCTTTTTTTTTTCTTTACACAATGTCATTATCAGGATTCCAATTTTTCTTTACTCACGTTTAATTTATTTTTTAAATGAGTACTTAGCTATGGATTAGTACCCTTTTCTTAGACAATCCAAGAACTGAGCCAGAACAAGCAGCAGCAAGTGGTAAAGACACCAAACTGAAAAATTTGAATTTATGGTTACCAGCACTGCCAACCTCCTTATTGAGACAAAAGCAAAGCAAAACCAATAAAACCTTTGATTTAATTTTAGGTATTTAGATTTTCCCCCAATATTACATATAGAATTATGTAGGGAAAAAAACCCTACATTTCATGTTTATAGATGTCTACAGTTTTCCATGCAGAACTTTTAGTTTACATTTTAATTGGCATTAGTTGTATTCTTTTTTTTTTTTTAAGATTTTATTTATTTATTTGACACACAGAGAGAGATCAGATCACAGGTAGGCAGAGAGGCAGGCAGAGAGAGAGGAGGAAGCAGACTCCCTGCCGAGCAGGGAGCCCGATGTGGGCCTCAATCCCAGGACCCTGAGATCATGACCTGAGCCAAAAGCAGCTGCTTAACCGACTGAGCCACCCAGGCGCCCGCATTAGTTGTATTCTTGATGAATGCCATGTACCAGCTTGGTTGTTATTAACAGCATATTTTTCCCTATATGCTTACCCTTCTATTTAACTTAACTCAGAGCTGTGCATGCCTATAAACAAATGTCGTTGTGTTCATAATTATTGCAAGCAATAGATTTGACTTTTGCTGTGCAGATTTCCTTATCTCTTTTTGCTTTATCCTTAATAATAAGTACATTTTCCAAGATTTCTGGGACTATGAATGTAGATCTTGTAATTAAGATGCTAAAATATTTTATTTTACAATTCTTGTAATTTTGCTGCTCCATGAAATTTAAAAGGGGTAATGATTTATTTCCACATGATTTTAAAGCTATGACTTATCTGAGTGCTTTAAAAGTGAGAGAGAGGAAATAAGATTCCATCTAGTTCTCTCTGCCTTCTCCCATGAACCATTATATTAAAATGTTATTTTTGTTCAATTTTAGCCCACCTTAAATGTAGATTTTTAGTGATATGAGAGTATGTGTTGTTTAACTAAATCCCTACCCTCATTTTAGATTCCTTCTGTGTAGAATATGAAACCCATGTACAGCCTGAGCCATATTCTGTACAATGTTTTGTACAATGTTGTTTTACCTACTTTACTGTTCACTATTACCTTTCAGTGGTTAAAGCGATTTGAGTTTGGTTTAGTTTTGAATTTTACCCATTCTGCTCTTGGTATTGCTACTTTATAAATATTTCCTTTTACAGATTTTTTTCCTTTTCTAAAACATTTGCCATCCCTCTTAGTGTTTAAACATTTTTGTGGTAGTATTGAAGCATTTTTGTCAAACACAACAATTTAAAACTCCTATCATCTTCTTTTTTTTTCTTTTTTTAAAATTTTATTTATTTACGTGACAGAGAGACAGCCAGAGAAGGAACACAAGCAGGGGGAGGAGAGGGAGAAGCAGGCTTCCTGCTGAGCAAGGAGCCAGATGTGGGGCTCAATCCCAGTACTGGGATCATGACCTGAGCCAAAGGCAGACGCATAACAACTGAGCCATCTAGGCGCCCCTCATCTTCTTATTCTATAGTATTGAGCAATGGATGTTAGTTTGTATCTTAGTTTTTCTTCTGATTAACTTTCAGTTCTAATCCTGTATACATTTCTTGTTTCCTTTGATGTGTATGTATTTTTACTCTTTGATATTTACACCATGTTTCATTGAGATTCATGATTGATATTGTGGAAAAGAAAAACCACATTTGCAGAAAGTCAGAGCTATTTTAGGCAAGCAGGCAGTCATTTCTAGAGGGGTTTTCTAGAGTGATTTGGGCAAGCAGGCAGTCATTTCTAGAGGGGTTTTCTAGAGCTATTTGGGCAAGCTGCAGTCATTCCTGGAGGGGTCCCTGAGCACCATAGAAAGTAACTCTAACCCTAAACAAAATTTCTAACTAATGAGTAGAGTTCCTGACTCCTCTTTAACAGAGTGAACCAGCTTATGGAGCAAATGCACAGTGTTCAGACTCTGATGGATGTCCCTTGTTCAGTTCTTTAACTTTTTTGTACCCTCCTTAAATGATAGTTTTTAAAACTATTTTGTGCATTCTAGCAGACATTTTCTGTCTTACAATTGTTAATAAAGGGGGAAAAAGTAGTTTTCGTAATAGAAAGACAAGGACATGAATTTTGCAATCTCTGGTTAGAAGAGAAGTAGCATAGTTTTTGCCCAGATGATCTGGGGTGTTTTGGTTTTTTTTGTTTTTTTAAGATTTATTAATTTATTTTAGGGGGAGAGGGGCGTAGGGAGAGAATCCCCAGGCAGACTCCTTGCCGAGCACCAAGCTGAGGTTTGCTCCATCCTGGAATCCTGAGACCACAACCCACTAGACCAGATCCAGAAACCCAGAGTTGGATGCTCAACAGACCGAGCCACCCAACTGCCCTGATCTGAGCTTTAATTAAGTTCTTTTCTATGAACCCTCCCATTTCTACTCTTTTTTTTTTTAAGATTTTATGTATTTATTTGAGAGAGAAAAAGCGAGATCACAAGTATGCAGAGCAGCAGGCAGAGGGAAAGGGAGAAGCAGGCTCCCTGCTCAGTAGGACTTGATCCCAGAGTCCTGGGCCGAAGGCAGATGCTTAACTGACTGAGTCACCAGGCACCCCCATTTTCTCCTCTTGTACTGACTTTTCCACTGCTGTGTTTCTAATGCACCTCCTGAGTCTATGGAGAAAGCTTTGAGTGATATAGAAAGTTATTAGCACCGTTGTCAGCTCTCTTAAAGTTTCACTGCCCTCAGCTTTTGGGGTGTATTACAGGCCTTTCTAATGAATTCTGCCCTTCCCTTACAATCCCAAACTAGTCATCTTTTCTCCAAGGGAGTCTGTTGCATTACCACTAATGAAGATGTAGAGGTGACTTTATTAAAACAGTATTAATTTACAAAAGATTTATGTGAAATATAATAGAGGCTAAGTATTTTATTTTAAGGATAATTTTCAGCCAGTTAATGCCCAGAGTGACTGTTTCATTCTATTGTGATGGCTCCGGTGACTTCCAGATAGCTCTATTTGCACCTTTCCATCCAGTTTCAGGGCCTGAGAATGAAAGAGCTCTGGAGGGTCCAGTGCTGTAGCAGACGTGGAGGAAGGAGCCCCTTTTCAGAAAGGTGTTTCTTTCTTTGAAACTGTTAGTTCAGGATCTGTTGGTACACATGAAGGTTATAACAAGCCCTTGCAATTTTCATAGTGTCTATGTACCAATTTTTTTATGCCTCTGATTGAAAGTTCATATTTCAGAAGCAATGTGTGTACATTTATATGTAAGCTTATGCCTAAAATAGGTGTGGAAGGAAGACCATTAGTTATTCTGTGTCTTCTGAAAAAAATTGTGTCCTGGAATTAAAAAGTGAAAAAAATTTTGCCTTTCCTTTTTATGAAGGAAACCAGTGCTGCATAATCTATATTTTATCAATATTTGTTATGTTTTAAAAAACATTTAATAACGATGGTGTATACATCCTATTTTAGAGACCAGTTGTTTTATTTGTTATTGCTAAATTTGGGGCATTGTGGAATTTTTTTCAATTTAAGTGTTGAATTAAAAATGTAACCTTTTATAAATATGTGGCCAAAAGTGTTCTGTTAATTGTAAAGTTTGGACAGAAATTTTATTAATCTGAAGTGTATTTAGATTTAATTCTTTTTGGCTTCTTTAGAAAATTGGGTCATTTTTAAAAAACTACAAAGAAATAACTGGGTTTTAATTTGATAATCAGGAAGACACAGACTTTATATATGTTTGCTATATTTATATTTGTTTTTTGATGTTATATTGTAAAAATTCTCCCAGTGCAATATTTGTCAGAAATTATTATTCTAGTCATCATTTGTATAACTTTATTTTTAATTATATTAAATGTAAAATCAGAAAAAATATGTAATATTTGGTATAATTTTCTGGGGAAAAAGACAAACTGAGCAATGTTGAAAGAATGGGTTGTTTGCAAAACACAATTATAGAGTCATACAATCTGAGGGCCTTAGAGATCACATACCGAAGCAGGAATTCCTTTTCCTGCATTTCTGAGTAGCCAGCCGCTGCTTCTGGTATAGCATAGAAGTGGCAATCCCAGTGGCTTGCAGAGTGGTTTACTGGGCAAGTATCGGGAGTCACCAAATAACTTCCTTTGGGGGAAGTTATTTAATGATGTCAGTAATACCAGGAGAGGACTTCTCCTCAGATTAAGACTCCCTGGAAGAGGTAGCAGTTAAGGAGAGGTGTAGGTCAGGATTATAGAATTCTATAGCTGGACCTAACCTTGTAGATCTCTTGTTGAAACTGTGGCTCAGAAACTGTGACCTTCTGAAGGTCCGTCAGCTAGTTGGTATCAATGTGGGCGCCCTGCCCATCTCCCAGTTCTATGCTCTTTCCAGTCTGCATGCTGTTCTGCAGGTAGGTGAGAATGTAAACATTTGCTTGGTTACTGACAGTACCACTAAGTCTTCATTCACACTCTGCCTAATCCTGCAGTTCTTACAACAGCCCTTCAGGGAAGATTTTAACATCTCCATTTTAGAGAAGTGGAAACTGAGATAACTCTGCCCACTGTCCCACAGTCATTGATATCACTGGAACTTGAGTCTTGAGTCCAGGTCTGCCTGTGATTTTCTATAGATTACATACATTGTTTTTAATGATGTGAGAAAAAAATTAAGTAGGATCAGCGAGACTACTGGAATGCAAGATGCTGGGGCAAGAGGTGTGTGCATTTATTATGATATTATGCACTGCTACTAGTGTTCTGAACTTTGTAGTTAAAACTGATTTAAAAACTGGTCTGGAGATGGTAAAACGTAATGATCTCTCAATGAACGTTTTAGGTTTTGCTGGAGGAGGTCAGAAGCCACTTTCTGGTTAAGGGCTGCCTTTTGATGTTTGACTAAAGCGTTCTGGGGATACAGATGGCCTTTCAGAATGTAAACTTATTTTAAAGATATATATATATGTCTCCATATATTGTTAAAGATATATATATATAGATATATATGGCTATATATATCTATATATAGATTTTTTTTAAAAAAAGATTTTATTTATTTGTCAGAGAGAGAGAGAGCACAAGCAGGGGTAGAGGCAGGCAGNGATATATATGGCTATATATATCTATATATAGATTTTTTTTTAAAAAAGATTTTATTTATTTGTCAGAGAGAGAGAGAGCACAAGCAGGGGTAGAGGCAGGCAGGGGGAGAAGCCGGCTCCCTGCTGAGCAAGGAGCCGGATATGGGACACTATCCCAGGACCCTAGGATCAAGACCTGAGTTGAAGGCAGACATTTAACCGGCTGAGCCACCCAGGCGCCCTGTATAGAGGTTTTTTGTTTTGTTTTGTTTTTTGTTATTTTTTCTTTTCTTTTCCTTTTTCCTTTTAAGACAGAGAGCACGGCCTCGCTCAGGACGAGGGGAGGGGCACACTCTCCGCTCATTGGCGGAGGGGGGGCTCCTAATCACACCACCCTGAGATCGTGTCCTAAGCCAAAATCAAGAATGGGAAGTTCCACTTACTGAGCCGCGTACTGTTTGGTAAGAGCGGTGATCCCGCTCGGCATCGCCTCCCCGCCCGGCCCCCCCCCCCGACTCGGCGCCGCGCCCCCCCACTCGGCGTCGCCCCCCGCCCCTCCAGCCAGCCGGCACTGCGTTCACTAGCAACGGCCCCCAGCCTCCGCGGTGCTTCACTGGAGCTGCGCCTGGGGTCAACCCGCCGCCGGCTCCCTACCTCAGTTTACAAAGTGACTTGGGCCCAAGGCCCCACTCCATCTCTGGAAGGGGGTGTGGTTTTCAGCCCTTTGCCAGCCCCCCCGCCCCCCCCCGGCAGGAAATTTGCGGTGCGGCCGGGCGCGTGACTCATTTAAGCTGCCGGAGGACAGTGAAGGGACGCATCCCGATTCACTTCTCCGACTACCGGAGGGGGTACGAAGGCCCAGACGTCCGTTTCGCCCCTTAGGTTAGCCCCCTCGGTCTCCACACGGACTCAGGGCGGCGCGGCAAGTTCTGCCCGCGTCACGGCCGCGACCAGCAGCCTCAGGTGGCGCGGGGCTGCCGGCGGCTTCGCTGATTGGCTGGCGCTCCGGCCGGCCATGCCCGTGGACCGTGGGCATGGCGCCCTTGCTGCTGCTCCTGCTTACGGTCCTGTGGCACGGGCCACCGAGCGCAGGTAGGCCCCGGATTCGGAGGAGCGGCTGGTGGCGGAGGAGGGAGGCCGGGGAGGCGGGGTGGAGCGAGGCGGGGGAGGCGGGAGCGGTGCTGGCTGCACCGCAGCTCCTCCCGGGGCCGCTGCCGCGGGGGTCCCACCCGAGGTCCGCCGTCACCCGGGGCCCTCGTCCGTGACACGCGGCCCCGTTTACTCATTCAAGTTTTAGTGACGGCTGCTGGGCACCGAGTGGGCGATGTAGGAGCCTGAGACTGGGGGCCTCCTTTGATTCGGAGCTCTGAGTGCTCCGTACTGTACTGTACAGCTCTGAACTGTACGTCGCTCGCTCTGGCTTCACTTTGGACGCGGGAACGGAGAAGAAAAACTAGGTATGGGGAGGAGTGGAAGTAAGGAAAATACTTCCCCGGGTGCTAGTGAAGGGGAATATTTCACTTTACTGAATGGAGCCTAAGCCGAGAGTGTGAGGGGAGTGTTTTGCCCTTGCGGTGACGTTCAAACGTTCTCTTTTACTTTTTTTAGGGAGGGGGGGGCACTGATGGGTGTTTCTAATTATCGAACAGGAAACCAAAGGCAGAAGGGCATATGAAGAAATGTTTAATCACTGCTAATCATAGAATAGAAGTTAAAACAGTAAGATATCACTTGCTATCTATCAATGGACGGGGCTGTGCCAAGTAGTGGTGGCCT
>LNAC01000062.1:4813702-4911759 GCA_002007465.1 Ailurus styani
GGGGCTGGGTGGGGGTGTGGCGCGGGGGGCGAGTCAGCCGGATTAAGGATTGAGCCAATCAGGCGCCCCGAGCCAAGGCACTTTGTTGTTGTTGTTGTTGTTTTTGTTTTTTTAAAGAAAGACCCTATTGGAGGAGCCCCCCCTTTTTTTTAGGATTTTATTTATTCGTCAGAGAGAGAGAGCACAAGCAGGGGGAGTGGCAGGGCGAGGGAGANCAGGTGGCAGGCCGAGGGAGATGCAGGCTCCCTGCTGAGCAAGGAGACTGGTCCGGGGGTTCATCCCAGGATTCTGGGATCATGACCTGAGCCACCCAGATGTCCCACAAAACAAGGCAGTTGTAAAGAAAACAAAAGATGGAAGGATTAAACATCTTAGAATGGTTGCCTGTTGGGGGAGGGAGATGAAAGTAAAAAAGAATAAATAACGGGCACCTGGGTGGCTCAGTCGGTTAAGCCGCTGCCTTTGGCTCTGGTCATGATCCCAGAGTCCTGGGATCGAGCCCCGCATCGGGCTCCAGCTGAGCTGGGAACCTGCTTCTCTCTCTCCCTCTGCTTGCTGCTCTGTCTACTTGTGCTCTCTCTGTATCTATCTGTCAAATAGATAAAAATAAAAAAATCTATAAAAAAAGAATAAATAGTATTTCTATACCCTTGCAATGAGCAATCCAGAAATAAAATTAAGAAAACAATTCTATTTATGAAGAAATCAGAAAGAATAAAATACTTAGGAATAAATTTAACAAAAGAAGCATAACATTTTTACTCAAACTATAAAGGTTTTTTTTATTTTTAGTTTTATAGTTCATTTAATGGCAACTAGTAGTCATCAAATTAGCAATGGTCATCTTTAGAAGTTATTACATTAGCTTTGCTGTCATTTCTCGAAATGATCAGATACCTAGAGTCATGGGCTCTTCCCACATAAAATGCATCATATAAATCAGACTCAGTCTATCACCAGCATTGATAAAAGCAGACGTAGGGAAAGAACTAAGTCTGGGGACCCATGCATGGTCTTAATATAGCAAATGTTTAGCTTGCTCTGATTATTACAAAATCAGAACAGTGAGAATACTCAAGGTTGAAAAAAATTTAAGAGGATCTAAATATGTGAAATGGAAAAACATCCTAAGTCTTTTTAGGCCACCCTAACAAATACCTTAGACGGAGTGGTTTAAACAACAGAGATTTATTTCTCATAGTTCTGAAGGCTGGGTGCTGACTGATTTGGTTCCTGGAGAGAGGGGCCCCTTTCTGGCTTGTGGAGGAATACCTTTTTACTGTATCCTCTGGTGCTGAGAAAGAGATCTCTCCTGTTTCTTATAAGGACACTAATCCCATTCATGCAGGCACACCCTCATGACCTAATTACCTCCCAAAGGCCCCACCTCCAAATGCCACAAACTGGGCATTAGGCCTCAAAATAGGAATTGCAGAGGGACACAAACATTTAGTCCATACAGTATCCTAAAAACAGATTCATGGATTAGAAGACAACGTTGTTAAGATGACAGTACTCCCCAAACTGATTTACAGATTCAGTGCAATTCCTGTTAGAATCTCATGGACTTCTTTGTAGAAATTGGTAAACTGATTCTAAAATTCCTATGAAATTGTAAGAGATACAGAATAATGAGAACAGTCTTGAAAAAAGAAGAATAAAGTTGGAGGATCTTATGTAGATTAATGTGGGGCCATGAACTAAGGAGGCTCTCTACCCGAGACACCCCCTCCTCCACAAAAGACGGAATTTGTTTCCAATTTCATGGCAGCATTTGAGAGTACCATGCCTATGTTTTTTCCAAGGGTCTCCCATAACCGAGTTCTCTTATTGCCACAGGTTTTCTGCAAGTGGAGATGGCAAGGGAAATGCAGACGGTGCTCCTGAATGACAATGCCACTCTTGTCTGCAAAGTCCAGAGTGACCGGCCCCTGAACATCACAGCTATGGGTGTCACCTGGTTTGGGAAGTATCATATGTCAAAAACAGAACTTATAGTGTTTCAGTATTTTGGAGGCAACCAAATGATAAGCCGATCTGGAGCCTTCGTGTCTCTCTCGAGGCTGGAAAGCGGGGATGCCTCACTGCAGCTGCCAAAGGTCCAGCTCTCAGAAGCAGGAGAGTACCGATGTGAGGTGGTGATGACCCCTAACAAAGCAGTGGGAACAGTCCAGCTGGAGGTTGTGGGTGAGTGCCTGGGGTCAGGGCCCCGTGGTTGCTGTGGTGCTGATGCTTGAGGTGGAGCTGTGGGCCAAATGGAGCAGAGGCTTGGAGCATGGGCCAGTGAGTCAGACAGACATGGGTTTGAGTCCTAGGCTTCCATGGACAGCTGGACAACTTTGGGCAAGTTCTTAATCACTTAGAACCTCCTTCTGAACAAATGTAATAATACCTACATAGGAGGTTTACTGTGGGGAATAGTCTATGGAAAATGCAGGTAACACAGCATAGTGCTTGGCCCATTGTAAGTCCTCAGTGAAAGATAGCTATATTCATTATGATATAATTCACTTAGTATGTGGACGGTGTGTGTTCACTGAAGAGGTGTCTCTGAAAGGTAGCTGGGAAAGGAGAGAGATGCTAGGTTCTGGTTCCATAGATCTGAATCCTGTTTTAGCTTTGCTACTTTCTGAACTGGGTGATGGGGCCAGCCATTTAACATTTTTGGGTCTGAATTTTCCCCTGTACAAAATGGGTTGATAAATCATACCTGTCTCATAATATTCTTAGGATTCCATAAACTAATGTAGGATAATGCCCAGCTGGGTACTGTTGTGAGGTCTGTGCCCAGTGAAGACTTGTAACAACAGCAACACTATCCTTTGAACACCTCTTTGAGCTCTGCTTTTCTTTATTATGATAGGTCTGATGATGTGTAGATGAGGTTTGAGGGGCAGGTTCATTTGCTAGAGTTGCCATAACATAATTTAACCACTGGGCGGCTTAAATACATTAAAGAAATTTATTTTCTCACAATTCTGCAGTCTAGCAGTCCGAGATCAGGGTATCTGTAGGGTTGGTTTTTTTTTCCTGAGGCCTTTTTACTTGGCTTGTAAATAGCCATCTTCTTCACATATTCTTCACATATTCTTTCCTCTGTGCATGTGTGTCCTACTCTTTTCTTCTTCTTCTTCTTTTTTTTAAAGATTTTATTTATTTTTTTGACAGAGAGACAGAG
This sequence comes from Ailurus styani, assembly GCA_002007465.1. Taxonomy (NCBI): domain Eukaryota; kingdom Metazoa; phylum Chordata; class Mammalia; order Carnivora; family Ailuridae; genus Ailurus; species Ailurus styani. Next base: position 4,816,881 of record LNAC01000062.1, read on the forward strand.
ATTACAAGTAGGCAGAGAGGCAGGCAGAGAGGCAGGCAGAGAGAGGAGGAAGCAGGCTCCCCACTGAGCAGGGAGCCTGATGCGGGCCTCGATCCCAGGACCCTGAGATCATGACCTGAGCCGAAGGCAGAGGCTTTAACCCACTGAGCCACCCAGGCGCCCCTACTCTTTTCTTCTTGTAAGGAGACCAGTCCTATTAGATTAAGGCCCACCCTAATGTCCCCGTTTTAACTGAATTACCTTAATAAAGATCCTATTTCCAAATGCAGTCTCATTCTGAGGGACAACGGTTAGGAGTTCAGCATATGAATTTTAAGAGGCTACAATTCAGCCTATAAAAAAGGGACAGTGTCTATGAGCCCCCCAAATTATACTTAGGACTTTTAATATTTTGTACATAGTAATTTGGGTGATAGGAATGTTAAGTTAGGATCAATTTCCTCTGCAACTGAAAGAAAGCTTAAAAGTATTTTATTAGATTTATTCATTTATTTGAGAGAGAGAGAACACGTGTGTGCATGGGGTAGGGAGGAGGGGCAGAGGGAGAGGGAGAGAGAGAATCTCAAGCAGACTCCCTGCTTATTGTGGAGCTTGATATGGGGCTTGAACTCAGGACTCTGAGATTATGACCTGAGCTGAAATCAAGAGTGGGATGCTTAACCAGCTGAGCCACCCAGGCACTCCAAAATAAAAGTATTTTTAAAAATTAACAGGCTTTAGCTTTTAAGAATAGTTTTATTTTTTCTTTTTAAGATTTTATTTATTTATTTGTCAGAGAGAGAGAGAAAGCATGAGCAGGGGGAGTGGCAGGGAGAGGGAAAAGCAGGCTCACCACTGAGCAAGGAGCCCAATGTGGACTCAATTCCAGGACACTGGGATCATGACCTGATCCAAAGGCAGACGCTTACTGACCGAGCCACCCAGGCATCCCAGAATAGTTTTAGATTTACAGGAAAATTGTAAAGACAGTACAGAGTTTTCATATTACTCCCATTTCTGCACTGACTTCCCCTGTTATTAATATCTTACATTAGTATGGTATATTTGTTGTAAATAATGAAGCAGTATTGATAATTATTATTAAAGTTCATAATTTATTCAGATTTCCTTAGTTTTTAATCTGATGTCCTTTTTCTGTTCCAAATCCCATCTAGAATGCCACATTGCATTTAGTTTTCATGTATCCTTAGGCTCCCCTGAAAATTTCTCCGACTTTCCCTGTTTTTGACAACTTTGACCTTCTGAGGAGCAGTGGTCAGGTATATCATAGGATGCCACTGTATTGGCATTTTTCTGCTGTTATTCTCATAATTCACTGGAGTTATGGTTTTAGAGGAGGAAAATTTTAGAGGAGGACATTTTCATCCCATCCCATCTAATTGAGTGATTTATGGTTATTGGTGTTGACCTCAATCATTTAGCTTAAGTAGCATTTGCCCGGTTTTCCACCATAAAGGTACTCTTCTCCCGCTCCTTGTCATGCTGTACTCTTTGAAAGGAAGTCACTCTGTGCGGCCCGCTCTACCCTAGCCCTTTAGGGTAGAGTAGCTGCATAATTTATTTGGGATTCTTCCGTACAGGAGATTTGTCTCTTCTTCCCCACTTATTCATCTATTCAATCATTTATTTATATCAGGGTAGACTCAGGATATTTATTTTATACTTTGGGTTATAATTTAACACTACTTTATTTATTTTGTTGCTCAAATTCTTCCAGGTTTGACCATTGGGAGTATTTTCAGTTGACTCCTGTGGCTCTTTGATATACCCTCATCATTGTGGGGTTTTGTTTTGCTTTAGGCACTCCCTTACTTTCTGGCGCTACAAGATGCTCCATAGTTTTGCCTTTTCTATACTGTGATGTATTTGGAATTGGAATCATCCAATATGTAGCCTTTTCAGACTGGCTCCCTTCACTTAGTAATACGCATTTAAGGTTCCTTTATGTCTCTGAGTGGGTAGCTCAGTTGGCTAAGTGTCTGACTCTTGATTTCAGCTCAGGTCATAATCTCAGGGTCCTGAGGTTGAGCCCTTTGTCAGGCTCCCCATTCAGGGAGGATTCTGCTTGAATTTCTCTCTCTCCCTCTCCCTCTGCCCCTACCCTCCACTCCCATGTGCTCTCTCTCTTTCTTTCTCAAAATGAATAAACAAATAAACCTTAAAAAAAAAAGAGGATTCCTCTGTGTCTCTTTTTTTGGTGGCTTGACAGCTCATTTCTTTTTATCACTGAGTAACATTCCATTGTATGGATGGACCTAGTTTGTTTATCCATTTGCCTATAGAGAAACATCTTGATTGCTTCCAGTTTTTGGCAGTTTGGGATAAAGCTACCATAAACATTGAGGTGTAGGTTTTGTGCAGACATTATTTTTCCTCTTAACTGGGTAAATACCTAGGAGTGTGATTGCTGGATCATATGTTAAGACTTGTTTAACTTGTAAGAAGCTGCCGGTTCTTCCAGAGTGACTATCATTTTGAGTTCCTACCAGCAATGCATGAGAGCTCGTGTTGTTCTGTATCCTTGTCAACATTTGGTATTGTTAATTTTTTATATTTTAGCCATTCTAATAGGTGTGTAGTGGTATCTCATCTGTTTTAATTCGCAATTTCCTAGCGACATATGCTGTTAAGAATCTTACCATTTGTGGGTGCCTGGGTGGCTCAGTGGGTTAAAGCCTCTGCTTTTGGCTCAGGTCATGATCTCAGGGTCCTGGAATCGAAGCCCGCATCGGGCTCCCTGCTCAACAGGGAGCCTGCTTCCCCCCCCCTCTCTCTCTGCCTGCCTCTCTGCCTCCTTGTGATCTCTCTCCCTCTGTGAAATAAATAAATAAAATCTTTAAAAAAAAAAAAAGAATCTTACCATTTTTTTTTTTTTGTCATCTGTGTGTCTTCTTTTGAAAGATACTTGTTTAGATCATTTGTTCNACCATTTTTTTTTTTTTTGTCATCTGTGTGTCTTCTTTTGAAAGATACTTGTTTAGATCATTTGTTCGTTTTTCAGTTGGGTTCTTTGTTTTCCTATTGTTGAGTTTTAAGAGTCTTCTGTATATTTTATCTTATTTTTTTGAGTCCTCTGTGTATTTTAGATACAAGTTCTTTGTCAGATACGAGTTTTGCAAATATTTTTCCCCCATCTATGGCCTGTTTTTTCATTTTCTTAACAGTGTGTTTTGCAGAGCAGACGTTCTAAATTTCAATAAAGTCAATTCACCAATTTTTTATTTCATGGAGCATGCTTTTGGCATTGTATCTAAAAGCTTATCATGGGAAGCACCTGGGTGGCTCAGTTGGTTTAGCATATGATTCTTGATCTCCGCTCAGGTCTTGATCTCAGGGTCATGAGTTCAAGCCCCATGTTGGGCTCCATGCTGGACATGGAATCTATTTAATATAAAAGTTTAAAATAAGTAAATAAATACTCATAACCAAACTCAGGGCCACCTAGATTTTCTCATATGTTACCTTCCTAGAAATTTTATAGTTGTACATTTACATTTATGACCTATTTTGTGTCAATTTTTGTGAAAAGTGTAAGTTGCATGTCTAAATTCCGTGTGTAGACTTTATGCATATGGATGTCCAATTGTTCCAGCATATTTGTTGAAAATTACCTTATCTGTATTGAATTGCCTTTTCTCCTTTGTCAAAGATCAGTTGAATACATTTGTGTGGGTCAATTTCTCGGCTCTCTATTCTGTTATATCGGTCTAGGTCTTTTCTCTCACCAATACCATGTTGTCTTGATTATTGTAGCTTTTTATTAAGTCTTGAAGTCAGGTTATGTCAGTCCTCCAATCTTGTTGTTCCTCACTATTGTGTTAGCTATTCTAGGCCTTTTGCCTATCCCTATAAACTTGAGTTAGTTCGTCAATATCCACAAAGCACTTTGTGGGCTTATGATTGCATTGACTCTATAGGTTGAGGTGGGAAGAATTGACATCTTAACAATATTGATTCTTCTTATCCATGAACAGAGAATATCTCTTCATTTATTTAGATCTTTGATTTCATTCATTGGAGTTTTGTAACTTTCTCCATGTAGATTCTGTGCCTATTTTGATAGATTTAAATGTAAGTATTTCTTTTTTTGTGGAGGGTAGAGGGTATTAATATAAATGGTATTGGTTTTTAATTTGAAATTCTAATTGTTTATTGCTGGTATATTAGAAAGCAATTGACTTTTATATATTAACCTTGTGTCCTGTAGCCTGTTGCAATCACTTACTAGTTACAGGGTTTAAATATTTTTTGGTCAAGTCTTTGGAAGTTTTCTATGTAAATCATGTATCCAAGAACAAACACAGTTTCATTTTTCCTTCTTAACCTGTCTATATTTTATTTCCTTTTCTTGTCCTATTTTACTAGCTAGGACTTCCATTGCAATACTGAATAGGCTTAGTTAGAGGAGATATCCTTGCTTTGTTCCTGTCCTTAGTTTCTCACCATTAAGTACAATGTTAGCTGTAGGTTTTCTATAGATGTTCTTTTTCAAGTTGAGAAAGTTCCCCTTATTCCTATTTTGCTGAGAGTTTTTAACATGAATGGGTATGGGATTTTGCCAGTTGCTTTTTCCACATAACTGATATGCTCATATAATTTTTCTTCTATAGTCTGTTGATGTCATGGATAATATTAATTGACTTTTGAATGATGAAGCAGTCTTGAATACCTGGAATAAGTCCCATTCAGTTGTAGTGTGTAATGATTTTTATACATTGTTGGATTCATTTTGCTAATATTTTGTTGAGGATTTTTATATTCAGTGTAATGAGAGATTCTGGTCTGTAGTTTTCCTTTTTTGTAATACCTTTATTTGGTTTTGGTATTAGTGTATTACTGGGCTTATAGAATGAGTTAGGATGTGTTCCCTCTTCTTCTAGTTGCTAGATGAAATTGTAAAAAATTGGTATCACAATTAACTTAAATGTAGAATTCACCATTGAAACTATCTGGGCCTGGTGCTTTCTTTTTTTGAAGGTTATTAATTATTGATTCAATTTCTTTAATAGATGCAGGCCTATTCAAATTTTCTGTTTTTCCTTTCATTCTTTTAAATTTATTTTTAAAGATGTCATTTATTTGTTCATGATAGAGAGAGAAGGGTAGAGGCGGAGGGAGAAGTAAGCTCCCCACTGAGCAGGGAGCTCAATGCAGGCATGGATCCCAGGACGCTCCGGGATCACTACCTGAGCTCAAGGCAGAAGCGTAACTATCTGAGCCACCCAGGCGCCCATCATCTTACCTATTTTTTCTTGTGTGTATCTCAGTAATTTGCGTCTTTCAAGGAATTGGTTCATTTTACCTAAGTTATCAAATATGTGGGTATAATGTTGCTCATAATATTCCTTTGTTATTCTTTTGTTTGTGATCACTCTTTCATTTACGATATTAGTAAGTTATGTCTTATCTTTTTTCCTTAATTTACCTAGAAGCTTATCAATTTTAGTAACCATTTCAATGCATCAGTTTTTGGTTTCATTTCTTTTCTCCATTGATTTCAACTTCATTGATTTCTGCTCTAATTTTTGTTATTCATTTCTTCTGCTTGTTTTAAACTTAAATTGCTCTTCTGCGTCTAGCTTCTGAAGGTAGAAGCTTATTAATTAAGATAGTTGACTTTATGTCTTGCCTCTTTTCTAAAATATGTATTCAATGCTATACATTCCATTTCTTCTGCTGTACCCACAAAAAATAAGTGGTATTCTCATTTTAATTTCATTTAGTTCAAAATATTTTTAAATTTCTCTTGAGCCTTTTTCTTTGACCCATATATTATTTAGAAGTGATTTATTCTCTAAGAAATTTGGAATTTTTCCAGCCGTCCCCTGCTTATTGATATCTAGTTTAACTCTGTTGTGGTCTGAAAATATATTCTGCCCAATTCCTATTCTTTAAAAATGTTAAAGATGTATTCTATGAGCCAGAATGCAATTTATCTTGGTGAATGTTCCCTGTGAGCTTGGGAAGAATGTATATACTGCTGTTGGATAAAGTATCCTATTGATAATTTGATCCAGTTGATTGGTGATGTTCTTTTCGACTATTTTCTTACTGCTTTTCTGCCTGCTGGTCTGTCGGTTAATGAAAGATGAGTCTCAAAATCTCCAACTGTAATTGTGGATTTGTCTGTTTCTCCTTGTAGTTCTTTCAGGTTTTGCCTCATGTATTTTGACACTCTTTTTTTTTTTTTTAAGATTTTATTTATTTGAGAGAGAGAGACCATGAGAGAGAGAGAGAGAGAGAGCACGCACAAAGTGGAGGGGAGGGGAGGGGCAGAGGGAGATGGAAAAGCAGATGCCCTGCTGAGCAGGGAGCCCCAGGTGGGGTTTGATCCCTGGGATCATGACCTGAGCCACCTGGGTGCCCCCGGTCTCTGTCTTTTAATTGATGTATTTAGAGCAATCATTTAAAGTGATTACTTATATATGATGTGGTTTTGGAATATAGATGAGGTGTGGTGGCGTGAGGTCTGGAGCCAACGACCAAGAAAGAATTCTTGAGGCATCTTTGGTGCAAAATGGTGGTTTATTAAAGCACGGGGACAGGACCCGTGGGCAGAAAGAGCTGCTGCCACAGGGTTGTGAGTGGTGGCTGATTATATACCTTGGGGTTGGTGGAGGTAAGGAAAAAGGGAAGTTTCTAGAAAGAGCTTTCATATGTTAAAGAAGATGCACAGGATACCAGAGGCTTTGCTATTGTCATGTTAAGGTGGTTTTCTCTCTAGCAGGGTGTTGACATGAAGATAGTTGGGAACTTCCAGGAGGAACATTATACTCTGCCCACTTAAGTATCTGTCAATGGGCTGCCGATTATAAGGACATTTCACTGTATCTACATTTCCTTCTTGAAGCTGTGGTATTGATCGAAATGCTTTGTTCCCAGGGACGCCCGGGTGGCTCAGTCAGTTAAGCATCTGCCTTCGGCTCAGGTCAAGATCTCAGGGTCCTGGGATGGAGCCCCACATCTGGCTTTCTGCTCAGCGGGGGTCTGCTTCGCCCTCTCCCTCTGCCTTTGTGCTCTCTCGCTCTTTCTCAAATAAATAAATAAATACAATCTTTAAAAAAAAAAGGAAAGAAGTGCTTTGTTCTTGTAGATCACAAGACATTTGTAAACTGAGGGAGACTCATTTCTTGTAGGATTGTGATCTCTGTAAGTTGTTTTTCCTTTCCTTAGCTTTAGGGCAGCCAGGAGGGCCTAAGGAATGTCCCATGTATCCCATGAGGGGAGGGTTGTGGGGTGTCAGCTACTGCTTTGTCCTCAGCTTGCTTTCTGTTCCCTCATCATGTAGTTGGATTAGTATGTACCATTCTACTTGGTGCTTTTCTTTTTGTTTCCCCACCTTTTTTTTTTATTATAAAATATGTTTATTGATGATAAAACACATAATCTACTCCTGATACTTGACGTTACAAACTTTAGGGTCTTTGACATATACAGGACCCCGGTATGTACCTGGCATAAACCCCAAGATCTAAACTCTCTTAATTGCTTTTGTGATTTCTTTCTGTTTTTTCTCACAAAGACTTGTTATGTGCCTCCCATAAATGCATCCAGTAAATGCAGAAATAAACTGGGACAAAAACCATACATTCTATAATCTACACGTTTTCCACACAAGATACATTTTTTAAGAGGCTCCTCGTAAGTAAGGATTTCCCATCAGAACAGGCAATTCTGCATTGCTGGCTACCTGTTTTCTTAAAGTTTCCCTCTTTCTTAAGCAGAATTGGTGCCTTCCCCCTCTCAGTTTTCATCTACCATTGTCACCCTGGAGCCCTGTTGCTGTGGTGACACAGGGTTGCAGAGGGGAAGCCGTCAATCTTACCGCTAAATCTCCTTGAAGTTCCCTGAGCCCCTAGGCTGTGACCTTCAGAAGCTTTTGTAGGTGAGACCGAAAGGCTAGAGCAGGCTAGAGTTGGCTAATCATCTTTGACCTGGGTCTTAGAAGTCTCTGGCGATGTCTTTTCTCTTGAGCATCCTTTTTGTGGTTAATGCACTGGGTATATTTTTAGTTACTTTTCCTCTCCCCTGAAAATGGGAGGGGATTTTTCTTGAATCTTCAATGCAAGAACCAGTGTGGATTTCCTGGCAGTAAAATACATGAAAGTGTGGTGACCCCTGTGAGACTGGGCCCCCAGGGATGAGTCCACGCTCATCCTTTAGCAATTTGTAAGAGTCACTGCTTAAGTGCCTCTACTGGCTTATGGCTCTGGCATCTGCTCAAGGTGACATGATCCTGGCTGTGATTCTCTCAATCTGCCTGTCTCTCTAGTTTTTGGGGTGCTGGTTTGCCCTGTCACCTTCATTCTCTCATGAATCTAAGAAAACTTATTGATTTATCATTTGTTCAGCTTAGCTTTTTTCTTGTTATGACTTCCAGGGTCTTTACATGTCAGAAGGGAAACCAGAAGTCAACAATGGCTTTTAAAAAACATAGTTTATTGTCTTTTGCACAAATGTAGCCAACCCAAGGCTGCTGTGGGAGTTCTGTGACTACAGGGGGCCGAGGATCCTTATCTTATCACTTTGCCATTCTCCACACGAAGCTGCCACCTTACCTTTGGAAGCGGCTTTTCCTTGTCCAGCCATCAAGTGCTGTTCCAGGCATTCTGTGGGAGAGAGGAAGGGCGAGAGGAGAGTAGGGCATAGTCCTTTTCTTTAAGACACCCTTGTTATTTAAGGATACTTTCTGGAAGCTGCTGTCATCATTTATGATTCCCTCTAAATGACGAGGCCCTGAGTTCACATGGCTACATGGAGGTTGAGAGATGTAGCTTTAACTTGGACATGCCATTGAAGAATGGAAATTGACTGTTAGTAGTCTCTACCACAACAGTGTTCCAAGGCTTTCCTCAGATTCTGGAAGGTGTCTATGTATGGTACAAAGTAGCTTAAGAAACTCTGCTCTATAAAGTTGCTCTGAGAGTAGGGGACCACAGCATATCAGCTGACAGTGATACCGACGTACCCAGAATATTTAGCCTAAGCAGAATCCCATTCAGTAGGCTCCCCTTTCCTGAAGGCTTGCTGTGGCTCAGGCATTGGGCTGATAATAAACTAGCCCGCACCTACCCTCGAAACATCACTTCTCTTTCTTGGCATCTTAGTCAGCAGCTTGTTTCCTGAACAAGCCATGGTGAAAGAACACGAAGAACAACGGATTTTGTGTAATGCAAGTGGTTTCTCCTCCATTACCGTTGCCTGGAAAAAGTGGACCCAGAAGAATCCCCAATATGTGGAGGTTTCTGAGGGCGTCTTCACTAATCATACCACCGACAAAAAGGTTGGCATGTTTAATGTCACTAGCTGCTTGATTCTGAAGCCCTCTCTGGAAGACAACATGAGCATCTACCAGTGTGTGGTATGGCACAAATCCTCGCCACCTACCTCCCAGAGTCTCAACTTTACCTTGACTGTGATAGGTAAGGAGCCTCCTAAACATTTCTCCTGCTCTTCCCCCTGAGGTTGGGTAACATAAAACTTTGGTTCCCAGGCAGTCTTGGGGAAGACAGGGGATAGTCTTCCCTGATAGAAAGTTTGGTCTGGCATAGCTTAGCCCCAGAGACAGCAGTCCAGACTAGGTCTCTAAGCCAGGGCAGGTGATCTAATTGGTGGAGGGAGAGTGGTGACAATAGTCCTCAGATGAAAATGCGGTTACTTTTAGTTCATGGCAGTCTAAGTGATCTGGGTGGCTTTTTATATGGCTTGGAATGTGAAGCTTGCTAGCTACAAGGAGAGAGGGGACAGGATCCTGTCCATGTCCTCTGAAGATAAGAGTCTGGCAGGGGCCAGGAACCCAGCCCTGCCAGCAACTCTTCTGCTCAGGCCCCAGGTCACTGCAGACTGTTGGCTGGTAGAGGCTAAATCTGTAGTTCTGTTTATGCGTTGTGCCCAAGATGGGGAGGCCATAGTAGGGTGGTCCTGCAGATGCCCGGGACTTTCCCCGGGACATGGGATCCTTAGCACAAGATCTACCAGGTCACTACAGAATCCCTCCTGCTGGTGGCATGAGGTCCATGGAGCTCATATCTTGACTTCCATGGTTATGGCTGTGGTCCTGGGTGGGTATGAACCTATTAGTCTAATGCATCTGCCTGGAGCTAAGAGGGGTGAAGAAGGCAGGGTCTGACCAGACCCCTGGGGGTATAGTCTGGGTATCCATGATGGTCCTGGAGGGAGAGAGAAATTGTTCTTGGAAGTAAAGGCTAAGAATGAGTGTGGGTGGTGTGTGAAGAGATGTATGCAGAGTATGTGTGGGGCATGGGGAGTGTGAAATTGAAATATGCTTTGTGTGTATGATATGAGGTGTTTGTCCAGGTTATATGTGTGTTTTAGTCCATTCAGGCTGCTGTAACAATTTGCCACAGATTGGGTGGCTTAAAAACAACAGAACCTTATCTTTCACAGTTCCAGAAGCTGAAAGTCTGTGATCATTGCGGCAGCATGGTTGGGTGAGGACCCTCTTCTGGGTTGCACACTTCTCTGTTTTTTTTTTTTGTTTTTGTTTTTTTAGATTATTTATTTATTTATTTCACAGAGGGAGAGAGATCACAAGGAGGCAGAGAGGCAGGCAGAGAGAAAGAGGGGGAAGCAGGCTCCCCGCTGAGCAGGGAGCCCGATGCGGGCCTCTATCCCAGGACCCTGAGATCATGACCTGAGCCGAAAGCAGAGGCTTTAACCCACTGAGCCACCCAGGCGCCTGGGTTGCACACTTCTTATTGTATGCTCACAGGGTGGAAGGGATGAGGGATGGCTCTAGGGCCTCTATTATAAGGACACTAAATATGTTCACAAGGGCTCCACCCTCCTGACCTAATCACCTCCCCTAACCCTACCTCCTAATAGCGTCACATTGGGCACTAGGATTTCAGTATGGGCATTTTGAGGGACACACACATTCTCTGTAGCAGTAAGATGGTGTAGTAGTTTGGAAGCTTTACACATCGCATGGCACGTGTGAGTGGTGTGTGTCGTCTGATATTGCGGCTTCTTCTGGGAAATGCCAAACACGCTGTTTGGTGGGTGAGGTATGTGTGATAGGGCTGGAGGGTGCCCAGACGTGTGGCAGAGAGTCACAGGGCCCAGGAAAATGACATACAACCACACATCCTAGCAGGATTGTATGGCCTCTGGCTCTGGCCAAGAGGTTTTCTCTTAATGTTCTTTTCCTCTTTCTCTCTGCAGAATCTGAGAAGACAACTCATAGTCTGAAGTGTGGTTTACTCTGTGCTGGAATAATAATAATAATCATCATCATCATGTTTGTACTGATTTTATGTATTTTTTTTCGTAAATGGGTAAGTGCCTCCAAAGCAAAGTTTAGCCCTGTGTTTTGGAGTTAGCTTTGGGAATTCAGGGATTATTGGCAGGGGTTGCTATTGAGGAGTTCTTAGGATTGATATGGGGGTATTCTAAGTGTGGTGTGTGTTTGTGGTGGGTGGCTTTTTCTTTCTTTTTGTTTTTTTAAAGATTTTATTTATCGGACAGAGAGAGAGAGAGAGAGAGAGATTGAGCGCACAAGCAGGGGGAGAGGGAGAAGCAGGCTTCCCGCCATGCAGGGAGCCTGATGTGGGGCTTGATGCCAGGACCCTGGGATCATGACTGAGCTGAAGGCAGACGCTTAACAGACTGAGCCACCCAAGTGTCCCAGTGTGTGGCTTTTTCTTATGTTCCATTGATGAACTTCTTTGTCTTATCTCCATGTGGTGGTTTATGACTCGGGAGATGCAGCATAAATCCCCTCTGCATCTTCATAATATACCAGTTCACTGTGTCTCAAACATGACCTTATCGGTTCAGACCAGGTTTTTGAACCATATATGGGCTGCACTGTTGTTCTCACACATAGATACTGTGGCTCAGATGCATGAAATCCTTCTCCCACGTGCTCATAGTTTGTTAATAGCTCAATGGGATAACTTACCACCAGATTTCATTGGTTTAACCAGGGACTTCTAACCCTCTCTAAGTGTTTCCAAACTAAAACATGTTTTTAAACATGTTTACCCCTCACTGTTCCCCAAATAGCAAATAAAACAACTCAAACCGTAGAGGCCCAAGAGACCAGTGTAAACATGTTAGTTAAAATGGTTCTACCTAATAAAACTGCCCTCAGTTATTTATGGACCTGCCAAGGCAGAATCTGTGCAATAGCTAATACATCTCATTATAAATGCCTTAGGAAAAGTACAGTAATCAGTTAATTAAGAAAAAAGGCTATTTGTTTATTTATTTATTTTTAAAAGATTTTATTTATTTATTTGACACAGAGAGAGAGAAATTACAAGTAGGCAGAGAGGCAGGCAGAGAGACAGGGAGAGGAGGAAGCAGGCTCCCTGCTGAGCAGAGAGCCCGATGCGGGCCTCAATCCCAGGACGCTGAGATCATGACCTGAGCCGAAAGCAGAGGCTTTAACCCACTGAGCCACCCAGGCGCCCGCTATTTGTTTTAAAGTTCGCCAACTGATTCATGCGATTTATTCTTCTGATGGGAGCTAGCTCAATGAGACAACTAGTCATAAAGTGATTTTCGGATTTTTCTTGTGATATTTGTGAATGTTCTATTTCTTGCCTTCCGATAATCCAGGTACTATCATGATAACCTCACATTTGGCAGTGATATTTATTGAAAAAGAGACTCAAGCCTTTGTGATTAGCCTGGATTCTGTGGTGGTTTGCAGTTTTGGCTCCAAGCCTTCACCCTTCCTCACATCCATGTCCTTTGCTGTGTCATTTTTGTAATGTCCTCCAGTGATGGGCTGCCCCTTAACCTGGGGCTCAACCTTGTGACTTGATTTGGTCAGTAGAATGAGGCCAAGGTGAAAGAGTCCCAGTTCTAAATCTAGGCTTCAAGAGACCTTGTGTGTTTCCATTTGCTTTCTTTGGCGCTTCTGATATTAAGAAGAGGAGGATGCATCCAAGTTGTGTCTCTTGGGGGCCGAGTGACACCAGAAGTTAGAGCTAGTTGTGCTAGTAGAGGCCAGTCTAGATCAGAAGATGGCCCACAACTCCCACTCAACAGAGCCAACTCCCAATGCCTGAGAAATACATACTTTTTTTTTTTTTTTTCAAAGCCACTGTGTTTTAGGCTGGGTTTTACACAGCAAAAGCTAACCGATACAGCTCCTTAGGAAGTTGAGTTTTGACTAGAAAGTGTGGTTGCTCTGGAGATGTGCTGCTGAGACCACTTAGAGAGAGAGCCTGCTATGGAGTGTATGCAGCCAGCATGCTCCAGCTGTGGCCTGTCAGGGACCTGCTGCAGTATTCGAGCTGAGGCCGTGCTTTCCCTGGGAAGCCCCAGAAAAGAGCTGAGAAATGCAGGAGTCTTTGTAGCTTCCCCAAGACTTTCTCAGACTTGCATTGGAGTCTGGGGTTCTTGCTACCCAATCCTCCCTTCTTCCTCCCTTTACAGATATTATACCTGCATCATGGTCTAAAGGCTTTGCCTACATACTTATGTGCCCTCTCTCCTTTATCTTTTATAGGTGCTACGCCAAACAAATTCGTTATTCTTCATCTTCAAAGCTTCTCAGAACACCCAAAGTGACATGAATAACTATGATGAGGTGCTTTCATTATGATGCATTCATGGCTTATTCCAATGGGGGAACCACTAGAAAGAACATTGGAAGTTCTTACACAGAAACACCAGAAACAACAAGGTTTCTCAGTGAATACATCTGTAACTGAAATTACTTTTCCCACCGGCTTAGACAGTTTGCTTAAGAGCAGACTATTCAAGCTGCCTTCCTTGATAGCCTCCTGCCAATCAGCTTATCCAAGAAAAAGAAAGCAGCGCTTTCCAAAGAAGACATACAGATGGCCAACAGACACATGAAAAGGTGCTCGACATCACCATTCATCAGGGAAATCAAAACCACAATGAGATACTGCCTCACACCTGTCAGAATGGCTAGTATCAAAAAGATAGGAAACAACAGATGTTGGCAAGGGTGTGGAGAAAGGGGAGTCCTAGTGCACTATATTGATGGGAATGTAAATTGCTAGTAGTCCCTATGGAAAACAGAATGGAAGTTCCTCAAAAAATCAAAAATAGAACTACCATGTGATCCAGTAATTCGACCTTTTGGTATTTACCTGAAGAAAATGAAAACACTAACTCTAAAAGATATATACACCCCTAGGTTCACTGAAGCATTGTTTACAACAACCAAGATATGGAAACAAGTGTTACTGATGGATAAATGGATAAAGAAAATGTGAGATAGCAACATATATATATACATATATATATACACACACACATAAAATATACATATATGTATATATGTAATGAAATATGTATATATAATGTATATATATAAATATATATAATGAAGTTTTATTCATCTATTAAAAAAAGAATAAAACCTTGTCATTTGCACCAATATGGATGGACCTTGAGGGTATAATACTAAATGAAATAAGTCAAAGACAAATACCATATGATATCACATGTGGAATGTAAAAAAAACAAAACCCAAGCTTGCAGATAACAGAGAGCACAATGGTGGGTGCCAGGGATGGAGTGGGGTGGACGAAATGGGTGAAGGTGGTCAAAAGGTGCAAACTTCTGGTAATAAAATAAATTGTGGGGATGTGATGTACACCATGGTGCCTTTAGTTAATAATACTGTAATGTGTATTTAGAATTTACTAAGAGTAAATCTTTAAAAAAGTTTAGAACAACTTTTAAGAAAAAAATATTTTTATAACTGTATAGTGACAGATGTTAACTAGATTTATTGTGGTGATATTTTGTAATATATACATCTACTGGATCACGTTGTACACCTGAAACTGACCTGCTGTATGTCAATTACACCCCTCCCCCAAAAGTAACACTTACTGTTTCTAGACTGTGGCCTATTTCCATTTCACATTTTACTTCTTAGTTCAATGAGATCCACCTATACATGCTAATATAAGAATAAATTTATGCAGGGGCACCTGGGTGGCTCAGTCGTTAAGCGTCTGCCTTCGGCTCAGTCATGATCCCGGGTTCCTGGGATCCAGCCTTGCGTTGGGCTCCCTGCTCAGTGGGGAGTCTGCTTCTCTCTCTGCCTCTCCCCCTCCTTGTGTTCCCTCTCTTGCTGTGTCTCTCTCTGTAAAATAAATAAATAAAATCTTAAAAAAAAAGAATAAACATATGCAGCTGCACTTTTAACTTCGTATCTCTGAGTTATTCTTTGAGAAGAGGTAAGTGACTTGTCTTGGGTCTCATGGCTAGTAAAGAGTAGAGCTTGGATTTTTAATCAATATGCCATACTACCAAGGAAGATCCAGGGTGTGGTTGGGGTGTGAAGGATGAGTTGGATCATAAGGTCTAGAGGATAGACTCACTCTATATTGTTCTTGTCTGTTCTTAGGGGACAGTTCTGTTGGTTAGCGTGTTTGACCATTGCCTCATTTTCTGTAACTGAACCAAGGTGGCTGATGCTATTCCTAATTGGACCTGTGTGTGGGCACCTCATTCAGGACAGAGGTTGATAGGGCTGTGGGGAGTCTCATGCCAGGTATTACTCATGGGTAAGGGACAGCTGGTTCTAAATGTAGTTATCAGGGGTGTGCAGTTGTATTTTGGGATCTTTGTGGGGCAGAGAAACCCTGTTCACATCTCTGAAAGTAGAAGTAATACCCTAAACACAGTTTTTAGGTCACTCAGGAGGTGGGTGGGCGGTGCACAGTGAGCTCATTCATGGGCTTAACTAACATTGAAGACTTGACTTCTAGGGAAGACTGGCAGAGTATGAATCCCCATCCCTGAGCTCCCACCAGAGGGTGATTTAGAGTGACCTCTAGTGGCGATACTGGGGATTGTGGCATCAATTTAGTTGGTGTCTATTAGAAGAATATATATCATTAGAGGAGCCAATGAATCTCATAAAGTGGAGATCTGGAAGGAAGAACAAGAACTGTGGAACAAAAGAGGCAGTTCAAAGCCATCCACAGTCATTGAAAGAGTGATGAAAAGGAATGACACCCTTCGGAAAAAGTAACAAGGCAGCTGAGATTTTAAAAGAAATTAAAATAATTTTATAGAGATTATAATAGAGTAATAAAGTAATATAAGGGAAAGATAAAATTATTTGGGAAAATGACAAATGGGATCTTTTTATAGGAAGATAAAACATGTAAAATGTGGGGGATTGTAGAATGAACATTATTGATTGAAAGGGAATTTTATGATGTAAGAAAAAAAAGATGCATTAAGGAGTTATTAAGCACAGAAATGAGTATGCTGGTCAGACCTTCAGAGGCCTGAAGAGGCACAACTATGGCATGGCATGATTTTCATTCTACTTCCAAGGTGCATGAGAGATCAAGTAGGAATTTGACAACAAATGAAGGTCTCAATCAGAACTGTATTACATTTATTTCTCTTGGGAGTAACTTCCCTTCCCCAACAATGATGGCATCATGAGAAAAACTGGAATTGATCAAATGAAGTAAGGAATACACACAGGCAGGGCTACCTGGTCTGTTTTGCTTCACCGTGAGTGCCAGCGATCTGGGGAGGAGGAGTTCAGGACTTGGTGCTGCAAAGAATGATATTTTCATGAAGTAGAGGCATGTGACTCACAAAAGCCGAAGAAGGCTTTGTGTGCTGTTGACCCATACTCCTGTATACCATTTATTCTCCCAATGAAGGAAATAAGTTGCACAGATGCCTACTACTTTGTATCACCTGTTCCACTCATTGGTATCAGTGCCTGGAAGGACACAAGGTCAAGGGAAAGGCAGAAGTTCACACTCCTTGTACCCAAGCTGGCCAGTCTAGGCAGCCTGCCTTTCATATCAGTCCAGAGTGGGGCTTTCCCAGAGTGGAAATAGGGGAGGGTTTAGTAACACCTTCTTCCCTTTCCATGAAGGCATATACAATGCTCCAGGCAGGTGGACATGGCAGAGAGGATGCCAATAATCTAGATTCTAGCGCAACAAATCCACTCTCTGGAACCCAGTGCTGACCTTAACCCCATCATTCTGGCTTTTCCCAGCTCCTTTCATGTGGAATAGATCTGCTGTGCTTTAGACCTGCCCTGATCTGGGGTGAACATGACTTTGACATGCAGAATTCGTGTCTTCATACAACATAGGGTTTCTGATATCTGAAACTGGGGAGACCTCAGAGGTGAGCCCAGAGAGCTGTGGGGAGCCAGGGGCTCCCACGCTTAGGGAAGGATGTTGGGGAGGATCTCAAGTTTAGGACCAAGCTGGAAGAATGCCACCTGGGGAGAGAAAGTAGGTCCTATAGAAGCTGGGTGTGTGCTCTCCAGAAGAAAGGCCAGAGGTCCACCTTCATGGGTAATACGTGGGCCTTGCAGTAACTGGCTGGAGATGCCAAATCCATGGGCGTCAGTCCTGGGCAGGTTTCTAGCATGGCTAGTGGGCTAGTTTTTCCAGACTAGCAATTTAGTTTCACTATAGGAAGATGGTGGTTTGGCTTTCCTTCCCTGTTGAGCTCAGCAGCTCCCTCCATGCCTGGAACTTTCCATTTCCTCCCTGAGCTCAGCCTAAGGCTAGGAAGTCTCTCTTAGGAGTCGAAAGACTGGGACCAGCTGCCCTGATTTTCTGATCAAGTAGGTCCTCTGTGGCCAGCAGGGGGCGCTAAGCCCTCAGTTCTGTCGGTTCACATAGCCAAACATTTAAGGTGGAGGGAGTGGAGAAGGTTATTTTCCAATTTTAGTATATGTGCTGCCGAAGCGAGCACGAGAAGGTTATTTTCAATGGGGTCCCAAGAATGGTGCTGCTGAGCAGCTTCTCATTATTGAGTCTGGCCCCTCTCCTGGTCTTAAGAACAGCCAAGCTGAGTCCCAGGAATGAGGCACTGTCTCCAGAACTCCGGGCTGACTCTGAGTAGCTTCTCATTCCTCTTCTTTTAAACCACCAACTGGTCAACATCTGGGGGCTGTGTGGGTGCAGGATGGGGCAGCTTCGAGCTTGGACCAGCAGCAGCAGTTTCCTGACTCTTCAACCCTACCTCTGAAGTAGCCCGAGACAAGCTGTCACTGATCCCCCTAAAACCCACTGCAGACCTCAAACAGCAATGGTGATGCTGGCTTGTCCTATACACTATTTATCATTCATTCACTCATTCACTTAGCACTTACTCAGTGCCAGGCACAGTGTAGAATCAGATACAGTCTGACCTCAAGGACCCACAGACGGGGATGTCACAATCTCTTTCATTCGTGAAAGGAGGAGTCGATTGATGTGGTAAACTTCATTATTGTCTAACTTAAAAAAATTGCCACAGCCCCCCCAACCTCCAGCAGCCACCACCCTGACCTGTCAGCAGCCATCCACATCAAGACAAGACCCTCCAGCAAAAAGATTACGACTCACTGAAAGCTCAGATAATGGTTAGCACTTTTTAGCAATAAAGTATTTTTTAATTAAGGTATGTACATTTGTTTTAGACATAATGCTATTGCACACTTAACAGACTACAGTATAGTGTAAACATAACTTTTACATGTGGCGGGAAACCCAGAAAAATTCATTCGACTCTCGTTACCGCAATATCTGTTTTGTTGCAGTGGTCCGGAACCAAACCTGCACTATCTCTGTACACTAATGTATATGATGGCTCCACCTCTTCCCTGAGCACCCCACCTTCCAGCAGATCCCCGGGAGTGGAGGCCAGGCCCAGGGCTCTCAGCCTGGTAGGTGCCCCAAAACTGAGATGGCCAGACAGGCTGACAGGGCTGGGCTGAGGCAGAAAGGTAAAAGTCGCTCTGAACTGGGTGATAAGGGTCCGCCTCAGGTCCTTTTTCTGGCTGCCCGGCTAGGATCTGGGGCACCTTTGGAATGTGGGCCAGCAGCTGCCAGCTCTGGCCTTCCCTGTCCGCCAGTATGCCCCCTCCCTCCCCAGCAAGAACTGCCCAGCGTTTGGGGAGGTTTTCACCGCTAGAAAACACATAAGGCAGAATCCTGGGCAGGTGTACGCAGCACTGCTCCAGAAGCCCCGCCTGTGGTCACGCCCAGGAGGACCAAGGGCCTCTTTGCGTCAGGGGCCTCACTCACCCCCACCAGCCTGAGCTTTCCAACATCTCCTTTTCTGGCGACCCAAAGACCCTTCACAGCCCCCTCTGGACAGACAGTGAGCGACGGCCACTGGTGGGGAGCCAGTGTTCAATCTGTATGTGGGCCCAGGAATGGCTCTCCTCAGCCTCTTTGGCTTGGCACGCCAGTGTCTGCCCCAGTCCATCCCAGCCTCCTGGGGCAGGGACAGAGTGGGAGCAGGCAGGCACAACAGCCCCTCCCCAGAGAAGCCTTGGTGTCAGGGCACAGCGCGGGGGCACAGGGGCGCATGTCCTCTTTCCTGTGTCTGACCAGGGCTCAGCAGAGGGGCATGTCCTCACACCACTTCCTCCTTGCCTGAGTCTGCCCCGGGGAGGGGAGCCCGATCAGTCTCAGCCTTCCCTGTCTGGGTCGGTTCCGCACCTCTAATCCTCCAGCTGGAATACACTCCTTCATTGACTGCCCGCCCCAGCTGGCAAGCCCCACCCATGAGGCCAGGCCATTGCTTCTTCAGGGACCAAGAGTGGCTGGTCATCTCTTGGAGCCACCGAAACAGAGCAGCAGGTTTCTAACCTGGGGCTGTTCTTCCCCAGCCACCTGCCCAGCCTGTGGTCAGTTGATCATGGGGAGGCAGAACTGGCAGGAGACCGAACTTTAGGGTCCAACACTTCCCATAGCTTCCCCAGCCTGGGGGGAGGGAGGGGGGTGAGCCAGTCCTGAGCTGGGGCTGGGAGGAGCAGAGACAAAAATAACCCAGTACAGGCTCCCGCTGAGGCCAGAAATAGAGTAGTGACAAGTGCCTTGTAACACCACGGGCTAACAGCAGGAGGGGAGGCTGAGCTGAAGAGGGCCCAGCCTCACACCAGGACCTGGCCTGGCCAAGGGGCCCACACCACGTCCACCCTATATACCATACACACAGCCTCTGTGCACACAAGCAGTGCGGGGGCCCAAGTGACCACCGCTCAGGACAGGGAATCCGGAGAGATGCTAAACTTGGGTTTGGTCTTGGCCACAGCCACGCTGCGCTTGCGCAGGGGGCCACGGGCTGAGGCGAGGGTCAGGGCGTCCAGCAGGCTGCGGTCCTCATCAAGCTGGCGGGCTGTGCAGAGTGGCGTGGGCACTTTGATGGTGTTGCCAAATTTGGAGTAGTCCACGGAGTAGCGGCCATCCTCCTCGGCCACGATGGGTACAAAGCGCTGGCCCCAGAGGATCTCGTCGGCCAAGTAGGAGGTGCGGGCCTGGGTGGTGATGCCTGTGGTTTCCACCACACCTTCCAGAATGACGATGATCTCGAGGTCTTGGTGGTGATGCAGGTCACTGGGTGCCAGGTCGTAGAGTGGGCTGTTGGCATCAATGACGTGGTAGATGATGAGAGGAGCCACCAGAAAGATGCTGTTGCCACCCACACCATTCTCCATGGGGATGTCCACCTGGTGGAGGGGCACCACTTCGCCCTCGGGGCTGGTGGTCTTGCGCACCACCTGCATGTGGATTGTGGCGCTGATGATCATGCTCTTGCGGAGGTCACCCACGCGCAGCATGAAGCAGAGGCGGCCATGGCGCACCGCGATGACGGCGTGCTTGCTGAAGATGAGGGTCTCGGCCCGCCGATGGGCCTGGGCCGTCTTCATGAAGATGCAGCCCAGCATGATGGCATTGATCATAAGCCCCACGATGTTCTGCACAATGAGGATCAAGATGGCCAGTGGGCACTCCTCGGTCACCATGCGCCCGCCAAAACCAATGGTCACCTGGACCTCAATGGAGAAAAGGAAGGCAGAGGAAAAGGAGTGGATGCTGGTGACACAGGGCACAGTGGTGCCCTCGCCAGGGGCCAGGTCACCGTGAGCGAAGGCGATGAGCCACCAGACCATGGCAAAGAGCAGCCAGCTGCACAGGAAGGACATGGTAAAGATAAGCAGCGTGTGTGGCCACTTGAGGTCCACCAGCGTGGTGAATACGTCCTGCAGGAATCGGCCCTGCTCCCGGATGTTCTTGTGGGCTACATTGCAATTGCCGTTCTTAGACACGAAGCGGGCCCTCCGCTCTCGGGCTCTGTACCGGGGCTCCGCGGGGTCCTCTGCTAGTCGTGTCAGCACATACTCCTCAGGGATGATGCCTTTTCGGGACAGCATGGCTCCAGCAACCACCGGGGAGAGGCTTCCCCCATGGGGGGCGCTCCCCTGACCAAGGCTTGGGCCTCACGGTGGGGTTTCCTCCCCGGGGAGCCCTTCCACTCTGGGACCACCCTCAGTCTGTGCTGGCCTCACTTCTGAGATGCCTTCCCAACCGGGCTCTTCCTCACCTCCAACTGGCCTCTGCTTCTTTAAAGCGGCCTCACACCTCAGCCCGCCTGCCCATTGCCTAGTGAGCCTCCTGCCCGGCCTGCTCCCCACCTTGCCGCGGATCTCAGCTCAGCTCTCTCCCACCGCTGACTTTCCCTGGGCCTCCGCTGAGACTCCTTCTCCCCACCCAGGCTTCCTTCTCAACCCACCTCCTCTACCTCGGAACTTAGCGCCTCCGATCTTACCAACTCGAGTACCAGACCTCACAAAACCCCCACCGCTTCTCCCGCCTCACTCACTTCTGCTCCCGGGCCCCCTTCCAAGCTCCAGCCTCAGAGTCTGACGACCCCCCGCCTCGCCTCCAGGTGTGCCCCCATTTCTACCCCACCCTCCGTAGCGCCCCCGCGGCCGGTCGGATCCCCCTTCAGCTCTGTCCTTTCTATCTCCTTGGGATCCTGCGCCCTCCAGTCCCCACTCCACCCGACTCCACTCCAGATCCCCTCGCCCCCAGCGCTACCTGGCCGGGCTCACTCACGGTCGCGGCCTCTCGGCTCCTCGCCGGCCCACGCCAGCCGGCGCCGCGCCCCCGCCCAGCGCTCCGCTCCGTCCTGCCCCGCCCGCTCGTCGCCGCGGCACCTGCTCCTGCTCCTCAAGCCGCAGCCGTCGCCTCCCCGCCCCCCTGCTGCCCGGGCGTCCCAGCGGGTCGTCCCTTCGTCCGTCCGTCCGTCTGTCGGTTGGTCCGCTGAGACCGACCTGTGCTAGATGGGGGCAGTAGATTGAGGGCGGGGGCGCCGGAGGAACGGAGTGGGGGCCCGGAGCCGCCAGGGGGAGCCCGACCTGTTCCTGAGCTGGAGGAGGGGCGGGCACGGGCGCAAGCCCCGCCCCTTGTCATTCACGCCCACCCCACGCCCCGCCTTCCTGTTCCAGATTCAGTCTGGCCTTGAGGGTTTGCCCAATCAGAGGGACAAAAAGAGGTTCCTCCTGCCCACGCGGGGACGGGGAGGGGAGTCGCGACCCGTCCTTTCGGTCTGAGGACTACAGCCCCTGTTGGCTTGCCTTTCCTCCTCCAATTTTCCCATTCTCAGGGGCGCCAGTATGCACCTCTCGGGCAGCATTGGGCTTTGCGGGTTCCCAGCTAGAGGAGGCTCTGAGGAACTGCGTCACCAGACCGGTGACTGCAAGCGGTTAGGTGGCCTGAGGATTCTTCAACTGACTGCTTCTTCTCTTTGGGGATGCTCTTAATCTTTTCTGAGTCATAATCCTTTGAGAATTTGATGAAAGCCACGCCTTACTAGTAGGTGTAGGAGCACAGACTTGCACCAGCCCAGAAACCTGGGTGGTTGCATCTTCTTAATCAACCCACAACTACACCCTTGTATTTTAAAGAGAGTTTGAGCTACAGACACTTGCTTTACACCTCCTTACACCTGCAGCCTGGTCTCTTATACCTTAGGTAATGGGAGGGATGTGGGTCTGAGGGTTGGCTGGGGAACTGGGAGACTCAAGCTCTTGACCTGAACATGAGTGGTGCTTCTACTGCAGGCATCAGTCTAGGGTTGCCCTGTGGTTTGGGCCTCAGATGGGGACCCCCAGTTCTCAGCTGGGAGAGAAATCCTGCTAGGTCTCTGTTGTTGGGATAAGAATGGCCTGGTCCCCTCTCTGGGGCTCAGATCTTTATGTAGCCCTGACCCATGTGTGTTCATTTGTTGGAATGGGGGTTTAAGGCAGGGGCCCCAAGATGGGGACAGTGGGGATATGGGCCACAGTGGGCAGACTGTGATTTTCATATTGAGTTTTCCTTTCTGTCTCATACTCACCTTTGGGCAGAGTCAACACTGTTACTCAGGGTAAGTGTGAGCTTGGGCTATATTAACAGAGATGTAGTGCCTGGAGCAGGGAGGGGAGAACAGGATGATCAGAGTGGGGGAGCTCAAAGAGACAGGGTTACACAGGAGACCTTTGAGGCAACTACATCTGTTCGGTCACCAGAAAAGGAGCCTTAGAGAGCCCCCTAGGGACTTTGGGTACTATTGCAGAAATCCCAGGTGTCCAAGGAGGATGGACTAATAGTTTTATGTGGCCCAAAGTACAGTATAACCAGTACAGACACTGAGTGGATCGGAGGCAGGTTGTGATTTCACACATGGAGGAGTCAGTTCTAAAAACCAGAGATGACCCATATCTTGGGAGTATCCAAGTCAAAGTTGGCAGGCCATCAGGGATACTATAGAGGGGGTTGGGCCAGAATGGCCCTGGGTATCCCTGCAAGACTTCAGTATGGAGATCACCCTTTCCCTGCTACTTCCCTTCAATCCCATTGGGTGTGGTGGACACAAAGTGGGGGTGGGGTTAGGAATCTTCTTTCCCAGGCTCTGCTCTCAGGAGGCCCTTCAGTAGAGAGGGCTGCCCCTAGAGGCATCTTAGAGCTGGAAAGGCAAGGCCCTGCCTCCTAGCGTGGCCCTGAGACCTCAGCTATTACCTGCTCCACCCTTTCTAGGAGGGTGGGCCCCCTTACCCAAAGAGCTCAGCCTCCCGCCCTGTTCCATCCTTACCTCCTCATACTCATCTCCCCCAATACTGCATTTGTCAGGTTCCTTTCTCACTCGGAAACCTTCTCCACTTCCCTTTTGTTCATAGGCGTGTCCCAGACTCCTTGTCCTGGCATTTAAGGCCCTATGCTCTTATTCTTCAGCTCCCTGCCCCATGGGCCATTTTCTCTAACTCTGCCTGTCTCATTCCCACCCCTCTCATACCCACCTTACATCTTGCCTCCCCCAGGTAGCCTGCCAGGCCTTACAGAGCTCTCACTTCCTAATCCCCTCTGGCTCTTGGAATATCCAAAAGATCTGGTTGGGTCTCTCTCCAGTGACTGGTGAGTTGTCCTTACATTGCTCTGCTCCCATTACAACCGAGAGGGACACAGGCCCGAGACTCCTGGGTCTGCATTCCAGAGCTGGGATAGCCAGTACTGAAGTCAATGTGAAAATGAGAAAAACATGACATGTAAATGAGCACCTGCCATTTCTGGGCTGGGGGAGGTGGGCATTCCTGTCTCACGATGCTGATGGCATCTGAGGATATCTGTTGTTTTGGTCTCCCCAGTGTCTGGGCCTCAGCATCTCCAGACACTGGCTGGCTGACTTCTGATATATGCACTGTGCTTCCCTCTGAAGGACCACCCTTCTTCCATTCCAAGTGCCTCTCCGTGGGGGACACAGATGGGGACATGTGATCCGGGCCTAGCCAGTCAGTGTAGCTCAGCCCTCTGACCACAGTGCTTGCGTAGAGGTAAGGGGATGACCTAACTTGGTCCATTGAGGTTTGCTCCCAAGAATTTTGCTGGGACTGTTGGGAAAAGTCATCTCCTTTTCAGAGGGGTAGGGTATAAGCTGGAGGGGCTAGTGGCCATTTGTCATCAGGGAGGTGGGGAGGACGGAACTCAGCAATGGAAACCCATGCCTGTGGTCAGACGGCTGGATCCAGCTGTGCTTGAAGCTGTACACCTCCTGGCCTTCTCCGTCACATAGGACAATGAATTCCAGTTTTTGGTTAAGCCCCTTTGAGGTAGGTTCCTGTCGTTTGTCATGGAAGTGTACTAGTCCAGGGTACCCCACAATTTTAATCCAAGAAATAAAGTGAGAAGGAAGGGGACTATTTTGTCTAATGAGATAATCACAAAAATGTGATAGCCCTTGTTATAGACTTGTTGTGCCTGCTCCCCCCATCCATTTGTTAGAGCCCTAAATTCCCGTTGAAGTCCCCAGTATAACAGTATTTGGAGACAGGGCCTGTGAAGAGGTAATTAGGTCCTTAGGAGAAACCAAACCTACGACACCTTGATCTTGGATTTCCAGCCTCCAGACTTGTCAGAAGACATTTCTTTTTAAGTCTCCTAGTCTGCAGTTTTGTTATGCCTGAGCAGACTAATACAAACCTCACTTCACAGATAAGGCAACTCACTTCTGGCCACACTCACACAGACTCACACCCACCGGATTCCCCAGAGCCTGGCTCCACAGGACCTCCAGGCCACTCCAGTCCCCGCACACCAGACCTGAGGCCACCAGTAGGAAACAACCAATCTCTTTATTTACAAGTGATTTACAGTTAGAAAGCCCTGGCGGGAGGCGGGGGCAGGCTGGGGTGTGCGTTGGCCCTTGGGCTCTGGTCGGGGGCGGGGGGGGGTCACTTGTCCGCACGGACAAAAGAGGCAAAGACGCTGTCCTTCCGACTGAGCAGCTTCTCTGGCTTGTCGAACTCAAGGATGGCACCGCGTTTCAGGACAATCACCAAGTCTGCACTCAGGATGGTGTGCACGCGGTGCTGGGTGGGGCAGGGGGTGCTGGTCAGGGTGGTGGGGGAAGGGAAGGGCGGCTGAGGGTGTCCCTCCTGCAGTTCGGGGGAGGAGGCATGTGGATGGAATGTCCCATCTCTGTGACCACTGTCCTTTCCCGGGGCGGCTGTGACCCCAAGCGCTCTGTCCACTCACGACACCCTCTCCCCTTACCAAGTCTCAGCTCGACCTTCACCTCTGGGTTTCAAGACTCAGAGATGGCCTCACTGGCCAACCCCCACTGCCTATAGAGAAGGTAGCCTGGCCTAGCTCCTGAGGCTTTGGGATAGGAGTGGGCCTTGGAACCTGGAGAAAGAGAGGGGATCTGAGGGAAGTCCTCCCCCACCCACATCCTGCGGTCTAGGTTCTCTGCAAGCCCTCCAGACTCTGCAGCATCGCTTCAGGGGACTCTCTGGATTACCAGGCCCGGGTCAGTGCACTGGATGCCCTCTGATGCCAGCCTCTAGAGGCCAACCCTCTCTCTGGGTGTGGCCCCACACCCCAACAAGGGGCCCCTTACCGCGATGGTGACCACGGTGCGGTCTGCGAAGGCCGTCATCACCACCTTCTGGAGGATGTTTTCCTGCCAGGTGGGAGCAGCAGTGGTTGACTCCTCTGCCTAGGGGATGGGGTCCAGCCTGGCTTTGGGGATGTGGGGCCTACATCTGCAGTCTGGCTCCCACAGGACCCCAGTCTTAGCCCACCCCTCCCTCTGTCTGTCTGGTCCTTGTCCCCACGGGACCAACCAAGTCCTAGCATTCAGGGGCTGGGCCCGGCCTGTTGGGGGCTGAGCTCTGTGTGTGTGTGTGTGCTGTGCATGTGTCTGGCTGGGCTATGTGGCGAGTGATGAGCGTGAAACCTGTGTGCAGCTTGTGTGTTTGTAAGCTAGAAATGTGCCCCAGAACTAGCTGGAGTCAGGGTCCCTCTAGCCTTCTGCCTTTTCTGCCACAAGTGGCCCGTGATGTTAAAGATGACTTGAACTTGGGGACCACGTTGTGCAAATTTCACCCTAAGACAACCCCCTCCAAGACCCCACCCCGTGGCTGTGCTCCGGACCGACCGTGGCCATGTCGATGGAGGCCGTGGCTTCGTCCATGATGAAGATGCTGGTCTTCCTCACGAAGGCCCGAGCCAGGCAGAACAGTTGCCTCTGGCCCTGGCTGAAATTCTCCCCACCTTCCGTGATGATGGCATCTGAAAACAGCCCCGGGGAGGCGGGGCAGGGCTGAGTTAGTCTGGCGCTGGGAGTTTAGCAGACAGCATGGCTTAGGGCCGTTAGGAAGTATATGTACAGGGGCAAATACGTGTGTCATGAGGCCAGGGCATGCCGGGTCGCTGCACCTGACCCAGCGACACCAGTGCCCTCTGCATGAATCACAGAGAAGAGCGCCCTCTGCAGGGGTGCGCGGCTGTGGCCCTGGGCGGTTCCTGGAGGGGGCGCGTGCACTGAGTGTGTGGGTGCTGGAGCTATGTGTGGGCACCGGTGGGGCCAGTCTCTGAAGCCCAGGCTTGGCTGGCCCCCACTGCCGCGGGGCCTGAAGCACATACATCAAGGCTCTACTGCCCTCTGGGGTGGGGGCAGAGTCTTCCCTGCACCTTGGAGGAGTGACCCCTGCCTGGGATGCCCCCCTGTCCTCTCCCTCCTTCAGGCAGAGCTGGGCAGGCCGGTGGCTGGGGTGGGCAGGGCCGAATCCACTGCGGACTTGCGAGCCGCACCTCACAGTGACTCCTGCTGTCCTCCCGCAATGCCCCGGGTCCCTCATGAGGACCTAGCCCCTGAATTGACCAGTTGTGTGGCCTGGACAACTCCCCTGACCTCTCTGAGCTCCCGTAAGGTAAAAGGGTACACGGGATGGTCTCTGGGGTCCTGCCAGACCCTGGCCTAAACCCTGGGCAAACCTCAGACACGGGCGTGGGTTTTCCCTCCTAGCCCTTCCAGAAGTCCTCGAGCGCCGTCCTGCTGCTCCCCGAGTAGTTACCCAGGCCTCCGGGCAGCGCCTTCACCACCTGCTTCAGCTGGGCGATCTCCAGCGCCTCCCACAGCGTGCTGTCAGAGCACTTCTTCTCCGGGTCCAGGTTGAATCTGGAGGGGCCCCAGAAAGCCCCCTTAGGGAGGGAAGCAGGGAGCTGGCTCATCCCGGGGGCTGGCAGAGGGCGAGGCTGAGGAAGGGCGCAGTGAGGGAGAACCGATGGCCTTGGGGGGCCTGGCTGGACGGGGGTCAGCAAGCTGGGGAGCTGCCTCTACCAGCGCCTGCCTGGGCCTCACAGGAGAGAGAAAGGCCTGAGGGTGGAAGGGACCAGGCCAGCCCACGGTGCCCAGAGCCCGAGCAGGGCTGCCTGCCCCGGGACGGGTATCCAGCTGAGCGCCTACCCCGCCCCTCCTCGCGCTCCAGCTCCCAGGCACCAGCCTGAGATGGAGTTGGGGGGCTCACCGGATGGTGCCGCTGAAGAGGACAGGGTCCTGCAGGATGATGGAGAGGCGTGAGCGCAGGGTGTGCAGCGGCAGTTTGGCGATGTCAATGCCGTCGATGATGATGCGCCCTGCGCAGAGGCAGCGTCATGGCACAAAGGAGTCGGGGAGCGGGTGGTGCTGGGTCAGGTTCAGCCTGGGAATGTGGGTCGCATCGAGGATGCGGGGCAGGGGGGAGGGCAGGGATTGCTGAGCCTCCTGTGACATCTGACCATGCACCAGGACTGGGGTCCCATCTGGTGGCCGCGGGGACACATGGGGCACCTGTCATACCACTCACCTTCGAACATGTCCACCATGCGGAAGAAGGCAAGAGAGAAGGAGG
Organism: Ailurus styani; assembly: GCA_002007465.1. Taxonomy (NCBI): domain Eukaryota; kingdom Metazoa; phylum Chordata; class Mammalia; order Carnivora; family Ailuridae; genus Ailurus; species Ailurus styani. Next base: position 4,845,319 of record LNAC01000062.1, read on the forward strand.
ACTTCCCACTGCCTGTGCGGCCGCAGATCCCAATCTGGAGAGAGGAGCAGGGACACTGGGAATACCTGGGGGAGCTCTGGTGCTTGCTCCAGGCCGTGCAGGCACCGGAGGTCACAGCATCTCCCTTGCCCTGTCTTTCTGACCAGCTTCTTTTTGGCCAGGGCTGGGCCTTGGCTTTGGGCTTGTTTCCTGGGTCTAGAGGGGCCTCCCATGGGGACCCGCAAGCAAGTGCAGGGCGTAGATGTCCATTTCCTGGGCCTGGGTGTTGGTCTTGCTGTGCCTGGTACAGGGCTGCAGGGGAGTCGGGGGCACTGGTGCACAGTCTACGTGCCTGGGGGGGCCTGGGGGTGGCTGAGTGCGGTTTACAGGGATGTATCCGTGTGCCCCGCCTTAAACTGGGGTCATCTCTGATCCCATGGCTTCCCAGCCCGTGGGTACTAAAGGAAAGGACAATAGGGATCAATACAAAGTGTGAGGGCCCATGAGCTGACTCTGGGCAGCCGTCCGGCCCTCCGCCCTGCTGCCCACTGACCTTCTGTCCTGGGGAGATGAGGGCGTTGACGTGCTTCAGCACCGGCTTCAGGGAGCTGTCATAGCGCACACTGAGGTTCTGGATCTGGATCTTCCCTTGGTCCGGCCAGTTCTTTGGGATGAGCGAGGGTGCTGGGGGCCAGACCGGGGCTCAGCCAGCAGACACAGGCTGCAGCCGGGATCCAGGAGGGCCCCCCTCCCCCTGACCCGCCCCTCGTCTGGGCCTCTCACCCAGCAGCCCCTCGTAGCTCTCCGCCTCGGTTTTCAGGAGCCCGTGGATGCGCTTCACAGCCCCCAGCTGGATCTCCATGTCCGCCAGGTTCCTCACCATCCAGTTGAGGTAGTTGGAGACCTGCGGGGAGTCAGTGAGTGCTCGGCCCAACTCGGCCACCAGGATGGCTCTTCTGTGTGGGCCAGGGCCCTCAGGGTCTTCTGCTGGCTCTTCAGGGGAGCCTTCCCTGGAGACCCCGGAGGGTTACAACGATGTGGCCCCACCACCTATCTGGGGCCCTGGCCCTGGGTTAGCCCTCCTACCCACAAGTCCCGCCTGCATCAGACTCACAGTAGCTTGGGGTAGGGCCTGGAGGGTGTCTCTGAGATTCCCCGAGTGCTGATATGTGAGCCCTCTGGTGCCCCGGTCTGCTGCCACTCACCATTAGGGCATAGGTAAGGCCCAGGCCCACCAGGCCAGCGGAGAGCTCCTTGTGCAGGGAGTTGGAGATGGAGGTCACAGCCGCGATGAGGACCACACAGGCACCAATGTACTCCTGCGGACAGAAGCGAGCCAGTGTGAGCCCTCAGGGGTCAAAGCCACAGTGGCCACCGCCCCCCACTACTTCACTCCTTCAGGGCAGGGAGCAACTCAGCAGACTCTACCCCAGCCCAGCAACACACCTACACGTCATCAGACATGCCGGAGGCCTTGAAGGCCGCAGCCCCAGGAGACCACGTGTGCACACGTTTCTGCTGCCCCCCCCAGCTCCCCGCCCCCAGCCATCTGCGCAGGCCTGGGGCAGCCTTACCAGCTGGCCCATACAGGTCATGTGGCCCACTTTGGACACACACTCATCACAGTGAAGCACACAGCTCTTGCAGCTACTGGCGCACACCTCAGGTGCACAAGCCCCAGGGCAGGGATGGGGAAGAGGAGACTCCGGTTAGACACAGGGAGGGCCGCCAGGACTTAGAGAAGTTGGAGGGCTCGGTGCTCGCCCTGTGTGCACACGCGAGCTGCTAGTCCATCCTCTCTTCCCGCCCTCTGGTCCATGTTTGGCCCTTGCTCTGGCTCTACACCCGTATCAGAAGCCCTTGTCTCGGGGCCCAGGGTGGGGGGAGGGGGTGGGACTTGCCATGCGGACTTCTAGCCATCTGTTGGCAGCCGTGAGGAAGAGGGAGGCGATGTTATTGGAGTCTGTGTATTCGAGGAGCTTCTGCTGGAACCTCGCTTCATACCTGGAGGGAGGATGGGGAGGGTCTGGGGGTCACATGGCCCCCAGGCCTCTCCTTACTTACAGAGAAGCAGTGGGTCAACATGCCATGTCTGACGATATGTAGGCCAATCCTCTCTGGTCGGCCCTCCCAGATCCCTGCTACTTGATTCAGACTTGTCTAGGCTCCCACTTCCTTCAAACTCTTGCTTTCACGCCAAGACCCGTTCTTCTCTCCAGGGTCTCCCTATTACAGTAAAGCGCACTTCTGACCACCTAGATTAGATGTTCAGGCCAGAAACCGAGGAGTCATCCGGATTCACAGCCAGTTCTTCCCTCTACGAGACCTCCTATTTCTCCCTCCAAAGTAGGTCTTGCTTCTGCCTGCTGCTCTCCTGCTTGCTCTCCACCACAAATCCACCTGGGCTGCTGCTCCAGCCTCCCGGTAGGTTTACCTGCTGTCTCCCCACAGCCCGCTCAGCTGATAGTAGCTGGTGCGATCTTTGTAAATCATAAATTACATCTCATCTCTCTCCCGCTTAGAATATCAATGGCTTTGAGGCCAAAGAACCACCTCCTTGCCAGGAGCCTGTGTGAGCTGGCTCTGCTGACCTAGCCTCCTTCCATGCCACAAATTCCCTTGCTCACTGCTTTGCAGCCACAGAAATTACAAGAATTTTATTGCTTGCCCTTTTTCAGTTTTGTCACAATACCGAGGTCTTTCCCACCCCAGGGCCTTTGTACACGCTGTCCCCTCTCCTGGAAGGCTTTCTCCTCTGTTCTTCACAAGGCTGACTCCTCTCAGACTTCAGGCTTTACCGCGAATGACACCTTCTCAGGGGCCTTTCCTGGGCTGTCGTCCTCCCTCTCTGCAGCCTGTTTGTTTCATAAGCTCTGTTCATATATTCATTTCTCTAGCTGCTTATGTTCCTCACGAGACTGTAAACTCTATGAGAATGGAGCCCATGGCTATTTTGTTCACCAGGGCATCCCCAGCACCTGGCTCTGCCAATAAATATTTGCCAAATGAACAAATGGAACCTTCTCTGACCCTCTAAGGTAGATGGGATCTCTCTGTACAAGGAAAGAACTCTGGAGGCTTCTTTCCTTCGCTTGTGCCCTCATCATGTTCTGCTTGCATTACTTTGAGTGGAATTGCTTTTTCTCTCTCCGCAGCCTGGGCTTTTGGCATCACTCTCCCTGGTCACCCCCCTCACACCAGGCTGGCTTAGCTGGGGCCAGAGGAAGGGGCGGAGCATTTGTCTCATGATGAGTGAAGGAACAAGTGGAAGCCAAAGTTGTCTTAGCATTGGTCTCAGGGAAACAACTGGGGACTCGGAAGGCTCAAGTTAAACAAGTCCAACTGAGCATTTGCTTTTCACTCTTGGAAGGTGTTTATTCTGCTTTGATTATTTCTGGGCAGAGGGGCTGTGCCTGACCCATGAGTCTGAGGAGAGCAAAGTGAGTCTGTGAGGTGTGAGACAGTGTATGATCACACAGCCATGGTGGCGTGATGTGGTTGAGGCGAGTGTGTAGCCCCAAGTCTGAAGGGTGTGACTGAGCGGATGCTGAAGCGGTCTGCCTGGTTGTGCACATGTGTGTGATGGGTGAGCCTGAGGGGTGGGTGTGTGTGAGGGTGTATGGGAGGTTTGGCTCTTGGGACAAGTGTGTGATGGTGTGAGGAATGTGGAGAGTGCCAGTGTGGGGCCACGCAGACCCACTTTGGATTCTGAGCCTTCTTACTTAAGGGCTGTGTGTCAGGGCCGAGACTCAGTTTCCTCATCAGTAAAACGGGGACAGTAATTGTTCCCACCTGGGCTGAAAGAGCCTCTGAGCCCAACACTGAGTCCAGGGCTGGGGTACTCTTGAAACTTGTCTGGGAAAAGGCAAGGCCTCCTAGAGAAGCCAGAAGTTCCCAGAGGCCTGGGTTCCAAGCCCAGCACTGGCTCTGACCATGTGTGTGACATCAGGTTGGTGACTCAGGCTTGTCTGTTGAACGTGGCTGCTCGAAGCCATGTCAGGGGCCTCTTGTGAGCATTCAAGGCAATAATACACACACAGCCCTTCGCACAGTGCCTGGCATACGTTAGGCGCACAGTCAGTAAACGCTAGTTGGCTCTCAACAGGGCAGGCTGTTGGGCAAGAGCCAATGAATTCAACACACCCAGGGAGGACCAAAAAGTCCTTCATCCACAGGTAAAGATTCCCCCAGTGTGTCAGTGCAGAGGGCGTGGCAGGCCTCACCGGGCAGCGGCTCCTCTGACTGACCACGGGCAGTGGGAGGCGGCATCCATTCAGATCCTGGAGAAGCACGATCTCTCTGCCCCAGGCCTAGCCCGAAGGCTGCTGGGACAGCCTGTGTAAGAGCCACAGTACTAAGACTGAGTAGAAGCCAGGCCTGGGAGTGTGGAAGGACCTGAGAGTCAAAGCACCAGGGAAGGGCAGGCTTGAGACAGGAAGGGGGCTCGGAGGAGACCTGAGCTTCGTGCCAGGTTCCAAGGGGCTTCTGTGCAGAAGACAGCGAAGGCCTGTCCAGGGAGCAGAGCCAAGGCCAGAGCAGAGATCTGCATTGCTTTGCTTTATTCAGACAAGACCCCTAGGAGGATCTTCCGTTAGCATAGGTGGCCCAGGCAGTAAGTGGGGCCACAGTGTGGCACTGGGGGCCTGCGTGCCTCTCCTAGAGCTTTGGGGCTTAGAGGGAGGAGATGCAAGCCTCCCGGAATCGCCTTGGCTGGTCCTTGAGGCCTAGGGTTACTCTTGGACATGGGAGTTGGTGTCGCATGCTTACTGTCACACCCTGCACAATGGTGTCATCCTAAAAATAACCTGGATCACTCTCTGGGTGAGGCTTAGAGACCAGAGTCCGGCTGTCTGGGGCAGGGGTCTCTGGCCTGTTTGGCTGGAGATGTTCCAGTACATCAGACAGAGGCTGGGGCAGGGAGCAATGGCCCCCTCTACTCCCCAGGCGGCCTCAGATACTCCTGTCCAGCCTGATGTCATGATTGAGGGTGGAAAGCAGGAGCACTGAAGTTCTGGGGAGAACTCCCCCAAGTCGGTGGACTTTTATTTACCCTTTGATGCTGGCTCTGACAACATCTCGCCTACGAAGCCTTAGGTGAGTGCCTGCCTTCTATGATCCCACGGTCCACATTCCCCTTTCTTTCAGGGTACATGTCACGTGGGTTTCTGCTGGCCTGCTCAAAGCCTGGACTGTAAATGCCTCCAGGACAGGGGCTCATCTAACTGATCTCTGTTTTTTTAGTGCCTGGCTTGGGTTTTAGCTCAGTACATGTTTACCAAATGAATGGGCAGATTCAAGTCTAGGCTTTAGAAGACCTTACACAGAGCCTCAACTTCTTTATTTGGGAAATGGGAATAATCACATTTAGTGCCTTGGATTGCAGTGCAGAATGAATGAGGCTGGCGTGTCAATTACTTAGCATGGTGTTTGAGTCACAGGAGATTCTCAATAAAAGATGGCCTCAGGGCTGGCCTACATGATGGAAGAACCTGTCAGGCATGGATATGTGAGCATATACTTCCCAGCTTTGTTTCTTTTCATGTCCAGCCTTAGTTCACAGAGGCTCTGGACTTGGCTGCAGGGCTGAGATTTTCCTCTCTGGATCAAACAGTGGAGACTGACCCCACTGGAGGACATCACTGAGGCTCCGGGGCCTGAGGAGGGATTAGGAGATGCGTGTCCTGGGCCTTCCTAAGCCAAGCCTTGACACCCGAATCACATGACCCGTGGTGGCCCCGGCCCCACTCCTACCCACCCCCACCGCGGGGTAAATCGGGTACCTGAAGGCCCGGATGGTGGTGAGACCTTCCACGGTTTCAGCAAAGTGGGAGAGCAGGGGGAGCTGGGTGGTGTCATCCAGCTGCTGCAGGTCCCTGTGCAGGGAGCAGAGCAGAATGGTTAGGAGGGCGGGTGCAGGGCTCAGCACGGGTCTGAATTCCAGCCCCCACCCCAACCACTGTGTGTACAAATGGCTTCACCTGCGTGGGTCTCAGGGTCTCCCCTGTAGAGAGGGAAGCCAGCAGTGCTGCCCCAGCAAAGTGCCGGGGCAGGCACTGTGACCCTGGGCACTGTCTACCTCCCGCATGTGTCTGTCCCTCACTCTGCAGTAAGGCGGGGCAGGCACGGAGGGTTCTCCCTCACCGGGGAGCAACCTGAACCTTGAGACAGCTAGAAAAAGGAGCAGGAAGACCTAATGCAAAGCTTCTAGTCCCTCCCCAGTGACCACAGTGCTTCAGGCACATCACGGCAGGTATCTACAGGGCTCGGTGAGGGGGAGAGGCCAGAGGTTTCCACGGCAACAGGGTTGCTCCCTGCTCCCCACAGCTGCACGTTGACAAACACATCAGTGCCAGGGAGGTCAGGCTGGGATGCGGGAGGCAGCGTTCCTGGACAGACTGTCCCCTGGGCAGAGCGGATGCTGGGGGCACAGGGTGGTTTCTCTGGCAGAAGAAATGAACTTTGTAAAACAGCTTGTACAGTGCTAATGAAGCCACAGTGATCTGTGAACACTGATGGGCTCCTCCTGGGTGCCAGGACATTCCACACGATCCAGCATGTGAATCGTGATCCTTATGGGCAACGTAATCATGGTCAAGTGTATCTAAATGTAACTGTTTGTATTGATCATCAGCATTTTGACTCCAGTTACTAATCAACTATGTGCACTTGGGAAAGGTACTTAAGCTTTTGATTATAACCTGCGGTAAGAAATGCATTTCATACTCCAAATCAGTGTGCACACACAGATACACACACACAGCCTCTTACACAACCCAAAGGTTTCATGAAGCAAACTCACTGATATTCTGTGCGTACAGTCTGATATGTTCTATCCCATTTCGTTTGTTAAAAATGCTGTGATCTATGATATTGATTTCATGACCCACTGATAGGTTGCAGTTGGAAGTTTGATAAACACTGGTCTAGAGATTCTTTCAAATTTTCCTGATAATTATTTGGACCTATAATTTTAACAGAATCACTCCCAGAAGAAACTTATAGAGAATGTTCTTAGAAAATTTTGAGTAGGAAAGAAGACTGTATGAGTCGAGGGCCCTCGAGAGCAAATGTGATCATTGTGAAAGGCTCCCTTGAGCCAAGGCTCCCAGGCAGGCTCTGGCCCCTGTGGGCTGCGAGGTACGGCGGGCTGCGAGGTACAGTTGCCATCAGATGCCCTCGATTTCATGCATCAGCAACCAACCTGGTCACTGGACTCCTACAACCCTCCTGAGAAGCATTTTGGCAAGAATGAATGAAGGGGGGTGCCTGGGTGGCTCAGTGGGTTAAAGCCTCTGCTTTCAGCCCGGGTCATGATCTCAGGGTCCTGGGATCGAGGCCCGCATCGGGCTCTCTGCTTGGCGGGGAGCCTGCTTCCCCCTCTCTCTCTCTCTCTGCCTGCCTCTCTGCCTCCTTGTGATCTCTCTCCCGCTGTGAAATAAATAAATAAAATCTTTAAAAAAAAAAAAAAGGAATGAATGAAGGGCATAAAGGTGAGTATACACCCTGACCTAGCAATTCCACTCCTGACTGAATCTCCTAAGGAAGTAGTTCTGATATTAACGGCAGTTTGTGTGTGTGTGTGCGCACGTGCGCGCGTGGGCGCACTGACAGGTGGTTACCTCAGGCTGGTGGAAGATGAATCTCTCTCTTTCCTTCATTTCCATTTTCCTTTTCAGGAATATGACTCTACTACTCTTTGATTACTCTAGTAAGAGTACCCAACTGCCCATTGCAAAGCACCTCCCATCCCCCCTCCCCTGAGGCTGGCAAAGGCTGCCATCACCTGGACGCCACCCGGAAGTACTTTTGGATGAAGTAGCACACCACAGCCAGGGGCAAGAGGGCCACGAGGAACACAGGCGTGACATAGGAGATGACAGCCAGGGCTGAGACGCAGAGCAGGGTGGAGCGGCTCAGGCACTCCAGCGTGGATGGGATGTGCTGTCGGAGGGGAGGGTGAGAGAGGGAGGTGAGTTTGGTGTTTATCTTCAGTGTGTTCCTGCCGCCACGTTTTGCTCTCTCACAGCACACGTCTCATCTCTGCAGCTACACTGTAGGCTCCTGAGAGCAGGAATCAGGACTTCGTTTCCTCACCATCTAGTACGATGGTAAATCAAGAACACAAGCTGAATCGAAAGGAGTATTCTCCACTCAATCAGTCACCTTGGTTCAGATTAGGCTGGAACCGTACTGGAGTGAGCCAGGGGGTACTGGATGGAAGCCAAAGGGCTGTGGTTTCCCTCAGTCTTATCATGACAGCTTCACAGGGGCAGCCCGAGGCCCAGAGGGAATACTGTGATCAGATTGGGACCCACTGGGTTGGTCTCACAGGGCTCTGAGCACCAGATCTGGGGAAGTGAGCCCCAGAGAGGAGAAGCGTGGGGGCCTGGCCTCTCTCTGAACTGGGGAAATGGGTCACAGTCCTGTGTACCTGGTCGATGGTGTTACAGTCAGCTGAAAATCTATTCAGGATGCTTCCAAGGGGTGTGGTCTCAAAAAACCTAAGAGGCAACCAGAAGAACAGTTACTCATCCGTTTATTGATTTCCTTCCTGTTTATTGAATGAGGGTAGTTATTTCTTTCATTTTAGTGTCTCTGGGGTCATCTCTGGGTCTGGCTTCCTAGGGGCGGCTGCTTTTGCAAGTCTATAGATATCTATCTGGCCTGTGTCCCTGAGAATTCCTGCAGCTGCCCAAGGGGGTGCCGCCCCTTCCTAACCTCTCTGGCTCTCAAGCCCATGTATGACCACGCCGCCTTCCTCAGCTGCTTGCTCAGCCTCACTCGCTCAGCAGCTGTCCTGGGGACATCAAGTCTTCTCCAGAGGGACAATGTGCCAGGGTGAACCGGGCCCTGGGGACAACCTGTCAGCTGGCTGACCCTGTGAGTCTGCTCTAGCTGTCATCACTCTGGCCATGACCCAGAATAGCCCCAACCCTAACCAGAGGATTTCAGAAGCTTCGATCAGGGACAAATAGAAGGTGATGCCAGGGTCTTGTGTGTGGGCCACAGAGAGCTCATGAGACTGAAAAGTAAAAACTGTCATCAGATGGTGAGGCCTGACACTGACAAGGAGCCAGATAACCTGTTTGCCTGTCGTGTTTTAAAACCAAGTCAGCCAGTCGACTGGCCAGTGACCACCTTAAACCTGTTTTACACCAAGCGGCCTTTGGAATTTTTATCCACCACATTCCAGGAGAGGAAAACATGTCCCCATGACCCCAGTGTCGGAACCTGTAGGCTGGCTGATGGGGGAGGGGGAGAGTTGCATCTGTGGATGGAGATGGGCAGATGGTACGTGCCCAGGGAAGAGAAACTTACATCGCCGCAGAGCCTGCAGACGCTCACTCTGAAGGGCTGTTGTGACAGTTAGATGAGTGTGTGTGGCTGAGTAAATGCTGGTTTTCCTCTGTCTTCTGCCCCAAGGAGGGCACTTTTACACACACTGGCTCCTTGAGCCACCACCCCCCCGCCCCGTGCAGCCTGTGACAGAGGTTGCATATGCCCATTTTACAGATGGGAGAACTGAGGCCCAGAGAACAGTGACTCGTCCACAGCCCCAGCATGGCTCGGGGAGAAGGGTACCTCATGGGAGCCAGGATGATCCGGTTCAGCAGGCTGCGGTGCAACCTTTTGGCCACCTTCAGCCCCGTCCACTCTACTGTGACAGATGTGACAAGGCACAGCACGATGCCCAGGCTGCAGAGCACAGTGAATACCATGGCGTAGACTGTCTGGTCGAGGGCGCACTCCTGGGCCAGGCAGAGAATGAGGCAGGGTCCTGGGGGTGTCCGAGGCTCAGCCCTTTCCCCCCCGGCCCTAACCCTGGAGTGGCTGGCTGCACCTGGCTCAGCGAGCAGTTCCCAGCCGCAGGGCTCAGGGTCAGGGCGCTGTCGGTCCACTTGGCTAGCCAGTAGTCAATGGCCACCAAGACCATGTGCTTGAGCAGCTGGGAGAAGACGAGCAGTGACAGCAGCAGGATGCCGGCAGATGACAAATACTTGGCACAGGCTCGCCACGGGATCTTGGCCCGCTGGTGCAGCACCGAAGACAGGTTGTCTTCCTCCTCGCTCTCAGCTCCCTCCTCTGCAGGCCACAAGAACCCACCCTGTGGCTTCCCATTTCACGTCCCTCTGAGGGCATGTTTCCCCCACTTACAGATGGGAAACTGAGGCACACAGAGGGGAAGGGATTTAATGGAAGCCACACCATCTCACCATCCCCAGAACCCCAAACCTTTGTCTCCCCGTGGTCCGTCAGACCTCAGGCCATGATCTCACTGCTAGTCCCACTCTCTGTACCTTCCTCCTCTTCCTCATCTTGCAGGAGGCCATCTCTTGAGGACATAGCCCGGGGAAGGCCCTGAGATGGTTCTGTGGCTTTTCTCTCCATGACAGTTTCCTGAAAGACAGAGGGAACCTGGCCAATGTCCTCAGAGTGTGCAGAGAGAAGAAGGGAGGGTGCAGACAGCCACCCCTGGCAATGACCAGTGTCATGTTTCCAGGGTGCCCCCACCTGGGGGAGGGTCCAGACGGACACAAGTTTGTCTTGCCAGAATTTATTCCTCCCCCTTTATTGGCTAACAATACCCCAAATATTCCTGTGGGAGACCATCTCTCCCCTATTCTTTAGTCCCTGTGACAAAGGTGGGCTGATTATTCTCCGTGGTTCCAGGGGTGGGCACAAGACCCAGGGCTGGCCAATCTCACATTCCACATCCCTGGCCACAGTGATTTAGTCAGGGTGGTCACAGGACCCAATCGGACAAAGGAGAGTTAGCCTGGGGATCTCTGCTGAACAGTTGTGACAGAGGCACTCTCTTGCCAGTGGAGGTGTTGAGTTGGGAGAATGTAAGCCAGAGGCTGCTGATAGCTTTCTAGCCACCACAAGAATGAGGCCTGTCTGAGGGGAGCCGAGCCAAGGAGGGAGAGAAACAGGTTCCTGATGACAGTGTTTAACTACCTGGATCCAACTATACCTGAAGCTGAACCTTTTTACTTTCATGAGCCAAAAGGCCCTTAACGCTCCCCTTTTCTGCTTTGTCAGTTTGAGTTGATTCTCTGAAGCTTTATAACTAAATGGTTTCTGACTATTTCAGAAGGAGAAGGCATCCACCTGAGTCTGCCCAGACTAGCTGACACAGCTACTGGCCCTCCTCTGGTAGGAGAAAGTTCATGCTCAGGTCCCACAGCTGTCTTTTGGGGAGTTCCCTAGGGCAATGAGGGCAGGAAGGCCTTTGTGTGTTCAGGTTCTAACAGAACCTTCTCAGAGGGTGGCTGCCCAGCCCTTAGGACATCTCACCTTCTCCAGCTCTTGGTCCTGCCGGTTCATGAGGGTCTTCCAGTGCTCAAAGAGCTGGCACTCAGACCTCTGGAAATCCTTGAGTGTACCCTCCCTCTGGATGGTGCCATCCTTCATGGCAATGATCTGGAAAGGCAGAAACAGACCCAGCCAGGGGCTGAATGGGAAAGGGGAGTGGAAGCCACACCCCCACCTCATATCCTCTCTCCCACCACGACTGGCTGCTGGCTTCCCCACTACAGTCCTCACCGACACACTCCCAGGATCTAGAGGCCGGTGTTTCCGGGAGGGGGGGGGCGGGGCATAATTCCCAGGGTTGCTAAGAAGATTTGCAGAGCAAATTGGTAGATCCTGGTCAAGCCGTCTGATTCCTTGCTCGGATCCCATCAGGGGCAGCTGTTTTCACACTCTCAACAGCGAATTGCATGCTACCTCTAGCTCCTCCTGACCACAGGTCTGGTAGGTTCCACCAGTGGTTGAAGTACCCACTGGTCAGTGTGTGTGGCCATGCCTCTTTGAAATCAGTAAAACTGATTTTATTTGAAACACTCGATATTTCCCATTCACAGACACTCGTCATTAATTCAGAGACCCTCCCCAGCTCCTCTGCCCCTCACCCAGCCCCTGCTGGGGTGTGAAGTGGCATGCTGGGAGTCTTGTTCTCTGACATTTCAAGGAACCAGTCATGCCTTTGTCTGCCTTCTTTGGACTAAAGATTGTCCCAAACTGCCTTGCCAAGGTCACCATGGAAACTCGGTCACAGACCTTCTGCACCTGTTATAATAATTTTTTTTAATATGGACTTTTTTCCTTCCTCTTTCATAGTAGAAGGAAGATTTTACACCACATGTAGAAGGAAGATGTAGGCCCATTTAGCATAAGATTGAAGATCAATTTTCAGGGGCAAATTTATATAGGAGTCTGGCAAGGACCAGATTTAAAAAAATCACATGATTTTGATCTTAAAGTTTCAATGCTTTCCAATTAATTGAAAAGTAGCTGCTGTCTACATATTGAGGAGTACAGAAATTTGCTTAAGGTGGGTTTCACAAAATTCCCTTCTATTGATAATTCTGAAGTTTCCACTATGACTTGCATTGTTTGTTTCCATATTTTCCATCTGTTGTTGACTTAAATGCATCCAACCAACCCTCAGTGGGTCAGAGGGCAGGACGATGGCTCTCCCATCCAAATAAGCAGTCCCAAGGCCAGGGGGGGATGAATCATCAAATTGGGCCATAAACAGAAGGTAGGAACTGAGTGTCTGCTTCTTTCCGAGACTTCTTGGTGCCAGACTTGCATGTACCCACAGGGGCCCCAGGTGAGGATGGGAACGTCTGCAGCTCTAATCCTTGCCCCGTGCAGGACCTGCCTGAGATACCCTGCCCACTTGGAGCCATTCAGCATGGATCTCTTCTGCTTCGTGGCCCTCAGGAACTGCTACGGAGACACTGACTCCTCTGAAGATGTCCTACTGCCTCTCCCACCTCAGCCTTCCATAGCTTGACCTCCTGTGACCTCTCACCCAGTCTGCATGTGGCAGGTACTGGAGCTTGTGGGTCACTAGGACCACTGTCCTCTTGTCGTCCTGGAGCAGCTCAAGGATCCCGGCCTGCATCAGGTGGTCACTCAGATGGACATCCAGAGCTGAGAAGGGGTCATCCTGGACAGAGGGGAGAAGGTGGGGGCAAGGGTGGGGGAGGGGGAACAGTGAGAATAAAACCCCTGAGTTATGCTAGCTCTGGTCCAGGGACTGACACTGGTTAGCTGTATGGCCTTGGACAATATACTTAACCTCTCTGGGCTTTAAAGGCCTCATCTTAAAATGCGGCTGTTGTCAGTTATTGCTCTCAAACAGATTTAACCATAGGCACTTCCTGACTCCTGAACCTTCAATAGCTCCCCATTGCCTAGGAAGTCTGAATTCCTTAATATGGTGATCTAGGCCTTCTATTACCTGCTCTGTCGGCCTGGTCTCACTTATCTGGCCTGTTCAAGCTCCCTGTAATCCAGGTTTCCGGAGAGCTTGCCACTCCAAGGTTTTTACCTATGCTCTTTCCTCTGCCCAAAGTGCCATTTTACCTTTTGTCTGCCTGGTGAACTCCTACTCATTCTTCGGTGCTCTATCCTAGCTCTTCCTGTGTCCTTTCCATGCCTAGCCTTCCCTCCTCTCAATTCCAGTTGTGAAAGTTATCCATCCACTCCTGTGAGGCCACCCCTTATGCCCATGCCAGGTAGAGCAGGAGCTCAATACAACTTTGCTGAAATAAATGAAAATATCCACTTTACTTCTTCTAAGACGGTTGTTTAAAGCTCATAGGAGACCATGAATAAGCTAGTATAAGTGCTATGTCAGATGGTAACAAAGACTATGAACCTTTACATTTTGAAGTGTGTTTAGTGGGGAGCATTTATGTGTATTGGGGGCAGGTGGGGGAAAGAATAAAACCAGGTTCAGAGACCTGAGGTTCCTTCTTCTGACTCCCTATCCAAATGGCCTTCCTCTTTCCTTCTGTTTAACTGACTCACTCTTCAAGGTCCTCCTCCAGGAAGCTCTCCCTGATTATTCTAGCCTTCACAGATGTCTCCTTGGACAAGGCTCCTCATAGACTGTGTCCCAAAGTTTGGCTTTCAGCTGGGCTATGGCTCTCGATTGTGGGTGAGCTCTATCTCCCTAGTTAGACTCTACATCTTTGAGGCCAAGAGCAGCTCTCAGAATTCTTCAGTGTCAACCAAAGCACCTAACACAGAGGTTGGCATGAAATAGGGCAGGGATAGCTAATAAGGGGATCTCACGTTTGACTGCTAATGGTTACTTGGAGTGCTGTGTAAAGAAAGATTCTGAGGCCAAGTTAAGTTTCCCACAGAAACTCAATGTGAGGTTTCACAGAATTGCTTTCATTGATAATGCTGAATTTTCTATTACTACTGCTGTGATCAATTAGTAATGTCTGCTCTGGGCACGGGATGGGAAGCAGCAGCATACATTCCACGTGTTATAGTGGGGCTAACTAAGTGTTGACAGTCTGGGGCTGTCCTACAGGGAGGCGGCCTGTAATTACCACACATCTCCCTTAACAGCTGCTGCAGAGTTCAGTGTCAAGTCCACAGTGGCTCATTTGCACTATCCTTGCCCTGTTTTCCCAACAATGATTAGGTAATATCTCTGGTAAGAGAGGTTTATTCCCGGAGAGGGAGGTTGTTGGGTGGTGTTACTGTGTGTGTGTGTGTGTGTGTGTGTGTGTGTGTGTGTGTGTGTGCAGGCAGTGGGTCAGGGAGGGCTCCACGGGGGATGCCGGCTAATGCACTCACCAAGAAGACAACGTTGGTGTGCTGGTACAGGGCTCGGGCCACACTGATTCGCTGGCGTTGACCACCAGACAGATTGATGCCCTGTGACCGGAGGAGAGGAAAGGTCACACTCTCAGAGCCCCTTAGGAAAGACTGTCCTGACCCTCACTTGACTGTGAGCTCTTTGAGAGGGAGGCCTGGCTCTCTCCACCTCTGTGCTCCCTCCTCACCTTGAAGAGAGGAGGATCTTGTACACGTTTACTAAATTCATTCAGAAGTGGGGAGCAGGATCCCCACGTCTTTGAAGATTCATCATGTAGGTGCTAGGGACCATCTGATCGGTGACAACGAAGACACAGTTAGTAGGGATTTAAATCATACATAAGGGGCGCCTGGGTGGCTTAGGGGGCTAGGCCTCTGCCTTCGGGTCAGGTCATGGTCTCAGGGTCCCGGGATCGAGTCCCGCATGGGGCTCTCTGCTCAGCAGGGAGCCTGCTTCTCCCTCTCTCTCTCTCTCTGTGTCAAATAAATAAGTAAAATCTTTAAAAAAAAATAAGTCATACATAAGGACAGTCGTGGGAGAATCCTATTTGCCTGAGCTTACAGAGGAGGGGCCCCACCTGGCCAGGTTGCATGAAGGAGACAACCCCGGGCCCACCGCAGTACCCTGTAGGCTCTTAGTATATGCGGGAGGCATGAATGAAGGCGATGCCAAGCCATCTCCCGCCCAGGAAGGCACGAGTTGCAAACCTGTCGAGGACAGCCAGCAGCCCAGGGCTCGAGACTATTCTGACCTCACTGCAGGCAGCTCTTCCACCTTTACCCTCTCTTATTCTCCTGTCACCGGCTCTCCCTGAGAATGATCTCTGGGCACTCTGGGGGTCAGGGGAGCTTGAGGGCCCCGCCTTGCCAAAACCCCATAGAGGCTGCTACTAACCCGTTCCCCAATCTGAGTCTGGTCTCCATGGGGCAGGATGTCGATGTCCGGCTGCAGGGAGCAGGCTTCGATGACCGTTTTGTACCTGGAGTGGTTGGGGTGGGGGGGGTGGGGGCGGACACAGCCGGTCAGCCTGGCCAGAGTCAGGCCTGACCACATGCACAGGGCCATTAGCTTCGGGCCAGCTGGGCTCAGGGGGACCCATGGCCTTAATGGCCTTCTGCCTGGGTACAGGCAAACACCATGTGAGCTTGGAAAAAGCTGAGGGCAGCACCTCACAGAGTCTTGGGGCCAGTTAAATATTTGAAGGATGAAATTGGATAGTAGCAAATATGCCATGTAAATGACAAGAGGGGGCCCCAGACCCCTGGGCAGTGGGGGAAGCTGCGGCCAGAGCCCACACTTGGGGCATTGCCAGGGAAAATCACTGCTGGTTGGCTTCGGCAGTAATGATGATGGCTGATCAAATATTTGGCCAGCCTGCTCCTCTCCTACTTCCCTGGGCAGCTCTTAACTTGGGCAGGTGCCAGCCAGGGTGCATGGAGGCATCAGAGTATCTGGGTGACATGTAATTGGGTGTCAGGCAGCCTTGGATTTGAGACCTATTTCTCTCACTTATTGGCTGGGTGGCCTTGGGCAAGTTACCTAACCTTTCTGAGCCTTAATTTCCTCCTTTGTAAAATGAGGGTAATCATGGTAGCTGCCTCCTGGGGTGGTTGTGAGCATCAGAGGAAAACACGCAGGGAAAGAGCGGGACACTGTCCTTGGCACTCGGGAGCTCAGTTGATGGTAGCCATTATTATTATCATTGGAGGGAAAACGGCGCATGAGCGGCAGAGCTGAGTGTAGGGGATAATGGGAAGCTAGGTCAGCCTTCCCCTTGGCCCCAAGGGAAGGCACTGGGGCTTCCACGCAACGCCCTCGCACCCACAGGAGCTGGACCGTCCTGATGCCCAGGCACATCTGGATCATTTCCAGGTGCGCCATATGGAACGGACTGGAATCCAGATAAGCATCCCGGAGAGCAGCATGGCTGGGTGTGGGCGATCGATGGAGGTGCAGGGCAGCTGGCTGGGGTTTGGGTGCGGGGGAGGGCTGCCTGATGCTGCCCCTGACCAGATTCTCCCCTCCCCCAGCCCGTCTTCCTCGGAGAGGCGTTTACCGTTGTTTGTTGAAGGGACTCTCAAAGGTGATGTTCTCCTCCACAGTGGCATTCAGCAGCCATGGTTTCTGAGAAGCATAGGCCACGGGGCCTCTCCTCCTGGAATAGAGCAGTGGGCATAGGGGCGGCATTCTCAGGGGCTCCTTCTTCGAGACAGTTGTCAAGCAGATGGTTTAGACTGGGGAGGTGGTGCACTTGGCGAAAATGTGTGTGGCCTCCGGTGGCCTGGGGTGGGCTCGGGTGCCTGGGTCTTGGAAGGCTAGGGGGAATGGGCTGTCAGCCCTGCCCTGCCCTGCCTCCCACCTGTCCGACCCCTGTCATCTGTTCTTCCTGAATCTTCACTCAGAACTGGGAGCAGCCCAAAGTGTGACCAAATCAAGTAAACCCTCAACCCCTAATTTCCTTCTTCCCTGAGAGGCCCTCAAACCACTTGATTTTGACATTAACAGGTAATTCTCCAAGTGGAACTTTTAAAAAATAAGCAGAGCCAAGGAAACCACATTTAGTGTGACCAGGTTTTCAAAGACCAACAACAAAGGGTGGAGGGGAAGATAAAAATGATCTGGTGTGAAGGGAGCAGCTTGAGGTCTCTGAACCATCCTGTGGAGCACGGAGACCCCCTGGGCCTCTCTCCTGCAGCTGGGCTGTGCCCTGGGATACTGCCTTCAAGAGTTCTGTAGCTCCCTTGGAAGAGCCCCTCTGAGGAAGCCTGCCCAGAGGGCAGGTGCTCCGGGTCACAGTACCTGACGTCCGAGTCAGCCACTGGCTCCCGCTCTGGGCTGCAGCCGGAAGAAAAGACAGAACTTCAGGGCTCCCGTGCACACACCAACTTCTCCACAGACATCTGGGCTCCCTCCAACCCCGTGTGAGGGTGCCTTTACAGCCTCTGGGACCAGGGATGCAGCCACCCATGTTGCACAGAGGGGTGTGGACTGGGGACAGGCCGTGCTGCAGGAACCTTCGCTGCCCGACCCTGTGTAGTAGCCCCAGTGTGTGTGAGGCGCGTGAGGAGGGCCCCAGCCGAGAGGGAGAGCAGGGAAAGGTACAAATGGTGTAAGCTTGTGTGTGTGTGTTTTGGGGGGAATCCCATGTCAGAGGAGTATGAAGGCCAACACCTGGCTCCTCCAGACTCCAGCCTCTGCACCAGGGCTCAAATGCGCAGACTCGTCTCAGACAGACGTGGCTGCCAAAGCAGCTGGGGCAGGGAGAGCTGTCTGGAAGGAGCAGGCCAGGCCCGCAGCTTGTGTGTGGGGACGTTGGGCCCAGGGAGCTCTCGTGGTGGCAGCCAGAGGGCCGAGAAGGGCTCAGGTGTGATTGGAAGCCTCGTGTGGCCCTGTCAGCGGCCGGCAGTGGAATGTGGGCGATCTGCTCGGAGGGGCACAGTCAGGTGCAGTGTCCACGTGCCCTGGGCTGCTGGCAATGGCTCCAGTGTCACCCTTCTGTCCCGCTGTTCGCAGCCACAAGTCAGACCTGTCACATACCGTCAGCTCGGCCTTTTGGCTCAAGAACTGTGGTCACTGTGGCTAGAGAGGCTGGGCCTGTCATCACACAGCGGCACTTGGGGACAAGGTGGGAGAAAGGGCAGAGGAAACACGGGGACGTGAAGCACTCTGGGGTCAGAGCGAAGGCCGGGAGCTTGAGTCTAAGTACAAAGTTGGGGCAACCTTCCCAGGCCTGGCTTCACGCCACCACTGGGGGGTTGGCATGTTCTTGGGAGACGTGAGGTTGGGGAAGGTTGTGAGGGTCTCGGAGCCTCAGTAACCGATTTTACTTGGACTTCTTTAGGCCCGTGCACAAACATAAAGCGGCAAGGCTGCATTTTCTGTCTGGCCTGGGGGATGTCCACCTTCTCTCACAGCCGTGTTTCTCAACCTTTTTTTGCAGGAGCATTCCCTAGGGCCTTTTAGACACACTTTTTCTTTTTTTTCTAATTGTCTTTTCCTTGCCACATTTGTTTTCTAACTCAATGGTTTGAGTCACAAAGTTGTGCAAGCAACTTCGCTAATTCCACAACATTGTTATCACCTCCCAAAATACATCCTGCACCCATTAGCAGTTAGTCCCTTTCTCCCTTCCTACCAGCCTGTGGCAAGCGGGTAGCTACTGTCTGAATATCCCTTATCATGACATTTTAATGACTTAATTAAAAAATTTTTGTTTTAAGTAGGCTCCACACCCACCATGGGGCTCGAACTCATGACCCTGAGGTCAAGAGTCTCACGCTCCACTGACTGATCCAGCCAGGTGCCCCATTCACCACAAAATTTTTAAAACACAGATATATTGTATACCTGTTTATATATCATATGGCCCTTTGAAGGCCACAGATTGGAATGTCTAAATTTATTTTCTCTCTCCAAGAACCAGATTTTGCCCTTGTTGAGAAAGCATGCTTTATCATGAGGCCCAGTGCCTCTGACATGATGTAGGCTGCAGACCCTGCAATCCAGACTCAGTACCCCACCTCCACAAGCCCTCCCAGCCCCCAGCTTCTTCCCTTTGTTGGGACCCACTTCTAACCCAGTTCCGAGGCTGTACCTGGGGTCCTCTCCGGTCTCATCAGGAAGGCTGCTGGGGCACGAATGGGAAAAACAAACACCAGTTACTTCTCACTCCACTGCCTTTCTCTCCATCGCAAAGGTCTTTGGAGAGCAGCCATCCCCCCCCAACCCTACCCCTCTCACCCCTCCCCAGTGTCCCCAAGTGGCTTCCTCTTCTCAATCTCTGTCCCTCCCAGAGCACCTAGATGAGCACCCTCCAAATAGCAAGGGCTAAATCTGGACTCCTGGCCTGGGCTCAGAGCACAGTGAGGCTGGCTGGGGATCACAATGGTTTTCCAGTAGGGAAAATGAAAGCTCAGAGAGGCAAAGTGACTTCGTCAAGGTCAGAATCAATTTATGCAGTGTTTTCAAACTGTAGATTGGGACCCAGTAATTGGGTATGAAGGAAGTGAACTGCAACTGCTCTAAAAAAAAAAAAATGTGCACAACAGGTTAAGATGTGTATTTTTTGGTGAATTTTTTTCTCATCTCTATCAATGCACAAATGTAGTGGACTGTGATGTAAAATGAGTTTCATGCTGTGGATTATATTAAAAAAAAATTAAAAACACTTCGTGAGGTGACCTGAATTTTGATGCCAACTTTGCCAGTTTTCTCTCCTCCTCCCCCAGACCACCTCTCAACCTTCCAGAAGTAGCCCTCTGTCAAGAAAATGGGTGCTTCTGACATGCACATCTGGGGAAAAACAATTGGCTCTGTTTTCATACAGATCTTACTTTAATCATACTAAAACCAGGTAATATTTATATTGAGCTTTTGGAAGCACTGTGATAAGCACTGTAATAGTATCATCTTTTTTCAAGCTTTAAATAATCACATGATGAAGGTTAACTTTGACTGTCTCCACTTTACAAAGAAAGTGAGGGTCAGAAAGGGTAAGTAAGTTGCCCAAAGCCACACAGCCAGCAAGTAGCAGAGGAAATAGATCTATCTGACTCTAAAGCTTCATGCTCTTGGGGCGCCTGGGTGGCTCAGTCGTTAAGTCTCTGCTTTCAGCTCAGGTCACGATCCCAAGGTCCTGGGATTGAGCCCCGCATTGCGGTCCCTGCTCAGCAGGAAGCCTGCTTCCCCCCCCTTCCACTATCCGTGCTTGTGTTACCTCTCTCATGGTCTCTCTCTCTCTCTCTCTCTTTGTCAAGTAAATAAATAAAATCTTAAAAAAAAAAAAAGCTTCATGCTCTTAATGACCATGCTACATTATTTCACTGTGATTTGTCAGGAACATCGGGATGGACAAAACCAGGGACGAAAAGGAGACTGATGAATTCTTTTCTGTCCCTTGCTGAGGAGCAGGGCTGAGAGCATGGATGAGGAGTCCCACATCCCCTCGGATTCTGCTTGATCTTTGGAGTCTCCTTTCATTCTCTCAACCCCACCTAACCTTGTGTTCTCTGACCACCAGATTGCTATAATTTCTGGGTAGCTGGTAACGTGAGACAAATGAAAAACCAAAGCTTACAAATTCCAACTATGGCCGCTGTCCAGATAAGCTTGTTTCTGGAATCTTCCTGCCTTGCCTGGTTCCAGAGTTGCAAAGAGCTGCTTCCAGAGTTATTTATCTGGAGGAAAGCTCCTCTGCGGCCTCCCTGAGCACCCCGGCACACAGTGAGCACTCTCGGTCCTAACTCAGTTCGCATGATTGTCTGGGCTGCTCAATTAGCCCTTATAATGGACGACCTAACTCTCTAATCAGCTCCTAGGTAAGTCTTTTATCCCCAGTGGGATTTTAAGGCAGGAAGAGCATCTTTTCCAGCCCCTGCCCTGCTTAAGGCATGACTGACCCATAATATAGAGAGGTTATTAACTGACATCTTAGTCATTTGGGAGGAAGGGAGGGAGGGGGACTAGCACTCAGTGATGGCTATCCTCGTGCCAGGCACAGTGTGAAGCTGTTGGTATGAACGACACCTTCCACAGGACAACACTATAGAGAGGTGTTAGTATCCCCATTTTATAGATGGAGAAACTGAGTCTTGGAGTTTGCATGACATGCCTGATGTTACAGTTAGGAAGAAGGGAAGCTGGGGTATGAATCCAGGTACATCTTCACCTTTTTCAGTGTAGCCCCAGCCTCCCTAGAATGAGCCTCCCCAAGGCTTTGTGTCTAGATGTTTCCTTCTGAAAAGTACAAGATGGTACAGGTGGCATGTACTTCCCCTCGTTGATTACTGGGGTCTTAAACGTGTTGGGACTATTCCATCCCTCCTCTGACTGTACCTTTGGGACCAAGCACTGAGTTGAAGGACAATTCCCCCCAGTTCTCCAACCCCATGGCCTTCCCTCCAACCAGCTAGGAGCTGGGCACGCGTGTGTGCACCAAGTGGAATGGAGGCACAGAGCCCGCCCTCACAGGGCTCACTGTCTGGTAGAGCAAATCAGACAGGTGCAGAAGTCAGAAAGTTATGAGGCCCCAAACCAAGTAGGAGTAAGAAAGTACTATAGAAATTTCAGGGGAAAGGACCCACAAACACTTTGCAAATGCATAGAGAGAAGACTGGAAACTTCTAGGCGAAGGGATATTAGGTGGTTTTTACCTTCTTTATACTTGTGTATCTTTTCTAATTTAATGGATGTTCTTCTAGAATCAGAGAATAATGTAAATTTAAAAGATGGTTTGGGAGAGAAGAAATCTGAGAGTGCAGAAAGGCTCCGAGAAGTCAGAGCTGAGATGAACTGTGAAAGTGGGGGAGCACTGAGTGTAAACAGAGGGAGGGAATTCTAGGTTGGAGGAAGAGGCAGCAGAGGAGAGCAGGCAGCACAGAGAACTGGAAAGAATATGGGAACCGAAGCGCATCTCTGAGGAGCTTCTCGACTCACTGGTTGTGAAATCTTCAACAAGTCCCTTCCTTTAGGGGAGCCTCTGTTTCCTTCTGAACAAAATTGGGGTCATGGGGCGCCTGGGTGGCTCAGTGGGTTAAAGCCTCTGCCTTTGGCTCAGGTCATGATCTCAGGGTCCTGGGACTGAGCCCTGCATTGGCCTCTCTGCTCAGTGGGGAGCCTGCTTCCTCCTCTCTCTCTGCCTGCCTCTCTGCCTACTTGTAATATCTCTGTCAAATAAATGAGTAAAACCTTTAAAAAAAAAAAAACTGGGGTCATGCAGTTGAGGCAAGGCATGTGGTTGCAGAACTGGGAGATCACCCTTTCGGCTTCATGCTCGGTCCCAAAGAGGCACACGGAGGAGGAATCAGATGGGCCTGCCACTCGTTTAAGACTCCAGCAATCAATAAACAGGGAAGAGGCAGAAACAGGTTAGAAGAGGAAGTTAGAACTTTTGGGTCCCCATGGTCCCTTCATCCTGCTCCTGACAGGTCTGTAGTTGCCTTGAAATGTTACCTTTTACCCAGGTAAAGAGCCCTTTCCAATTAATGTCATTGGTCCTAACACCAAGTCTCTGAGAGAGGAAAGCATTTTTCTCATGGTCCCAAAGAGGACACAAACTCAGAGAGGTAAAATAACCTGCCCAAGGTCACACAGCAAGCGAGGGGCAGACTCAGGACTATAGCCAAAGACCATCGGGTTCCAAGCCTGGCTCATTTCCTCCACGCAGGGCCCCTTGTCTTGTCTGCTTACCACCTCACCACATCTGGCTCCTCCAGGAAAACTGGGGTCACCTGAGCCCTTTACCCTTACTCTGCACAGCCTCCAGGAACTGCAAGGGCAGATTGGACCGCAGGGCAGTCATGAAAGGAGGCTGTTTCTCACCTCCTGGGGTGTCAAGGTCTTGGGAGGCAGCCTTCACACCAATACCCACAAGGCAACAGCATTCTGAGGCCGGCCCAGGGCAAGCAGGCCCCAGGCTGCCTGAGTGGGCACAGACAGAAATAATAAATGGTTCCTAGGTGGACGCCTCAGCAGGCGGTGGGAGCAGGAGCAGCAGGGAGCTCCAGGGAGGCTGATTTATAGTTCCTCATCAGGAAATGGAACGTTCCTCCCCACCCCAGCGCTTTCCTCAGGGCCCTGCTTCCTGCCGGCTCCCTGGGGACATTTAAAATCATTCTACTATGGTCATTAATGGCCCTATTCCTCATTTCTAGGGAAAGAATTTCACAGGAGTATTTCTGCTAATATTAACTTTTCATCAAAGCGTTTTCTTCTTAGATATTAAGGAGAGAGCAGATTCCCAGGCTGACAGTGCGCTGAGGCGGACAGCCAGGCAGCGGCAGGCACCTGTTAGTAAAGGGCGTGTTCGGGAGTCATGCGGTTCTCCCTGAGACCCCGGCCCCGTGGCCGACGTGCCGGCTCTGCCCAGGGCCACTGCCCTCATCCTGTGGACCCTCCGTGCCCACCCGGGGGCTCCGTCTGCACGCCTCTGTCCACCCAGGACCCGTGAGCTCCCTGGGGTAGGTCTTCTTCTTTGCAGTCTGCACAGAGAAGTTTACAAAATACACCTGTGCTGGGCACTTGGGGGACAATGTGGAACAGCCCTTTGGTCCTGTCCTCGGTGAGCTCCGTGTCATGGGGGAGAAAGACGCATCAGCAGGTAATCATGCCGCAGTGCGGGGCACGCACGGACAGGAAGCCCACTTTCCAAACGTTGGTGGGGAATTGTGGGGTGGAACTCTGGGTTAGGAGAAGAGCCTGGCAAAGGCACGCCAGAGGAGAGGGAGGTCAGGACACAGTTACGATGGCAGTCTCTTGAAGGCCATATATTGTTCCTGGTTTGTTCACTTAGCAAAGGGATTCATTTAGCAAAGGCTCTAGGGTACAGAGATAAATAAGATATGGTCTCTGTGGCCCGGGAGCTGACTACCATCTCTCCTGGGAGACAGGCCGGAATGCATCCAAGAGCCACAGGGAATTCAGTACCTGCCACAGAATTCCATTGTCAAAGAATAATATTTATGATAATATTTATAGGGCATTTGCTACATGCTAGGTTAAGCCTCACATCAGCCGCATGGGAATAAGAGAAGACGGGTCTAGAAAGGTCACGGAATTTCCCAAAGCACAGAGCTCAGACCTGAACCCAGGCAGCCTGCCTCCAGAGCTTTGCTCCTGTCTGCTCAGCCATGTTCGTCATTTGTTCTTTGAAAGAATAAATGAATGGCCGTACAAACCAACCCATCTCTCCGGAGTATTTGCCGTTCTGCACCTCCTAATCCCCCAGCTCCCTGCTCTCTGTCTCCTGGAGCCCTTCCTGGCTGCCGGGTCACCAGGCCCTGGGGCGGTGTGGGTGAAAACATCGGGGCAGCCTACCATCGCCCTGGCTTCCTCTGGCTGCAGACAGGCAGCCCTGCAGGAGACGTGGCCACGTTAAATGCTATTTTGCTCTTGGTTTGCTTTGCAAGCGCAGCCTCCCCCTGCAGACCTGGGCCAGGTGTCTGAGGCATGGAGCTTGCATGCAAGGGAGGGGGCCCTCGACACACAGCCCCCACCCATCACTCACTCATCGTCCATGACAGGTGGGCCGGACAGAGCTTGTACAGGTCCCAGATGTTGAGAGGCAAACGGCGATGAAGGCAACTGAGTCATGTCTGTCCAGACTCCTTCTCCCAGCCACTGTACACTGTAATGGGCTCCTAACAGCTCTCCCTTTCTGCAGGTCCTCCCCACCCCCCACACTTCCTTCATCACCAGTATGATCCCTCTACAGCCTTCAGGCTAAATCTTATTTCCCCGGGCGTAGTATATAGGAGTGTCTGAGCCCAGCCCAGCCCCCCTCCTGCTGTCCGCCCCAGCGCCCCACACCTCCAGTGCTCTGGGTACCAGAGTCATGTTTTTCTCCATCAGCACGTCTTTGCCCATGCTGATACCCCTGCCTGGAATACCTTCCTCTCCTACCCTTGCCTTTTTCTTCGGGTGAAACCCTGATCATCCTTCAAGGCTCAAATACCAATCCACATGAGTCTTCTCTCCTTGGCCACAGAGGTCCTTGTTGTTCCTCTGTGCTCGATCACGGCCCTGATCTCCTTTCCCCTCCCATAAAATCAGGGGCAGTGTCTTAACCATCTTTGCCTTGTAGTCGCTGTGCCCAGGGTCTGGTGCACAGTAGGTGCTCAATAAACAGGGGGTGAGTGAATACATCAAGGCAGAGAGACTGGAGTCTGAGCTGCGTGGCAAACCAAGTCTCGCAATTTCCTAGGGTGGGCTGCAGGCTCCTGGGCTGTGGCTTGCTTTGTTTGGGAGGGAAGCTGCACTGTGGAGGAGGGCAAAATGGATCCTGGAGAAGTGAGAACATTTTCATTACCCACCCCCTCCCCCAGACTCAAACCTACCCGGGACCTGGGGCCCCACTGCCTGCTGAGAGTGAGGGTCATGAGGACGGAGCTGTGAGCACCTGTGCGGTGGCTCTGAGGATGATGTAGGGAGGTGCCCTGGCCACAGCGCTCCTGGCCTTGGGACTATCAGGCTAAGGATTTCTTCACACTGCTCTTGAGCTCCTTCTCTCTCAGCACTCAGTACAAAGCCCATGCGCTTGGGCACCTAGGGACAAATCTCACTTCTGCCATTTGAGGGCCTTGGTTTGCTTGCTTTGCCTCAGTTTCCTTATCTGTTAAGTGGGGTTAATGATGTCTACCTCACAGAGTTTGGTGCAGGCAGACTGACTGAGACAATGAAGTAAATAAAGGGCCTTGCACCGTGCCTGGCACATAAGGGCTGCTCAATATTGGCTGCCTTAGAGTGGCCCCTTGTATCTCCCGGGCTGGGGCCCCAGGCTTCCAGAGACAGAGGCGGCAGTAGTCAGATCCTGAGGGTTGGCAACACTTGGAGAAGAGATGGGGGGCAGGTCTGAACCCCTGCCAAGCATGTCCGCCACCTCTGCAGAAGACAGGGAGGGGCTGATGCTTCTGTGAGGGCACCCGAGGTTGGGGGCTGAGAGAGGAGATGAAGAGAGTAGGGCCGAGGGACCAGGCCCAGAGGGGGTTTGACTACGCTCAGTGGGACACAGGACCAAGAATCCGGGGACAGCCCCAGTCTCTGGGCTCCTTAATCCTGGCTTCCCTTTGCAGACACACACCGTCAGCCAATGGGCAAGGGCTCCTCCCTTCAGAGCCCTGAGGGGCAGTTGGTACAAAGGGCCTCCCCATTCAGGCCCTGTTAAGAAATCTCCAGGTAAGGCAGGGAATGGAGGCAGAGACCTTTCTGTCCCTGATGGAATTCAGACTCCAGACACTGAGGTCACAGGAAACCCAAAGTGTTTGTCCGACAGCCCACAGCCCCACTGAGGAGAGAAACTTGTCATCTTTTGGATGCACCATTCAGGGACATTTTGGAAAAGCAGGGAATGGAGGTGCCTACAGATACTCAGACACAGGGCCAAAGGTCTTTTCTCTGCTCCGTTCTGCACTCAGGCTTATGAAAAACCTGACCTCTTGAATGATACTCTCCCCCTAGAAATGACTGTAGGGAAAGCTTGTCCTCTGCTGGATTGGCTGCAAACTTTCTTCCTGAATGCTCTCTAGGAAGCTGGCAGGTCCCCCTTGCCCTGGGCTGCGGGTGTGGGGGCAGGGGGACGAGCTAGGCCCCACCCAGCCTTCTGTACACCTTTCCCACCTTCTTCATTTCGCAGCTCTTCTTTGCTTTTTAAAACGCCCCTATTTGGGGCACCTGGGTGGCTCAGTCATTCAGCGGCTGCCTTGGGCTCAGGTCATGATCCCAGGGTCCTGGGATGGAGCCCCACATGGGGCTCCCAGCTCAGCTTGCTTCTCCCTCTCTCACTCCCCCTACTTGTGTTCCCTCTCTCACTGTCTCTCTCTCTCTATTAAATAAATAACTAAAATCTTAAAAAATAAATAAATAAAAAGTCCCTATTTTATATGTATCTTTTATCAACTAGTTTCAAGTGCTTTTTCTGGAAGTACATGGGTATAAATAATAGATTCATGATTGACTCAACCTGGGGTTCTGGCTCTTTCATTAAGATAGTGATCTTTGTCCGGAAACCCACATCTTGTCTATGTTATCTCTGGCTCCTCAAAACACCCACTGAGCATTTGGTGTTGGTTTTGCTGATAACCAAGCCGGAAACTGTGCCACAGTCCCCCACACCACACGGGAAGGCAGTGCAGCTGAGTGAGCATGAGATTTGGAGTCAAACAGAATTGAGTTCAAGTTCCAACTCAGCCACTTGTCAGCTGAGTGAATTCGGGCAAAGAGTTTGACCCTCATGAATAACACAAGAACTGGTGACGGTCCTCCCCTTGCTGGTTGTCATAAGGATGAAGTGAAATAATGCATGCAGAGAACTTAGCAAAGTACTTGGCGCATACTAGGGGTTTAGTAAGTACTGATGATGATGATGAGAATAACAACGAACAGCGTTTGTTGAGTACTCGGTAAGTGCACGATGCAACCGCCCCTGAGGACAGTTGAAGGAAAGGCTGCCCACCGTCTGCTCTCCCCACTAACTGAGCCCTGAGGACGCATTTAGTACCTGTTCCAGAAGACAGCCCCTGAGAGCTTCTGCATCTCCCCGAGGGTGGCTAGGAGGAGCGAGGACTTGCCGCAGCCCACCTGCCCCACGATCATGGTCAGCTGGCCTGCAGGGAGGGCGGGCAGCAGATGGGACTGGAGCAGGAGGGAGTCTGAATGACTACCACCCAGACAGACAGACAGACAGATACACCCAACTCTGGGACCCCCATTTGCTCTCCTCCTACCTAGAATCCCCCTTTGAGCCTTTCTTTCTGGAACCCTTCCCAGGTCCTTCCCCCACCAGTGATCCCCTGCTTCTTCCTAAGCACTGGCTTCTTCTTTCCAGTGCTCCCCGGGGCGAGCCCAGCTCCTTCGGGTCCCAACAGAGGCCACTCTGGCTCCCATCTCCATGCCGCCCCCATGCTTTGCTCATGTTACTGCCTCTGCCAGGATGCCCACCGTGCCTCATGGCCCAAGGGATCCTGCTCATTCTCAGAAACACCACCTCTTCCATCATGCCTTCCCTGGCTCCTCGGGACTGCAGCAGATGGTTGGACGTCAAGGTCCTGCTGTCCAGTCCTGTCCTTGGTGCTGCACTCCCACCAGTGGACCTCTAGAGGATGCAACCCCCCCCCTCTAGTGTTCACACCCCAGAGTACCCACCAAGAGTGAGCACTGAGCAGGTACTCAGTGCATGCCGATTTTTCTTTTTCTCTCCATGTCATTCGGTGGACATGGGGAGGGGGCCTTTCCGCTATGCCTCTGAGGGGGCACCCCTAGACCAGGCTGGAGAGGTGAGCCGGGCCGTACCTCGGGGGATGCGGATGGTGATGTTGGACAGCGTGGGGATTCCATCAGGGGTCCATGTGAAGAAACCTCCAATGATCTTTATTGGCAGTATCCCATGGCCCGAAAGAACAGAAAGGCAGCTGGGCTCTCAGTCTGAACAATCTCTTGCCTCCCCTCCCCCATGAAAGCTAAAAAACACTGATTTCAGGCCCTGGATCACTTCTAGGGCAGGGGAGAGGGGGAATGGCCTTCTCATGCCGACCCCTGCCCAAGACACCCTCTCCAAGAGGACAGTCATGTGTTCCCCCATTCAATGGAGAAGGAAGACTTGTCCCTGGTTTTGGGACCGCTCTGAACCCTCCCAGCAGGCAGGGTGACCTCCAGGACAGAGGACTCAGCACATAGGTCTCTGATGCTGAGTTCCCTCCTGGAGACGGTGCTGGGAGCCCAGCATGGGGGTGCAGGGTCCGGGACTCACCTGGACACACCAGTTGTCAGCATCGCCGTCTGCACTGGGGGCCAGCCTCTGCAGCGGGGCCGTGAAGCCCCGACAGTCCTCCCGGGCCGGATGCTTGCGGTTCACAACCTTAAGGGGCTGGGAATGGTCAGGAGGTGGTAAGGTCCCGGAGGGCTGGGAGTTGTGCAGGGAAGGGAGTCCCCCTTCTAATGAGGAAAGGCGGAAGCAGGACATGGCAGGGCACAAGCTACAGGCACTAGAGAAAAACACTGAGAGTGATGGGAGGGTGGGGGGAAGCCAAGCACTCACCACTGCCTGGTACTTGTTGGCTTGGCCCTGGGGAGCAGGCTCGCGGGGAGCACATTGCTCCTCGTGGATTTCTGCACTGGACAGGAACTCACTCAGCTTTTGCACACTGCAGAGGAAGCACAGAGACACCCCTCACCCTTGCCAGGGGCAGAGGGGAGGGGAGAGGGAGGAGGGCACAGCCTGAGAGAGCAGCTCTGAGAAAGTTTCGGGTCCTGTGGTGTTGTTCCCGCAAAGCCTACCCTGGAGGGGGCCAGACCAGTGGGCATCCATGGTGGGCAGTCGGTGTTACCTGGATTTGTTAGGGTCGACCAGTCCGTGGGACTGGGTTAGGGTCTGGGTTAGGGTGAACTTGGTCAGTTTCAAGGGTAGTTAAATGTTAAAGTTGGTTCATTGGTATTGGGCTTTATCAGTTACTGTTGGAGTTAAGGTTGGTCATTATTAGTTAGGATTGGGATTGGTTATTAACAATAGCCAGTGTTTATTGAGCACATACTATATGCCAGACACTGTAAATGGTTTATAAACATATAATTAAATCTTGCTTGGGAAGGTGTCATTATTCCCAGCTCTAGGAGGAGAAGGCCTCAGATAGCCTGGGGTCAGTGAGATTAGGAGTGTCTGCATATGGAAATGCTTCTAGGTCAGCACAAGGGATTTCCAACATGGGCAGCGTCCTCAAACCATGGTTTCTACACAGAATCTCAGAGCTGGGCTGGGGTGGGGAGGAGGAGTGATCATTAGAAGTCACGATGCCAAGGCCGATTTAACTGAATCAGCCCAGCCAAGTCTGGAAATGGGAGCTAATCTTTTGCCAGCCCTGGTTTAACTTTAGCCCTAGTTATATACTCCTTTGACCACAATTCTACTGAGTCATGCCCCCTTCTATCCTCTAACCCTGGCCAGAGCTTCCTCGTGTGAGCTTCTCCTTCTATCAGTGACTTGGTTCCAACAGCCATTTCTCCTTGCCAGGTTGCATAGGACCTTCCAAGGTCTCATGCGTCAGGGGATGTCACTTTCCTCAAGGTTGAAGGGGCTCAGGTACAGAGCACATTTGCTACTGTCTGGTCCCACCGGCAATGGGAGATGGCATAGGCGGCTCTCCCCAGAGGCACGCCAAGCCCTAGCCTTTCAGGAGCTATTTCAGAGGTTCCAGGAGGTCTTCACACTCCAGGTATGGAATTCCCCAGCCAAACCTCAGCCCTTTACCCTCAGACTTTCATCCCCAAGAGGGTGGCGGCACTGGGAGGGTGGCCACGGGGCTCTAGGGCCCAGCAGTGGGGCCGTCCCGGAGCTGCAGGCTAATGAGGGACGGGACAAGCAGGCACTTAGGGGAAAGCTGCTTTACTGACCAGGGTCGGGAAGGCTCTGGGACCCGTGGAAAGAAGAGGGGATGTTCAGCCTGAGGAAGACAAAGATTCAGTGGATACCTTCTGAAATCCGAAGGGCTGCCATGCGGGGAGGCACAGTGCTCATTCTGGGGGGCTCTGGAGGGAGGAACCACCTACTGATAGGTAGAATTTATGAGGAGACCCCAGTTTGGGCTCAACATTGCATTTTGTACTTCTTTTTTTTTAAAATAGAGTTGTCTTGCAGATGCTCTCTTCAGAGGTAAGTAAGCCAGTTGCCTAATTCCTTCTCAGGGATGGCATGGAGGGGAACCACACGTGGCTAAGTCCCTCTAGCCAACTATGACCAACTTCAGGGAAGGCTGGGTCAACAGAGAAGCATGTCTTGGACCAAATAGCTGTAGTTGTCGTGGTTACAGGTGCAAGCCCTAGGGCCGCCACACCAGCTGCCTGTCCGGTGTCCTTGCTGGACCCGCCTCTCACCTGACAAGAGCTTTGACTGTGGACCGGACCACGCTGGACAGCAGGAAGAGTGGTGTGACCAGGATGTGGAACAGGGAGAGGGAGGCGAAGGCCACCGAAGGTGAGAAGTCGGCCCCTTGGAAGAAGCTGACATGGCCCACGAAGGTCTGTGGACAGAGGCACACGTGAGATGTGTGACTCAGGGCCTGGTCCTCTCCCACACAGGCAACGCTCAGCCCTTGGGCTGGAACACGGGGCCCAAGGAGAACTTTCAGTTCGAGACCCCTTCGTCATCTTCAGTCAGTTTCTGGAAACGTCTCCAGCAAGTTTAGGACTTCAAGCTGGGGGGTCAAGGCTGCTGCCCTCTGTCCTGCCCCCTCCTTGCCAGGAAAGACCGTAGAGGAGCCCTCAGATTAGGTCAGCTCTGTCCCCTCAGACAGCAGTCCTCAGTCAGGGAAAATGTCTGCATGATCATTCCCAAACCACCTCCTCTCCGTGCCCACCCCCGGCTACCTGGCTGGCTCAGCAGCCTCTGTTACCCAGAGTTCCCCAAGGAGCCAGGCCAGAACCAGCCCAATAAATCATGTCAAAAGTGAATTCCCAAGTGTGCCTGACAGGCTGTGAACTCGCCACAGCTCAGGGACACCGGCCCCGGGGGGAAACAAATGCATCTTTTTAAAGAACGCTGGCCATCACAGAAGCCGATGGGAGCCCTGGGCTGCTGGTGAGGGCCCGGGCCTTTCTGGAGGGGTACACTTCGGGCCTCCACTGCTGGGCTCCCACACAGCTTGGGTCAAAATCACTTTAGAAAACCTCCTTTGTAATAGTGAATAACACGGAAAACCGTTCACGCCATGTTCTTAAATTTCTAAAAGCCGGTTACAAAACTGCATGTACGACACAATCCTATTTTTGTAAAAATGTCGTATTATGTGCCTTAAAGAGAGACTGGAAAGAAACACATTAAAGATGTTGCCATTGGGATTATGGGTGATTTAAATTCCTTTCGTCCTTTCCTTTCTGAATTTCCCAACGTTTCTGCAATGAACACGTCTTACTTTTATAATTTAAGAGTTTGATAGCTCTTTTTAAAAGACAGCGAGATTTCTTAAAACCTAAGCCCCTGGTGGTCTGGGCCCAGAGGGCCTGGGGTCGGGGAGGGACCTAACCTACATACTGACTTTCACCCTCTTGCCCTGTTTTTCGGTCCCACGGCTGAGCGCATCATCCGAAGTCCTCGGGCAGAAAGGCCAAACCCTGGGCGGCCTCTCGCCACAGACACGCTCTGCCACCCACCCCAGCCGGAGACGGAGCACAGATCACTTACGATGAGGACAGCTGCGATGGGGATGGCCGTGTTCATGAAAACTGTGGAGGAAGCACAAGCCAAGATCAGTGGGACGGATCACTCAACAAGAAGCTGCCCCGGGGGCCCGGAGGCAGAGCCGGCCCGTGGGGTCCGCTCTCCAGCCGGCAGGGCAGAGCTGGGCAGGGCAGGGGCAGAACTCCAGCCGTGCGGCCCATATAGCCCCTTCCCCTGCTTCCCTCCGGACTCTTGTCCCCTGTGTCTGAGACCCCGTCTGTAGACAGAAGCTCAAATGCTTCTATTCTGCTCCGGGTGGCCAGTGTGAAGGACGCCCTGTTCGAAGTGGTGAGAAGGGACCGGAGAGCTGACCGTCTCCGGGC
Organism: Ailurus styani; assembly: GCA_002007465.1. NCBI lineage: Eukaryota > Metazoa > Chordata > Mammalia > Carnivora > Ailuridae > Ailurus > Ailurus styani. The sequence goes on from LNAC01000062.1 coordinate 4,877,951, forward strand.
TACTGTGAGGTCGGCAGCACGTGTTTCTGGGGGTGCTAAATTGTTACCCCTTCCTCTGCCTTTGGTCCCTGCATCCCCTCAAGCCAGGTTCTCTCTGAGGCTTGGAAGATTCCTAACCTCTCAAGGCTCTTGGGAAGGATTTCAGACTCACTCGCACTGAGGTATTGGTAACTAAGGACAGTGAAAGAGCCCCCCCCCCCCCCCAGGCTTAGCGTCCAGGCCCAGGTGGGGCTGTTGGTTTGCTGCAACAGGGGTCCCCTCCTTATTCTGTTTCAAGTGTGGCCCTTGGACCCTTCATAGGGATCCCAGAGAGCAAAGAGAGCTGGACTTCGAGTCTGAGAAGGGTGGAGTCCCTGACCTCGGGCAGGTCATTTACCTTTCCCGTGCCTCGGTTTCTTCGCCCAATTTTTGTTAATTTAAACTTCCTTGCTCACACACTCTGGCTTCTTCCATGGTAAGAGGGGATAATGTAGGGAACAGGCTCCATGAGCCCGGGGTGCTGCCTGAATATCACACCTTACAGGCTACTAGCTTAGCTCTGCTCCACGGGGTCACACTCCTCTGGCCCGAGGTGTGAGATGCTGGAGAGAGCTCTGACCCCAGGCCTAAACTTCCAGAGAGCAGCCCTCCTGGAGTAAGAGATGACTATCCTAGCTGCCATCTTCCCATCTCCTCCTTCCTTCCAGCAGCCTCTTCCAGACTCCAAAGGAGTCTGTTTGTATAATTAGCCAAATTAAAGCAGAAGGAGCCAGGAGCCAGGGGATCAGGCTGGGCAGATGGCCCCTACCTAATGAATGGTGAAGTCTCTGGAGACGCTGAAGAATTACAGATGGTCAACACCATTCCGAGAAGCTGACTGTCCACTTATTCCAAGAATCCCATACCAGCTAGTCGGTACACAGTGTATTCTGGAGATGTGGAACCCCAAGTGAGTGCAAGAACATGGCCTCTGCCCATGGTGGGGGGGTCCTTGTCTGAGGAAGGAGACAGAACTATGTTCTCAGGAAGCCCCTGTTATGATGGGGAGACAGGGGACATGCCTCTAGGGGCTTCCCCAGCAGACAGGAAAGACATTGGCCCCATATTTTGGGGACTTCCTAATCTGATGAGGGAAACAGACCCAACCATCGGGGAGTTCCCAGTTTCATGAAAGAGATCTAGCTGGCGCTTTTGGGGGGTACTGCTAATCTCTCTGAGCACAAGGCTTTTTATCGACACCGATATCATACCTGGCCCTTAAGTGCCCTTCCTGAAGAAGGCGCTATGGTCCCCAGGTACCCTCCACAGTGCTATAGCCCTCCCTCAGAGTCTCTGGCAGGGAGCAGTACAAACATTATCGGTTTTCCTACAGCGTAAGGGACCCAGATTGGGGACATAGGACATGGCAGAGCTGTCACAGGCTAGAGAGAGGGAGGGACAGGAGGACACCAGGAGGCCTGGGCCCTTGACCATCACCAACCATACAGCTCTAAACACTGGGGTAGCCATGCTCATCCCCTCCAGGGCCAGTTATTCCAGAAAGTTCCTTTCGGGCAGGGGCTTCCATCTGTTTTTCTTCTGCCCATCCCCATTAATGAGGGCCACCCCAAGACGCCCTCCCACTCATCTGGGGCTCAACTCCCAGCTCAAGAACAGACTAGAAATTAGGTGGCAAATTGGTACAACTCTGCTGAGAAAGCAATCAGGTGCTCTGTTAGCTAGAGCCACACACAACTTGAGACTTTCTGATCCTGTAATCTCTCTCATGGGAGTTCATCTTGAGTCCTCACTCAGGCGAAGCACAAAGCCCTCAGCAAGATGGCGTTAGCGGCAGCGCTATCTGTCACAGCAGAACAAAACCACAACCACAGCCGTAAACCACCCAAGATGAAAGAAACTGGCAACATCCAATGCCAAGTGGCTGTTTTAGTAAATGTGGTACATCAACTCTAGGGGAGATTTTGCAGTCAGAAATGTGTGATAATTGATATTTTGTTCTGCTGCATGTTTTCTCTGGTCATGATTTTTTTTAATTTATTTTTTCTGATTTTGTTCCTTATTCTTGTAGCTGCTGAACTCCTTTGAGGAATGAGACAAGCTATAAATAAATTTGAAAATGAGTTTTCCAACGCTGATGCTGCAGTGTGGAGAATGTATATGATATAATTAATTTCTGCCCGGTTCTGTTGTTATATGGAGACGTTAGCGAATGAAAATGTAATTTTCCATTTCCTCACCCTCTCCTTCCGGACAGCCTTTGTGCAGCGAGCTCTGGGTCCTGTTCAGGGTGGGGTTTGGGGGAAGAGAATCACCAGCTGCCAGTGTCATCAAGGCCTCTCTGAAGACCACCACACTGGGCCCTGGGGTGGACATGGCTGGGATGGGGGGGCGCTGCAGGCTCTGGGGTTCTCTGAGCTCAGCAGACACTCCAGTATCCTCATGAGGGTGGAGGGAAGGGAGCGGGGTGTCCCAGCTGTCACAAACTGAGGACCTGACGCCTAGCTTCCGTTTTCCTGAACCCCATAATGCCCCATAAAACATTAAAGGTGGTGGGAAATATGGCCAAGAATTGATTTCTCTCCAACTTTGGCATGAGGTGGGCTGACTCATTTTGATTTGATCTGGGTGGGGGGTGGGGCAGTAGCGGGGTCGGAGGGGAGAACATGATAGTGCTCAAATCGTAAGTGCTAGGGAGAAAGGAGTACTATGAAACAGCTCTAAGTGAAAGCAGAAGACTAGAGAATCCTGTGTGACTGTGGGACCATTTCGGAAAAGTGTAACGGCATGTAGGCAGGCCTGCCATGCCACCTTTGAAAGTGAAAGCCTTTCTGTAATGGTGTAGACATCTGGGTCCATGCTGTTTTAACAACCTCCTCTCCAAAGACCCTTTAAGAAGCACCCTCTCAAAAATTGCTTGTTGAGGACCTTCTCTGCCCCCGGTGATACGCTGGGTCCTGGGGGCATAGTAGTGAAAAGTTGTGTCAGTTTTTCATACCCGCCTCCTCCAAAAAACAAAGCAAACAGCAAATCAACCCAAACCAAAGCAGGCCTCCGACCGGCTGCTCCCCACCAGCTTTGCTCCAGGAAGGCGGCCTGGCCTTGTGGGCGCCCCAGCCGGCACCGCAGGACCAGGAGCTTTTCATTTCCACTGCGCTGATAAATATTTCAGAGGCCACGTGTCCGGGAGGCACAGCCAGCCATCTGTGCCTCTGGCTGGCTTCATTGGCTGTCTCCATGGAGGGCAGGGGAGGGGCTGTGGGCTGCGGGCTGGGCCTAACTGCAGGTTCACCTGCCCAAGGGGGATAGGTGTTTTGAATGCACGTGGTTCTTTCCCATCCAGCTGGATGGTCGGTCTGCAGTCTACAGAGGGGCGGGGGGGCATCTGCTGCTGGCGGTGGAGGCAGTGTGGCTGGAGGGCCTGCAGGTGCTCTGATTCTGCCCCTTCACAGATGTACCTGCCTGGCTCTCCCTCAGCCCCCTCTCCCCCCAGGAAGCCCAGGGTCAACATCAGCCCGCACGCCATAGCTGCGCCAGTCCGTGGGAGGGAGGGCAGACTTTGCAGAAGGAATTCACCAAAGCTGGAGGAGGAAGGGGGACACCTTGTCCTACCACACTGCCCGCTCTGAGGCAGGGCCTTCACAGAGAACGACAGGGGTAAGACTCGCTAAGAATAGCCAGGGCCTGGCAGGTGCTGGGTGACTTGAGAATGGGGTTCGCCAGCACCATTCTGCCCACCCCCACATCCCCATCTGTGGCACAGTTGGGCTTGGGGGTTCGTTTTTTGCTTTTTAGGACAAGGAGGGCCCCCCTGGCTGTGGTGCAGACCAGCTGGGAACACCGAAGTCCCCTGACCACAGAACACTCGGAGAGATGGCAAACACACCTGTCCTTTACTAAGCTCTTTCCCACACGAACTGGTCTTGGTACCCTCTCTTCACCGAATTATGTTCCAGCCTTGAACACACCATCATCCTTCTCACCTCTAGGCCTTTGTGTCTGGAACATTCTTCCCCTCATCTGGCTAAACTGTAGTCAACCTTTGGGCACCTCTGACAAGATTTCCTTGACACCCGTGACCCGTCATCGAGACCAGGTTGGGTAGAACTCTATGGGCACCTAGAATACGCCCTTCTGTTTCTCTCACTCACACAGCACAGTTGCACACCTGGCTTCCCTACAAGACTCTAAGGAACCTGTAGGCAGGACCACAGTTTCTTCTCAGCACTGTATCCCCTGTGCCTGGCACGGGTCCTGGCCCGTCATGGGCGCTCAGTAAATATTTATCAGATAAGTGATAAGAGAAACAAATGAGGCCAGGATCAGGTAAGTACCAGAAAAGAGACAGCAGGGCATCTGGAACTGAGCCCCTGGCTCTGGCCTCATTCCTGGCCACCGTTCATGGCACAGTCTCTGTCATGACAGTGAGGGGGAGGATCATGCTTGTCCCCTCGTTGATGCACAAGGCCCCGGTAGAGTCTGGCACAGAGAGAAGGCTCTAGGATGGGTGCTGAATGAAGGACACCATGAACTGGCAGCATGTCTGTGGGTTCACGGGTGGGACCTAGGACCCCTTTGTCACTCCTGCAAAGCTTGTCCTCCAATACACGGTGGGGCTGGACACTAGAGTCACCTGCTTCTGCAGGGAAATAAGGAACAAGCTTCTCAGGGGGGTGACCCCAGCATTGCCTCCAGCCCACTTTATTCTCTGCTCATTGAAATTCTGCCCATCCTACGAGGTACAGCTCAAGCCACTTCTTGCACAAAGCTCTGGTGAGCTCCCAGCCCATAGGGGCTTCGTTCTCTGTGCTCTGCCATTTACTGGCTGAGGACCCGGGCCAGTCATTTCACCTCCCTGAGCCTCAGCACACGGGGATGGTAGAGCCACACAGCTCACAAGGCTGCGGTGAGGACTGAGTGCCATTAGGCTCACTAGGCGGCCAGCACAGGGCAGGTCCACGCGGCACAGTGCTCCCCGCCGCACTGTCTCATGCATGGCAGCTCTGACTTCTCAGCAGAGCGGAAACTCCTGCAAAAGGGGGAGCACCACTTACTGTCTATTGCACCGCTCCCAGGGCTTAGCACAGGGCTGGGCACCCGGAGCTGGGCTCACTCGACCCCCGCTGAGTGACCTGCATCTCTTTTTCTTCAATTCTGGATTTAGATGGTAGGGAAAGTGTACCCATTTCCTTCTCAGCCCCCCACCCCGCCCTGTCCTGCAGCAGCTCAGGGCCCTGACGGCGAGAGAACCCGACAGAGTGGCCGAGGCACCCTCGTCTGCCCAGCCCTCTGACTGCCTGGCACACGAGGGCCAGCTGAAAGCCCAGCAGGTGGCACTGGGATGGACGCTCTCAGGAAGAGGGACTCTGGGGCTCCGCTGTGGCGTCGGGACCCCACGGCTGGCGCCAGGGAAGAGAATGAAAGGTGCCCCATTACCTCAAGCCTAATGACCTGTGTCCTGATCCCTGGTGACAGGGAGCAGAAGGCAGGAAGTCCAGGAGGAAAGAACCGAAAACACTCAGCATACACCCTCAGGCACCCCTCCCGCCCTGCCTCCCCACGCCCACGGCTGATGGACAGACCCATCCCAGGAAGGGCAAACACTGAGTAAACAGCACTTAGCTTTCAAGGCCCTCCCAGAGGGCACTTCCCTTTCCCTCCCACTGCCCTCTTCCGGCAACCAGCCTGGGAAGCTCTGTTTATCCTTCTAGGTCGCTGAGCCCTGGACAGACTCCAGCTTGGCTCCAGAGCCCCTCACTCCTAACACAGTCATCTCAGCCCCTGACAACAAGGCATCTCCTTTCCCCACATCCTCCTGGCCCCAGGACGTCTACAAAGCCCTGGCTTGTCTTCTGGGGGCTCCATGAGACAGAGAACTCCTACTGGATGGGCTTCAGTGGGCTAGACTGGGAACTAGGGGTCACACAATGTTTCTTACGCACAGCACATCCCTGCTTGTAGTTTGGAATGCAGGAAGTGAGCATACATCTCCTGGGAGCAAAGTAGCTGTGAGCTGCCCCCATCTATATGACCTGTGGCTGCCCCTACTTCGCTGTGAGGAATATCGGGGGCCTGGCGTCCCCAGTCTCCTTGCTGCTTCCTTCCCTATCTCCCATTGCAGCGGTGGGAAGGCTGCCTTCCCCACCTGGTACGCTGCTGCCGGGAGGGGAGGTCACCAGGCTGTGGGGGGAACCCTCCTCTTCCTCAGCAGCCATTCCCATTGATGAGCTGTCTGGAAGCCCGGTGTCCTCACCCAGCTTATACACAGTGGGGGCTACTCTTACCACAACCAGGCCCAGGGAAAGGCAGAGCTGGCAGAGAGGAGGGGGAAGAGGGCCCGGGGCTGCAGGCACTGCTTTCTCTGAGCTCCCCACACATTCCTTTCCAATTTCTCCTACCAGTCCTGTGCAGTGCTCAGCCTGAGGGGGCTCAGAGGGCCCTCTCAGCTGGGCTGAGGCCCAAGGGGGACACCAGGGACCTGGAGTGTCCTCGTGAGGAATCCAGGAAGCCGTGGCTTCCTGCCACGTTCACAGCTCCCTTCTGAGACAAGCAGGCCCTGGCAGGGCTCTCTGCAGAAAGGCCCCATGACTGGTGGCACCGACGGCAGCTGGTGTGGCCATAGGACACCATGGTCCGGATGGACATGGAGGTGGGACACGTGGGCTGCTCAGTGTAAACGCTGCCTTGGGAGAAACTTCAGCCTGGATGCTGGCCCCCTGGCCCCGCCGGACCCTCTCTTTAGGCAACATGAACACCAGGAACACACAGATGACTGGAGCGGCCATCTTGTTCTCTATATCTTGTTCTTTATCTGGGAGGCGCGCCCAGTGCACCTCCACTGCTGCCCACCCCCCGGCCACCCCCACAGCGGTGCTTCTTCCTGGCACACCAAAAGAGCCCACTTCAGCTGGGGACGGTGGTCAGCCGAGTGCATCTCTCCTAACTTCCCCCTTCATTTCCCACTCCCGTCAGAGCCCATTCTTGGTTGTTTCTCTCCTACTCAGAGAAAATGGTCTGAAAGTGGTGCCCCATAGTGTCCAAAGTTTTCCTCACACCACCTAGGTGCCCAGCCATTGGTGGAAAATAGCACGAGGCTCCAGAGGACCTAGTCTGAGCCATGCCATCAACCTCAGGAGTGACCTCAGGAAGACGCCCCACTCCGGGCCCCCATTTCACATCTGTAAAATGGTTCTCTCAACTGGCAGAAAACACTTTCTTTACGTCTCCTTGCCACATTCTATGGAACTTCCACAGATCTAACTTTTAACTCACAAACGTTCTCTTCAGGTACGTTAATCCATTTAAGCTTTACACTTGAGTCATTTTTGTTTCCTTTTTGGTTTTTTTTTTTCCCTCTCTGGGGGCCTCTCCTTGGCCCTTCCCACCATACTGGCTCTTAAACTGGACAGTCCAGGGAACCAGTGTGAAGTCAGCCGGCTGCTAACTATCTCCATCCCAACCGTGCCCTTGGGCAGCAAGCACAACAGGGTGGGTCATGGGAAGCCACTAGACCAACCGTAAGATCAGCTCAGGCCAGGATCCCATCGGTCACCTGACCTCCATAACCCCTGGCCTGACCTGGGGACCCCTGTCCACCAAATTAATTTTGATAATTAAATTTGTAATTTCTGGAAGTCCTTTTGACTCTCTTCCCCCTGATAATTTTCGTTTTACCTTGTGGGTTTTACACCTTCCTTTAGCTCTTTAATCATTTTGAACATGCTTATCTTATGATCTCTTTCAGGCTGTCCTATCATTTCCCGGTGTTGAGGGAATAATTCCCCTATCATTTTGCATGCCATGGCTCTTACTCGGGTGGTCCATTTTTCTCTGGTGGAGCCCCAAGTTCTCTGGAAAGTAGTTATAATATGTGTGTCTGTTTGGACCATAGGATTTTTACCAGTTTGGGTCTTTTTTTCTGTATATATATATATTCTGGGCTTGGAGTTTCCTAACTACCTGGATTCAGTCCCTACATCTGTGAGTACCTCAAGTTTGAACTTCTGTTCTTTAAGAAGAACCTTTGAACCTTTCTCTTTCTCATACCCCGGGTAGATGGAAGCTTCCTTGTAGCTGCCCTAGGGCAGCGAATCCTCATACCCTGGAGAATTCAAAACTGTTGCTGTTTATCCATTTACTGCTGCCTCCTGACAAGATATCAGTTCAATGGAGCATAAAGGACCTCCCTTGTCTTTGTCATTGCCGTGTCTTGAGGGCCAGGACAGTGCCCCACGCACAGCAGGCTGTCCATATACATTTGCTGGGTAAGTGACTGAGGACACTGTGACTGCTCGGGGCTCTGCTCCAAGAGATCGTTTGAGGCTCCCCTGGACTGGGTGATGCCAGGGTCTTCTTGCCTCTGCCACCTCTCCTCCCCACCTCCAGCCCTGCCCCCCCTCTCCCAGCACACAAGCAGCAGCGCGTGGGGCTGGCTGGTCGGGGGAACTCACTGGAAATGGAGGTGTACACAGCGAAGGCTCTGAGGCTGGTCATCTCCTTCCTGCGGGTCATCTCCACGCGGGCACAGAAGATGTTCTCCCAGGCGTACAGTTTGAGCAGCTTGATGCCCCGGAGCATCTCGTTGGTCTGCTTCAGCCTCTCGTTGGAATACTCCTGCCAGCGGTCACCAAGTCAGAAAGGAGCACCCCCATCCCGCCCAAGAGGATGGAGCCCAGTCAATGTCCTCACCACTTCATAGACAACGCCCAGCTCCTGTGCCCAAGGGGACGCCCCCTGCCTTCTCCATTCATCCCATTTCACAGACAAAGAAACAGGTCTGGCCAGTGAAGTGATCTGCTTCAGGTCCATGAGAGCGTGGATGTGCGCGTGTGTGTGTGCACCTGTGCGTGGCTGTTTGGTGGCATCTGGGGGAAGAGTGAGGAGCCTCGCTGATGCACAGGGAGAGGGAGCCAGTGGCCGCGTGGGGAAAGGATGGAGAAAGGGGGCATGAGCACATCCGGGACGCTCACTCACCAGAGTGCTCCGCTGGGCCTGGGAGAGCTTGGTGGCCACAAAGTACTGCACGGGGGCCAGTAGGATGATGACAGCCGCCCCAATTAAGGCACTGACGCCAAGGATGTAGTAGAGGAGAATCACACCCACGATGATCTGAGGGAGGGTCATGGGGGTGAGTTTCCTCTGCCCGGGTGGCTACCCTGGGGGAGGGGGTGTTGTCAAAATCCCCCCTTCCCCAGTCCCCTAGGGTGCGGCATGCCTTGACACCCAGGTTTCCCAGCTGTCCCCGGGGCTAGAGGAGGAAGGGTGACAAAGCAATTTCAGAAAGAGGTATTAACACTCTGGGGTCTCATGCTAGCAGTGACTTTCAGGGCTGATCAATAACTGTGTTTATCGGCCAGCCGGCTGAGGTGGTAATGCTCTCCAAATCTACCTTCCAGATGGGAGTCTCAGAGCTGAGGTTGCACAATGGCTGCAATAGCACCTTTTGTTCTGTTTGCTGGCTGGCAAGGCTGACCGTTCCCTCCCGTGGGGAGGAAAGTGACAAATGAGCACAGGGGCTGCGCGGCGGACAAAACCGGTCTGGGGGCCAGGAGTGCAACTTTCATTCTCAGGCCCCTGGCATCTTCTTAAAAATAAAATATGCACTGCCTTCTATTAAGCTAATTATTACATATATAAGGAAATGAAAATGATCTCTTAAATTTGTGACATGCTGTAGAGTGGTCTTTGGATTACAATAGAGGTTTTTATAATTCTTAGAGGCAGATTCACTCCATAATCTGTAATACAGATCCACATATGTACACGAAGGCTGGTGTCTTCACTTTTTTAGCAAATCTGGCAAGTATTCTCTGAAAAGAGAATTCTTCTGTTTCTAGCTTTATGTAAACGACCGCCTGGTTTTGAATATTGATGAGAAGTGTAAATTACCCTTGCCAGCCCCTGAAGCATGGAGATGACAATTTCTCAGGTTGCCTTCAAAGGCAGACAGCTCTAAATTCAGACTTATTCTAAAGGAACAGATGTGCTGTCTTCCTTAATTGGGGGGGAAAAAAGTCTGCCTGGCTTGGCCCTGCACTCCCCGAGCCCTACAAGAAATTGGCAGTGAGCTCCTCGTACTACCTCAAGGACAGAGAGGCGGGTGGGCGGCTCTGTAATTTCTGTGAATCACAGAACACCCCTTGTGTTAGCGGGATCTTAAGGGCTGGTGAGTGACCCCTTCACCCCTTGCATCCCAGGGTTTCCCTAACATTAAATGCTGACACAGGGGTGCAGAGGAGCCTGTTAGGAAATAAAGAACCTCCTACTCCTGCCCAGCTCTGCTCAAATCATCCTACCCCCAAATTATCCCTGGCATCCTGTCTTCTCATTAGCTGTCCCCACATGGAGGCAATCAGGGCATCGTTCAGCAGCTTCTAGAACCCGACACCAAGGGAACTCCCAGAGTCACCACCGTGACACCTGCTGGGGGTCGGTGCCTGAACCCCCCCCAACATCCGTGCACCGGCTGCTGCTGGAACAGCACCTGGAGACACAACCGCTGCTTCTGCCAGGCTCCTTCTCACCTTCCACCCGCCCCTTGTCATGCTCCCCAAATTCTTCTGGCCACTCCTCTGTTCTGCAGGGGTCCGCGGGGACCCCCTGGAAGAACAGACCAGAAATCAGGGATTCTGAATTTGCCAAGCAAGTGTGGGGAATACAAGGGCTATTGTAGCCCCTATTTCGAGTTAGGAAAGTGATCTAGTATAGTAGTGGGGAGATCGTAGGCCCTGGAGTCTGCAGGCCTGAGTTTGAATGCAGTCCCAGCACTTAGCTGTGCAATCCTAGGCAAGTTACTTAACCTCTCTGAGTTTCAGCTTCTTCATCCTTAAAATGGGGATTTTTTTTTTTATGAGAGAGAACACATGTGAGTAGGGGGGAGGGGCAGAGGGAGAAACAGGCTCCCCACTGAGTGGGGAGCCTGACGTGGGACTCGATCCCAGGACTCTGGGACCATGACCCAAGCTGAAGGCAGAGCTCAACCGACTGAGCCTCCCAGGTGCCCCTAAAATGGGAATATTCATGCCCACTTAGCAGGACTGTTGTGAAAATTAAATGAATATATATGATAAGCATCAAGAATAATACCTGGCACATAGTTAGAGATAAAGACCAGGTGGCAAGCCTCTTCTTACAAACAAACAAACAAATAAATAGGCCTTGTGGGAACTCTGTCACTAGGGGACCACAGAAAGGAGATACCTGGGGTGAGTGTTCTACCTGCCAGTGTGCGGCCGACCCTCCTCAGGCCTCCAATGCCTGCAGGGTGAGGACTCAAAGAAGTCCCCACTCTTGCCGAGTCCCTTAACATGGTGTTCATAAGCTTCAGGCGGCCAGCAAAGCCCCTGAAATTGTAGACAGAGTATGTGAATGCACATTGGTTTTTCTGAGAAGGTTTTGTCAGATTTTTCAGAAGTACGTGTAGATCAGGTGAGGGATCTGCCTATCTCCCCATATGAGGGAGGGATGCCCTATCTCCCCATCAAGATGCCTAGCCAACTCTCTGTGCAAGCCTCTCCTTCTATTTGCCTTTAATGTCTTCCAAATATAAGCTTTATAGATAAGAAGGACCAATGAAAATCAGTTGAGATTAAGGCTTATGGAATTTGCAGCCCAAGGAACAATGGATTCTGGACTGGTGAAGTCCTCGCTCACACCCAAGTGTGCAATTTTGAGGGATCTAATATTTACTTAGTGACTACTCTGTGCCAGGCACTCTGCTTGTTGCTTTACTTAGATCATCTAATTGAATCCTCATAGCAACTCTAAAGGGTAGGGATCATGTCCATCACATAGATGAGGAAACTGAGGCTCAGACAGGTTAAGTGTGTGAGTCAATCTGTTTCGCCAAAGTCCAGACACCATCCTCTCCACGAGGCAGCCTCTGTGGAGCCTGCAGGCACTCTGGGATTTGCACTTCTGGTCTGAGCACCAGAGTGAAGCATGGGCTCTATGGTAGAAGCTCCAGAGGAGAGACAGAGCAGACCAGTCCAGGGGTCAGGGAAGCCATGCTGAGGATTCGCCTACGATCATTGAGAGAGAACGCAACTCCTTCAGAGCCAGCCCCAAAGGTTGTCCAGGTTTAGAAATAATCACAGTTTTGATTTTCAAAAATAATACATGCTTATTGGAGAATTTAGAAATGCATAAAGAAAATAAAAATTACCATAATCCCACCATGTGGCCTTCTAGTTCACTTTTCTGTGTGTTTCTGTGCAAATATGTATATATACATACATTCCAAACCAGTGTGAAACTCACTGCATATTCTACATTGTAACTTTTTTGGCTTAAATATACATCAGGAATGTTTTTCAATGTAATTAAGTACTTTGATGCAACATAACTTTTAAGGTCTGCAAAGGTGTTCTACATATGATTATTCTATAATTTTTTTAAAGTTGGTTGCTTTTTTTTAAAGCCTTAATGACAAGAGAGATGGCTAGACCATTTGCCGAGCGTGAGACAGTATAGGAGCCAGGGGTACACCCCATGGAGACCCCAAGGGGGTGGAAGGGGCAGGCAAACATGGAATGGAGGACGGTGAGCTCCTAGTCACTGGGCATGTGCCAGAAGATTCCACCTTTGTGCCCTCCACAGACACACATGCCTTACCTGTACGGGCATAGCCCAGAGGTTTGGACACAAGAAGAAAAACCACATGAGCTGGTTGGTGTCGATGGCAACCAGATTGCAGATCTGCGCGGCTGTCATTTCCCCCATGGATAGGTTAGAGGTGGACAGGTGCATAATTTTGTTGTAAATCTTGGTCTGGAAATGAGAGTAGATTGTTCCACATTTGTCATCATCATCACCCTAACCACTCTCCCAGATGCCATGTGTCTACAGTGTACCAGTACCTTCTCACACATTTCTCCACGGAGCCCCAGAGCAGCTCTGTAAGTGGGCACCAATTGGAAAATTAGTGTTCCAATTTCACACGTGAGGTAACTAAGGCTCAGAGAGGTAAAGGGCTTTGATTATAGATCAAGCAAGTCTGAAAGGCAGCATCCAAATGAAGAATCCACGCCAGCATGGCCAGCTACTTCCCCAGCAGAGCAAGACCTTGCCCTTGGGAACAGGGCTTAATTAGCTCTTAAATCTTAAAAGCAGATCTTCATGTCCAGTTGTATTCTTGATTTGCCAGAGGCCAGTGGAGAACACACTTCAGAGCCATAAAAATGATAAAGTGGGGCAGTTATCTGTATTAATGTGGCTGTCTTCAACCAGGGGCGGGGGTATGCTCTGAGGCCAAGTCCTGTCGTAACTGAGCCTTGAAACAAAACAGACAGTCAGCCTGGGAAGGTCTTAAGTGAGACAGGACATACAAGTGTCAATCAGCACCCCCTCCCCCAACCACTGGGAGTCCAGCTACCCTGAGCACCTTGTTCTGTCTCTCCAGGGCAGATGGGAGGTGGTAATGGGAGAGCTCTGAACCTAAAACTCTTTGTGCAGAGTGATCATGCCTCCCAGAAAGATGGCAATTTTCAGGTTGTGTGCTCTTAAATAAGGAAAAATGCATTCCCGTCTTCAATGCCCTAGGGATGCCTGCTCTTAAATGAAATTCTATTGTGCATTCGTTACAAGGTGGATTCCCAGTTCCCTTAATTCATCTTTTGTGAAACCCAGGCTTCTTTGCAGGTCAGCTTTGCTTAAAACGTGAATCTATTCTATGTCTTTTGTGAGTTTATATACACCATGGGTTAAATTTAAAATAATGGCAATGACATTTTTTGACAGATTCACATACAGCCTAGGCTATGTGAAATCAGTCTTGAAAGAATAATATTAAATCTAGTTTCAGTGAAGGAGGAACATAGAGTATTCTATCAAAGAAAATATTATTCAGTAAAGACCAGGATATATAGAAATATGCAACTTACTAATAGCTGGTGTATGTAAAAAATTATATATCTAATACAAGAATTTTGTTTAATAACTTTTCATGCAAGAACTGTGGTTATTCTCGAACTCATGAAGACATGGACCCTTATCTATAATTTTATGTAAACCTCTGAAAAAAAGGTTTGTTTTCTAATTTGTTTCCATAATCAACACCAGCATTTTTTTTTCACAGCACATGAATTTAGCTCTCCTGGATTCAGACAGTTTGATAAAAACAATTACATGCTAATACACTTAAAACCCATTTTTGGCTCTTTTCATGTAATTGGAAAATTACACACACTGGGCCAGTGTGAAATTTATGACATACAAATAGAAAGACTTAATTACAGAACTGACTACAAAACTCACTGTCGTCTATGGTGGTATATGGCTGCCAGTCAATGGAAGGGTCTGTGCAGAAGATGGGCAGAAAACCTTTCAGAGAGGTTTTCTGAACCGAGGAATAACTTGGTTCCTCCTAGCTCTGAGCTCCTATGAATCTCAGATGGTCTTATATTTCCCGGGCTCTTTCCCCCATTCTCACATGATGATATTCCTGAGGAAATGACTCTGTTTTCTCTGGGAAAACACACAGGGGATGGGCAGTGTTGCCATGTACAGCTGCACAGGCTGTGCATTACACAACTCCATGGAGCGCCATTCACACGGACTATAGATAACCAGAGTTTGGACCCAGCCCTGGTCATCCTCTTCTCCTCTCAGTCCCTTTTCTGTAAAGCCTCTGATCCTGGCTCCCAAAGGACCAGTTGGTGTTAATAATTCTGAGGAACATTTCTGTCCTTAAGTATGAGGTGTCTTTGGGTTTAGTCACAATTTCTGAGTGTTTCTACTGACTTCATGGGAATTTTTGGGTATGGCAGAATCAACTACTTATCCCTCAGGATCCATTCTCTCTCCTTTTCCCAAGATGACTTTCTAGGGGGGGGTGTATATATATATATATATATATATATATATATATATATATATATATAAACAAAATANAACCACACTTTCTAGCCTCTCTAGGTGTGGCCTGGTGGCCAATTTCTCATCGATGGGATGGGAAAGAATATGCGCAACTTCTGTGTTAGGATTTTAAAAGAAGGCAGCTTTCCCTCCTGTTGCCCCACCTTTCTTCTCTTGCTAGTTTAAGTGTAGGCCCAACATTGACAATGCCAATAGCCCCCTTCAACCATAAGACAAAAGTCACGTGAGAACAGCATTCCAGAAGGAGCTAAGGTCTCTGATGAACATGTCGCTGCCACACCAGCCCTGACTCAGTGTGAAAAACAAACTTTTATGCTATTTAAACCACTATCACACTGGGTCTCCTCATCCCAACCGCAGAACCAAAATTTTTTTTTTTAAGATTTATTTATTTATTTGACAGAGAGATAGAGAGCACAAGTAGGCAGAGAGGCAGATAGAGGGAGAGGGAGAAGCAGGCTCTCCGCTGAGCAGGGAGCCCAACGTGGGGCTCAATCCCAGGACCCTGGGATCATGACCTGAGCCAAAGGCAGCCGCTTAACCGACTGAGCCACCCAGACACCCTGGAACCAAAATTCTAAAGAAAGCACTAGAGCTTAGACAACTCTCATCACTGCCTTGCTTAAAAGTGCCTTGAGTTCTTCCTGATTTTGATCATCCTTTCAACCCGGTCTGAGAAGGAAGCCACAGGGGGCAGGAGCAAGGACCTAGACCAAAGGGAATTACTGGGCCAATAAAGACCCACGATCTTGTTAGGACCCAAGATCTAAGAGCTCAAATCAATATTCAAGGCTATCTAGTCTTGGTATGTCTAAGAATGCCAAAGAAGACCAGTGGCAGACCCCTGGAATAGAATCTGGAAAAGGACTCCGAGTCTGCATAGGCCTTCAGAAAAGAGTAAGATGACCCCTTAGTGCTGTCTGTCCCACTCAAGGCCAAGCAGGTGACATCACAGACCCAGTGCCAGGCAGAACCAGGGCTGGACCTCCGACACTCGCCGAGTCCAGCCCCAGGCTCTTTCCACTCTTCTGCGCGGCTTTGTCAACTGTTATTGTTTCAAAGCACTGCTAAAGGGCAACAACAACAAAATAAACTCACCGCAGAATCATTCTTGAGTGCCCGTGAGGATGAATAATGTGCTTTTACTGCGAAATGAAAGTATCATTAGCCAAGTACCTGTATGGCTCCTCTCAAGTTAATTCCAGTTTCAATGGCGACATAGTAGGATGCTTGCAGAAATGTCCTTTGCAGTAGGAGGGTGAGGAACAGAAGCACGGCTAGGACGTAGGCATTAGCAAGGAACACTTGGGATGAGACAAAGTAAACCCCAAGAAATTGCGTCTGCTGGAAAAAGAATTTGGAGATGGCTGTCACCATCAGAAAAATGACCACCATTAATACCCGTTACTGCGCTATGGTGGCCTTTACTGTAGGACCCTCCATGCTTGCAAAGCCTGTGCAGCTGTGTATAAGGGCAAAATCAGACTGATAAATCCAACTAAACATCCTTCTAGCCACAGGGAGGGTTGCCTATACACTCTTTATCATCCTACCTAGGGGAACAGACTGTGGCCCAGTTCTAACCTCATGCCCATAAATATGACTTTCAGCTGTGTGGCCACCAGGCCCAGGGGAGCTCACTCTGAATGGAACAAGAATAAATAGAGTGAATCACAGAGCAGCCAAAACCAGAACTGCTAGAACAAATCCCACAATGTGTGCTCTCTGCTACAGAAAAATCCAGAATGAGCTGAGGTCTTGTCCTACACTCACCAACAGCCAGCTCTGTAGAAATTTCTGGGGAGAAAAGGCCAGTGGGGAAACTGTAGTGCTCCCAGGCAAGGTGGAAACTCATCACGAGTGATGGACTAAGGAGATTTCAGAAGCCCCCCCCAGCCTTCTGGGCTCCTGGGACTTCCTTTTAAATTGTCCTCTTGCTACACCTCCAACAAGATCTCAGATGATAAGCACTGGGAAAAAACCCAAACATTTTGACTCCGTTGCTAAAGATACCAGGAAACAACAGCATGTCTGTTTCCAAATTCAGCATCAACAGCTCCCAGGAAAACTTTGATCCTGATTAAGTCCTTTGCTCCCCAGCAGAACCACATCAGTGTTTCCATGAAGACAGCACTCTCTCCTTCCTGAGACTCTGCCCTGAACTCTGAAAGCTATTTGCAGGGTATGGGAGCTGCTGCAGGGTGAAGGGTGGTGGGAACAAAGTGATGAGAAGGAGTCTGAGGGCACGTCTCTGGCCAGGATCAGGCCCAATGGGTCAGAACGCCAAGAGGAATCTTTCCTAGAGTCAGAAATTCCTGGATCGTGGATACAGGGCTTTTGGATGATAGTAAAGATCTTGCCTCTCGGTTCAACTGAGCCTGCTCACCCAGACCTCACTGGTTCATGGAACTTGTAACTGTCTTTCCCTGGCTCTGTGGGACAGGAGCCTTTTCCTTTCAGGGACAACAGGAAGCAGGCACAGAGAGACCATTAAAATCTCCTAGAGGAAGGCTTACAGAGATCTGAAGTCCCCAACTCTGGCTCATGTGTCAAAGTACCAGAGACCAGAGAGAAAGGCAAAGGGAGAAGGGAGGAGGTGTGTGGTGTGTGTGTGTGTGTGTGTGTGTGTGTGTGTGTATAGTGGTGGGGTGGGTTGGAAGCAGCCAAATGGACCTTAAAATTAGGCTGTGGGGGTTGAGACCTGACCTTGCAGGGAAGCAAGGGGCAGGACACAGTATTTCTTAGGTGCAGAACTCCATCCTTGCAATACACCAATGAGAATACCATTATGAGCCTAATTTTATATTCAAGGAAACAGAGTTTCAGCATGATGACATGGCTGGCTCGAGGCCACACGCTGATAAGGCAGAACACGTGAACATGAACATGAACCTATGTGATGCCAAAAACATCCCTAGGTCCACTACCTAAGCCTCACCCGGCCTCCTGACCTTGAGTCTTCTATTGTCAGCTACAAGCTTCTGAGGGACAGACCCATGGCCACATGGCTGGTTCTGGGTCAAAGATGAAGGCACGTGGGCTTGGGAAGACCTGGTCCTATTTAACACACTTTGGCACTCGTCATTTCTACCATCTTCCACAGAGACCCAGCTCTGGAGAATGGAGTCCATCATGTTAACTCCAGGAGCTAACCCCAAAGGAAATCATTTAGCATCAGGAAATGAAGGTGTTCTATCTCTGGGTTACAGCAGGGGGAGAGGTGAAAAGCCACGTCCACACGCACCCACAGGGCATGGTTGGGTATATTCTGATGCTCATGGGAACACTGGTCACCGCGAAGGAGCATGGAATGCCACGCGTGTGCTGTCTCACAATGATCAGAAAACACACGGGCTGGAGAATGAGGACTCAAAAAGTCACCTGATCACGTACGTTGGTTGGAGTATTTGTTAAACATGGTATGTGTTAAACACGCTCATTATTTGTACATTTTTAGCAAAGCAACTAATTCCTTTTCACAGCTTTAAAGGCAAAACCTTGACCCCTTCCCCCTAAAACACACACCCCGTTGGGCAGAAACTGTATTTCTTTAGATCAACTTCTTGTGGCCTATTAAGATGAAAATCTCCCTGCAGATCTAAGTCATTAGGATGTTCTTGGACCTCTCTTCAAAGAGACGGCTTAAAGGAGATGGAGCCCAGAATAGCTAAGTCTTTATTAAGAAGTGGGTTCTAGACCATCCGAAGAGACCCGGGGTCCTGCCCAAGGCAGGCAGGCCCTGGGAAGCTTTAAATGGGTGTGAGGGCACAGACATTGCCCAACACCTTGAAGACTGAAGAGGAAAGGCCAAGGACCTACAACTGGACATCTGGTGGGAGTTAAATGCTTCAGAAGATCAGACGCCCTAGTCTCACACTTTCACAGGTTCTCAGGGAAGAAACTGTGTTTGTTTCCAGGGGCTTCCCAAGTAATGCTCAATACATATTTTAAATTAATCAATGCATATGCTCTTCCTCCTCCACCTACTTTCTCTAGAAGTTATATAATTCCCCATTTTGCAGTTGATCCAGTTCATTGCACAGGTAGGACCCGTGGATTCATTGCACAGGTAGAACCTAGGATTCGTGACTCTACTGTTCTGACCCCCACTGCTGTTGTCCGGCCAGAGGTATGACTGGAAAGGCCCCCTTCCCTTATCTCTAGAGCTTAATGGACAGGGATCACATGGGCTTCAGCTTCTTATTTGGGCAGGAGCTGGAAGGTCAACTGCCCATAGGTCTTAGCCCTGGGAGGCCCTGGGAAGGGAAAAAAACCCACAAAACAAAACAAAAAAAAACAATGACAACCATGTTTGACCATTCATGGACCAACGCACCCACCATCCATCTATAACCATTTGACATGGTGGTTTAGAGTCTGGACTTAGAGTTTAGCCATATCTGAGTTTGAGTCCTGACTCATTATTTATTAACCACTGTGTCCTTAGGTAAGTACCTCAGTCTCCCTGAGCCTCAGTTCCCTCACTGTAAAATGAGGCCATGAAGGGTTTCTACCCAGAGAACTGTTGTGAGAACTCAGTGTAACAATGTAGGCAAAAAAATCTAGTAAGCGTATGCACTCAGTAGGTGATAATTTCTGGATCATTCCCTGAGTAGTCATGTCTCCTGTGCCCCCGGCATGTCAGGTGTGGAGCTGGGTGCTGGGCACGAGGAGGTCAGATAACGGGGCTCCTGTCTTAGGGGATTCAGGGTCCAGTTGGGAAGGAGACAAGGGGTGTTTGATGGTGCAAGCCCAGGGAGGTCAGATAATGGGGCTCCTGTCTTAGGGGATTCAGGGTCCAGTTGGGAAGGAGACAAGGGGTGTTTGATGGTGCAAGCCCAGGGTGTTATGGGAGCACAAAGGAGGGGCATCTAATCCAACCAGAGGGAGTCTTCCTGGAGGAGGTGACATCTAAGCTGAATCTTGGGGGCCGAGAGGGCCTAGTGAGATGAAGGGAGGCGTGCCGGGCCAGAGCAGCAGTGTGGATATTGTCATGAAGAGACCAGCCCACACACTGACATCACGAAGTCACAGAGATGCATATCAATTTACACAGTCACCCACAGTGATAGCTACAAATATGTGTGTCCAAATGAAGACACAGACACACAAAGATAAAGATAAACCAAGAGACACAGGACAAATAGAAGGACATACATACAGAGTTATAAACAGTTCCCAGGAGAACTCATTCAGAAACGAATACTTACACACTCGCAAACCCACACGCGTTTCCCCTCTGAAGTTAGAGGCTTTTGGAAGCTTTGGCCCTCAGACCAAACCCATACTGTTCTTTCTCCACTCAGCTGACAGCCTAGAGCAGGTTTGGCCATTCTTTATGAATCCAGATCCCTGGCCCTGCAGCCAGATCACTGACATCCTTGGCAGGTGACAGATTGTGGGTGCGGGTTAGGTGGGAGAGAGGGCTGGAGAGAGAGAGGGCATGGGCTGCATGCAGCCTGGGTCCCAGTTTCCCTGGGGAGTGGCAAAGGGGACAGGAGCGCGGAATCAAAGAAGAAATAATGTCCTCGCAGATGCCAATTGTGAGTGCCCAGGAAAGGGAAGAGAGGACAGGGCTGCCACTGACAATGAAGTAAACAATGGCGCCCCGCTGTGCAGCCCGCCAAAGCACGATGGAGGCGGATGGAGGCTGAGCTGGAAGAAGGGCTTTCTCACAGAGAGGGTTGTGCATGGAGAGCTTCCTCGTAGGTCCATAAACACCAGAACGGCACTCGGCTCTCTGGGTGAGAGCCACTGGGAGGCAGGGGGATGAACCAAATGACCTCAGTAAATGACCCCTTTCCCCATTTTCTGGAGCCAAAAGCCCAAATGAGAATTAAGCCATATCCCAGGCAACCACACGGTTGAGGATTCTTCGTTGCTGACACTGGAGACTTATATATATTTACTTTCACCTCTCATTTCGATGTCTGTAATTTGCTGATTGCATCTGGGCTGCAGGAAACAGATATTAGATCTGATAAGGCCTGCTGCCACTGAGGTAGGGCCATCTGTCTCCAGGATTTACGAACTGACAAAGAACATGGACAAGAGCATTCCAATGAGAGGGCAGTAAATCCCAGGGTTGGTACATAAATAAAGAGAAAAGAGACGTTCGGATGAACTACAATTCCAAGTGTTGTTCTCCCCACGTCTTCGGCACATCTTGACTCAGAGTTCTCTCTAGGAGAACCCCACCAGAGTTTTGGGAAACGAAGGAAGAAGACAATGATGTGAGCAAGCTGCGAAGGGATCTGACCAGTGTTGCTTCCCTCTTCAGAGTAACAGTGGGCTTTTGCTGCTGTGGGATTATCCATGTAGAATATTCTGGAGTCCTCTAAGGTCAGACTAGAACTGAAGGTGACACTCTTGTAGACAAGAGAAGCCACCATTTCCTCTCTTTTTGGGCAAAGTACAGTTCAGAGGCTCAGAAGCCAGAGAAGGCCTCAAAAGCCATCAAGGTCAAATAAGCAAGAAGAGTCTGCATGTTCTTGTGAACTAGAAGTCTGCCTGTCTGAGCCCGGCTAACTCTTATTCCTATGTCAAGGCCCCATGCAAAACCTTGTCCCTTTATGAAGCCGTCCATGACCACTGGCTGAGTTAGTCACGCCCTCTTCCCACAGTTCCCCATATATACCCCCCTAATAGCAGTGTTTAACACCAAGTAGAAAAATCTTTTATTTAGGTTTTTCTCCTCCACTGGATTTCACAATCCTTGGAGCCAGAGGTGAAGGTTTGATAATAGTAAGTCAATTTAGCACGACAGTTCTAAGTGCCCACACTCTGGAGAGGAAGAGACTTGGATTCAGATCCCGACTCTGTCACACAGGAGCTGAAAAACCCTAGGGAAAGTTACTTAACCTTTCTGTGCCTCAAGTCCCTCATCTGTAAAATGGGGATAAAATACCTGCCTCATGAGTTGTATGGTATGTGAATTATATCCCGATAAAGCTATTACCAAAAAAAAAAAAAAAAAAAAAAAAAAACCNAAAAAGCACTGACCCTAAAAGGTTGTACTAGGCGTGAAAGGAGACAGCATCTCTGTAAGTCCCACAAGCAGCCAGGCAGGTGTTAATGGTCAGCATGTGGCTGTTTTTTAGTGGAGAGACCCCATCATAACCACGGGCTCTGGATTCCCACAGCCCAACCCAGGCCTGGCACACAGTAGGGTTCAAGAAATGTTTGCTGAATAAATCAGACAAACAGACTTAGAGTGCCTCATATTCCTGACCAGAAGTGCTCAGCTGGTTAATTATACCCCTGGGAAAAATTAATATAACATAAAGCCTCCCGAGGATTAAACACTCTCTGCGATCTTAGAGCCAATGAGACGAATAGCATGACACAAGGGAGTGTCATAAATCATTAAGATCCCTAATTAGCAATTCTCAGCATCATTTTTGGACTGTTTGTGGTTAAAAGTTTGTAATGATATTCTTGCTGGGAAAATAAAACTCCGAGTCTTGTTAGAGGTGAGATGTTTTCCATTTTGTGACCAGCTAAATCTAAGTGGCGGCTAAGAAACAGATGAAGGAATTAAGTACTCCGTCCCCAACCCCAGAGTGGAGGTTATGGCTCCATGTAGGGAAAATAAGCGCCCAGAAAGATCTCCTGCCTCTTTGGTCCAACAGATTTCAGTCTGTAGCATCTTTAAAACTGCAAAGGCCATTAGAGATCACCTAGTCCAATGAGTCAAGTATTTTTAAGACATGGACTCCTTTGCCAAAGAATGTTTAATGGAAGAGTCCAACATATTCGTCAAACCAGGCGGCTTTGAGTGAAATCTGGAACTGGGGGGAGAAACCCATGGAGGTTCCCCTCACCCCTCACCCCCAACAGCAGCCTCCAAGAACCACCTGTGGAACCTCGGATGTCAGAATATTCAAAACTGAAGAAGACAGATTGTGAGAAGTTACCTGGAGTCTAGAAGGATGATGTAAATGAAAGCCAACACAGCCAATGAATTTGAGAAGCCCTAGATACTGGGTCAACAAATGCATGCCCCACAAGTTTCTGAATGACTAATACCCGGAGTTATGGCAGTGATGGCGTGGTGAGGAGAGTGGGGCGCCATAAATCTTCCTGGGGCATCAGCTTGCCTCCTGGCATTTCTGTTAACCAGATGCAGAGCATCTTCTAGAGGGAGATATCACCAAGGGCTTTGTGCGAGTGTGGGGAGCTGACCCAGTGCAGCTAATGAGCACACACATTGGCCTCTTGCCCATTCTCGTGTACAAGGGAAAATCTCCCCAACGGTGCTCTGCTCTCCCCCTGGGGTGGCCTACCTTGGGCTGGGAGATGCTGTTTTCCTTCCCAAGGTAGTCCACGATCCCGAAGATGCACAATGGCCCGGCGAAGCCCAGCAGGTCGGCCAAGATGCGAAAAGTGCTGCTGAGGACCAGGCGTCTCCCGAAGGCGTGGCAGAGTGCCTGCCAGATGGCCCGGGCCCCCTGCGTGCTCTGCGAATCCTTCTGCTGCCCAGAGAGAACCCACAGCCAGGTCAGAGGGGCTGAGGGCCTGTTCACGGCAGGGCCCGGCCTCCCAGGAAGTCCCTGGCTCCTGCTGCCTGGGGAAACCCAGTGGCCACATTTGCTGCAAACAGGTGAACCCCAGGATGAAATCACTGAGTCGCCAAGTGCACAATTAGGTGGGCCCTATCAACACCAGCATGGTCCAGATGGGGAAACTGAGGCCAGGTGCTCGATCAAGGTCACACAGCTGGTCAGGGACGATGTGATGAGCACAGCACTGCAACGAGGAAGTGGCATGTGGCACGCTCATTCGTCACCACCTGCGATTGCGTCTGCCTCAGTGTCTCCCCACAGTGCTAGTGCAGAGGCACTGAAGGAACACCGGCCTGGGAGCTGGGAGACTGGTTCTGCCACCTACCAGCTGTGGCCCAGCTCTGGGCAGCTCACAGCCTTTCTCAGGGCCTCCGTTTCCATGGCAGGGAGATAGGGAGACCCTGGCCTGGCTTAGCTGACAGAGCTCTTGGAAGTATCAGACCACTAAATCCGCCCCCCTCTTTAAAATGGGTGAAAATCCCACCTTTCTAGTCACTGAGCTCTAGAAGGAAGAACATGGGACATGAGGGAATTCAGTGGGGTCACTTCCCTTCTCAGGGCCTCAGTTTCCCCATCTGGACAATGAAGGTGTTTGTACAGATGGCCTAAATTGTAAGGGTCGTTTTAGCTGTGACTGTCCTATGAATCTTCTGGACTTGTCCCTGGTTCACTGTGTAACTTAGGGCAAGCCTCTTCCCCTCAGTGGGCCCTACTGGGGGTTTGACGTGATGCCTTCTGAGGTCCCCATCTGTGACTCTAACCTGGAGGGAGGGGAATGGATGGTGTGGCAGGGCCCCCACTGACCGCTTGGGTGTCGAAGGCCTCACAGAGCCGCTGGTAGTTGGTGAGGGCCCTCATGGCAATAGGTAGCTTCCCAATGGCGCGGAGATCAATGGGCTTCTTGTGGGCAGTCTTGATGAAAGCATTCATCCACCAGTAGGTGCCTTTGGACAGCAGGTTCACGAAGGGCTGCAGGAAGCGTACCCCCAAGTCCTGTAGGTCCTCAGGGGGCTTCACCTCCCTTGGTGACTTGAAGAAGATATATCTCTGTGGGGCACATGGGTCACCAAGGATAGGTAAATGAACTTCTCACACCTCTCCACTTTGCCCCAGAAAAGACCTGGGGTTGTGACATCTCATCCTTGACCCTGACCTCTAACATATGGGGCTATCTCTTGCCTATTCCCAGGAGAAGGATCACTCTGCACCTGTTAGCTACTAGTGCCAGGCCTCCTGACTTGTAACTCCTCCTTGAGGTCTACTCTGAATTCCTTTGGGTTGGGTTGAAGTTGGATTGGGGAAGAGCAGAAATCTCCATATACCATCCCATGGATCACAAATCTGAAGACACGACCATGTTTCATGTTGGGTTTGCAGAACCGTGGAGTCATGCAAACCCTGGCTCAAATCCTGCCTCCTCTACTTACTAGCAAGGTGACTTTGGACAAGGTCTCATCTAAAATGTTCCTTGTCTAAAAAGTGGGTGGTAGTTTCATCCCCAGGGTGATGTGAGGGTCAGTTGAGGAAGGGAATGTAGTTAGTTGGCTTTTGTACCCTGTACATCACCAATCAAAACAGTGGTGTCAGAGGAATGCAAATTCAAGTAGTACTTCATACTCATTACCCAAATGGGGCTGGCCCATTGCTCGTTGGAGGCAGGGAGAGGGTTTTATTATTCATTGCTGATAGATTATAGTCTTTCTGGAAGGCGATCTGCAACACTGATTGAAATTTAAAATACACAGACTATTTGAACTAGCAACTCCACTCCTTGGACTCTCTCCCACAGAAATAAAAGCAGCGATACATAAAGATATAAGTCTGTTTAATACATGATTATTTGTGAAGGCAGAAACTTGGCAATGAACCGAAGGCCCATCAATTGGGTAATGGCTGAAGAAATTATTGCTCATCTACATGACGGAATATTATGCAGCCATTAAGAAAACTAAGTTAGCCATACCAGACTTGGAGGGAGTCCTAAGAGAGATCTTTTGGGTGAGAAAAACAAGATGCAGAAACTATGTATAATATGATCCTATTGTTATAAAATTAATATTGAGAGGAAAAACCTTTACTCTTACATGTGTTGAGAAAAAAGAACCTTAAATAGATACAAATATATGGTATTCTATTAATAAAACCAAGAGTGGAAGGGTACATATGAGGTAACTAATCGGGGTTACCCGGGGAAGGAAAGGTCCGAGGAGTGTAGAACAGGGAGAGGGGAGAGAGGGAAAAGCAGTAAACAAAAATGATAGAGAAACACGACAAAACACACGTATACGGCCACATTTCGTCATTCAGGAATATGTGTAACTATATGAATACATTAAAATAACTCCTCTCCCCCAAAACAGTAACAAAAACAACAGAGCTCAGCGAAGTCAGTCCTTGAAGCTCTTTTCCCTCTCTATGGGATTAAACCTAGACTCTTTTGACCTTGGCTAACACTTCCTATCACTTCCATTCCCTCTGGGAGCTTGGGGTAGAGGGCAGCTGGACCAGAAGGAAAGTTCCTCTTAAACCTCTCCCACTGGTCTCAACTCCCCTTTGGGGGCTGCTAAAAGAGGCTGGCTCCTTCTAGGGCTCGGCTAAGAAGCAGGGCAGGGGCCCACACCCAGGGACAGGACTGATCGGAGGTGCCACGCTGGCCCCGGTGTGTGCTGTGGTGGGGGTTGGGGTGGCCCAGCAGTGGCCTGCTTACCCTCACCCTGATGACATTGACCTCCACCAGGAGCAGCATCCCGTAGAGGACCACCAGCAGCCCCGTGAGGCAGAAGCGCAGCTGTGAGAAGCTGATGGAGTGGTCATAGAACTTGACGAACTTGATGGTCTTGGTGATGAAGGCCAAGGTCCAGTAAACTAGCAGGGCTGCGGGCAAGAGCACGTTGTGTGTGGCTTCGCATCCATACACACTCACACGTGTGCGAGGGTGTGGGAGAGAAGGGGAGAAAAGAAGTGTGTCAGGGAGGAGGCATGTGTGTGAATGAACAAGCCCACGTCATGGGTGTGAGCGCGCATTTCAGAGTAAAGGACTGTGTGTGTCAATCTGTAAATGTGTTATTTTGAGATGGTGTACGTGCATTAAAACATTCATGATGGGTACATTCAAAACATTAATAATCTTGCAAGTCGAGCTGTCTGGTAAGTCTGCCAAATTTCCCTTCACAGTAATTAAGAAATTATTTTCTCGGTTTAACTAAGTCGCGGGCGCTGTGCCACGTGAGCTCTTTAAGTGTTATCTCACTTAATCCTTACAATCGCTTCGTGAGGGGAGAGCTACCAGCACCTCGGACTGGACGGACGAAGGAAGCCAGGCTCAGGGACCTGACCAGTCAAGTGGTGGCACTGGGCCAGGCTGACCCGGAGCCCACGGCCGGTGGCTCCATCCTATAATGGTTTGCTTGTGGGATTACCAAGCTGGGATGATCTTAAAGGTTCTTCAGTCTGCTCTTTCATTTTACAGATGAGGCAACTGGGACCCCAAAGAGGGTGTAACCTGCCCAAGCTCCCTGCAAGCTTGAGTGTGTCTGGTCCAGAGCCCACGGCAGCATGATGGTTCTCCTCAAGGAGCCTGGGGGGGGGGGGCGGGGGTTACAAACAAGTCAGTCACAGCTCTGTGGGGCAGTGTGTATAGTGGTTGGAGCAGGGCCCTGCAGCCAGGTACATCTGGGCTCAGATCCTGTACTTCAGCAGCCGTGTGACTGCGTATACGTCATTTAACCCATCCGGGGCTCAGTCTCCTCACCCATGAAATGGGGATAATAATAGTACTCCCCTGAAGGCTGTTGTGAGCAATGTATGGAATGCATTTGGCACAGTAGGCCTGGCACATGGTGGGTGCTCTTTGGACATCAGCTGTTAATATTTGTTATCGTCTCCAGATTTCACACCTGGGGCCATAAACGTCAGAAGCTAATCTCTAAATTCTCACCTCCACTACCACCAGCTAATGCACCACTGCTAGCTGGCACCAGGAGAAAGCAGCAATAACTAGTCCCCTTTAGGAGACACTTTAGTGTGGGGAGCTCTTTCCCCCTCGCTCCCTAGCGCTGTAGGCAGACAAGGTCAGCCTGAATCTCCTAACGCTCCCCTCTAGTGGGACCACAGAGAAGGAGACACCTTCACCCTGCCATCCATCCCTAGGTGGGTCCTATGAATGCCAGGGCCTCTCTTGGAGACCAAACCTGGGGCCTGCCCCAGTCTACGTCTGGGCTAAGAACCACGCCAAGATGGTGAACTTGCCCAGGGAAGGACGAGTGCCCTCTATCTCGGGTCCCTGGGTGGGACTGGGACAATATTCCCCTCAGCTTGCTGTGGTCCCCAGGTCACAAGGATCCCACAGCTAGAGGCCATCACGTTACCTTCACACCTCTTTGGTCTTCATGAGGGTCACCTACAGAGGCCCAGACTGGAAAATATGCCTCACACAGGTCCTAACAGATGTGGTTTGATTTGCTCTTCATAACAACCCTGTGACATAGGCAGGGACTTACTATTCCTGTCCAGGTAGAGAAACTGAGATGCACAGAGGCTGAGTGTCATGTCCAAGGTCACACAGGGAGTGAGTGATGGACGGTCTAAACCCCAGGGTTAATTCCCCAGTGTCAGACATAGCAGCTCTCAGCCAAAACTTAGTGCTTGACTGAGAGAAAAGCAGAAAAGGACTGTGGTATGACATAGGGGTTGCTGGCGAGGTTCAGGCTCTGAATCCCCCTTACCCCTGTGTCTTCCCTTCCCTTCTCCACACCCCACCTATTGCCAAGTTCTGTCTCCTTTACCTCCTAAACACCTGGGTCAGCTGGGTCACCATCCTGTTTCCCGGGGGGGGGGGGGGGCCATCTTTTCTCCCCTTGGGCCCTTTCCANGGGCGCCATCTTATCTCCCCTTGAGACCTTTCTCATGGTTTTCCCACGTTCCCTCTTGCCCACCTCCGGTCTAGCTTCTGGAGAAATAAATCTGATCAAATATGAACTCACACACTCATGTTCCTAACAGCATTATTCACAAGAGCCAAAAGGTGGAAGAGACCCAAGTTTTCTTTCAGATTTCCTAACATGTTTCTCCCGCCTCAGGGCCTTTGCACGTGCTATTCCTTCTGCCTGCAACATTCTCCTCTCCCTTCTCCTGGTTTGTTCCTACCTATCCTTCAGTTCCCAGCTCAAAAGTGACTTTTTCACAGAACATTTCCTTGTTCTCATCTGGGGCCTCAGGACCAAGGTTACTTTGTGGGCCACAAAGTAAGCCACATCAGGGTTCACCTTTCTGCAGGACTCTGGAACTGTGACCAGACAGGAGTCTTCTCAGAGGACCAGCTCTTCCCCCAATACTCACTGCCCTCAATCCCTGGAGCTCATAGGATGCATCGTTTCTGCTTTGACCTGTTCTAGAATTTCTGGCTCTGCAGAGCACACCTCTAACAAAGGGGAATGGAGGGAGTTAGTCCTTATTCTTTGGAGAAAGAATGGTCCATCTATGGGTGGTAATTTGTGCTTTAAAGAAAGAACATTCATTATGTGCTTTCCGGAGAATGAGAAAATAAACTTGCCAGATGCCCAGACAGGATGTTTCTAGGGGCACTGGTCAGCCAGGTCCTGGGGTGAATAAGGGGTTCTCTGTACGGGAGGAGCTGCCCCAGAAGCTTCAGGAGAGGGAGGCTCTCTGATGTCTGTACCTACCATTACTCTCTCTCAACTCCCTGCTCCCTAGTTCCCCAGACACACTCTCATAGTGTCACCCAGGTGGGGGGGTCCCCTGGATGACTATGGCAGAACCCAGCTTCCACCTTACCCTGGAAGGCTACGATTAGCTCGGGAAATGCCCTCGGCCCGCCCATGACACCATGCTGTCTCTGGCCGAGCACAGAGTGTTCCAGACTCCAGACGTCAATTAGATGTTGTGACTCCTAAAAATCATACCCTGACTTAATGATACACAGTCTGACCACAGCCTAGATGTACAGCCGTGACCTTAGACATGCAGACGGAGCCAAACACAGAGGCAGATTTCCAGATTTGTACCTTTGGCCCAAGCAGTCTGAAGACTCTTAGACACACAGTCTCAGAAGTGGTTAAGGACCTGCCTGGGTGCCAGACCCCTGGGATCGAAACTCGACTCTGCCCCTTGACTGGTTGGGCAGACTAGTGTAAGTCATGTAACCTCTGGGTCTCCATTTCCTGTTGTGTAAAGGAGATGTAATAGTGGTACTGACCTCATAGTGTTGTTGTAAGGATTAAATGAGTTAATATATGTAAAAGGCTTAGGAGACTGATGCATAGCAAGTGTTAAATGAATGTTGGCTGTTGTTATTTGTCACCTCTCTGAGTTCAGTGTCCACATCTGTAGAATGGGTATAGCAATGATACCAATAAGGAGATTGTGGAGATCAAGTGAGATAAGGCACGTGAGGAGCTTAGCACCAAGCCTGGCATATAGTACATGCTTAATAAACATCAGCATTCATTGCTATTGTTTCTGGCTGGGACCCCAGCCACACAGTGTCAGGTCTCATTAGGCACTCCTTCCTGAATCTTTCTAAATGTTCACAAACTGCAGGCTCCAGTCCTGGGGTCTTTCTCTTCTCTCTCCAGGGGACCTCAGCCAGGCTCAAGCTTTAGATGCCACTTGTAAGCCCCTGACCTTGGAATTCATATCCCCAGTCCTGACCTCCCCTGAATGCCTGACTCATTTCTCTAACTGCCCACCTGACACTTGAGTTTGTTGTCTCAAACTCAACATGCCCAACCCCCCCCACCCCAATCAAATCCCCAAACCCCAGCCCACGCTCCTTTGCCATGTCCATTATTAATACCATCATCTGCCCAGGTGCTCAGATCCAAAGCCTAGGAGTCTTCCTTGTTCCTCTCCTGGCCCCTGACTTCATCTCCTACCATTCCTCCCCTTTCTTGGCTTTGCCCACACTGGCCTATTTGCTGAATTTGTTCCTACCAGAAGGCCTTTGCACGTGCTGTTCCAAAGCATGGAAAATTCTTCCCTGAAATATGTGCATGCTCACTCTTACCAGAGACCTTTCCTGACCACCCTCTATAGACAGCAACATCTCAAGTCCTTGCTCAGCTTTATTTTCTTCATAGCATCTTTCCTATTTGTTTATTCACTGCCTCTGCTTGTCGGTCTCCCAACGGGAGGCAGGGATTTTTTTCTTCTCCATTTCTGAACCTCTAGTGACCTAGAACAGTGCTTGACATGTGCTAAGTGCTCAGTAAACAGTATCTGGAGAAATGAATGAAGGTAACTATCCCTCTCCCGCCCCCTCCCGCTCCCCTACCTATCAGCAGCTTGGGGAAGTTAGAGGTCTCGATGTTGTGATAGTAGACCACGGAGGTGACAGCGGCCATGAACGCCATCCCCGCTGGCATGTACAGGTGGAGATGGCGGGACTCGGTCACCCTGGCGGGGGGGAGAGAGAAAGAGAGATTGGAGGTAGATATGCCAAGTGCCCCAACAGAGCAGCCCAGCCCTGCATTTAGGGCTCAGCACACAGTAGGGCCTCTGGCTCATATGCAGTCCCTGTATTGGCAGCTCCACCGAGCCCAAACATACCCCAAACATGCCCACTAGTTAGGGGTCCAGGAGTCCACATGATGATGCTATGAGGGCTCAGTGCCCAGACTCTGGAACTCATGGCCTCCTCTCCCTGGGTTCATGCGTACAGAACCCAACATGGGGAAGCCGGCCTTGGCAGTCACAGCTGCAGAGCCTCCAACCTGGAACCCCTCTCTGGAAGTGAACGTAGCTGAGTTCCCGTTTGGGGTCCCCTGGGCAGTACAGGGGCCTGTCCACCACAACTCTCTCAGGGATAGCCCCACTTCCCATGAACAGCAAAGTCAGCGTTGGCACCTGGCCCCATGTGGTGTAACGACAACACTGGTAGTCAATATTTATCGAGCATTTACCCCGTGCCAGGCACTGTTCTAAGCACGTGATGTATATGAATTCACTTAATCTTCATGAAATCCCATGTAGTTGGTACTCTCAGTATTCTCATTTTACAGTTGAGGAAATGGAGGCATAGAAACGCTAAGTAACAAGCCCAGGGTCATTGCTTTTGTTTCCTCCCTGGGGATGGTGATGGAGGCCAATACCAGTTTATCCCCTCCCCAGTATAGCTCCGAGGCCTCTGTGGTGGGTGGGCTCTGATCTGGTGACAAGACCTGAAGGGAGCCTGAGTTCTCTCAGACATCACGCCGAGTGTCCCCACACCTGGTGAGGAAGCTCCCCGTGACTGGCCTGACTGGCCCTTCCACGGCTCCCTCCTACAGAAAGCAAAACTCACATTTCTCAGCCTGGGACCAAAGGGATCCAGTGATACAGCCTCAAGCCACTCTTTCAGCACCGCCCGGCCTGCTCTTTCTGCTGAAGCCATTTTGGGACCCCCTCCACTCCCAGAAGGCCCCCTCCAATCTCCTGCCTCAGTGATGCCCTTGCTCGCACTGCTCTTTCTACCCAGGATGCCAAGCCTCCCTGCCCTCGAGCATCCCCCAAGAAGCTGATGTTAGGGAGGGGCAGCCATGCTCAGAGCTGTCTAACGAGGCGGTCTAGGGCAGTGATACTGCTGATGGACTGAAGGCTAAGACCACAAGGAGCAGGTAGACAACTAAGAAAACCTTCAGAGAGGAGGCTGGACTTTGAAGGATGAACAAGAGTTCAACAGAGAAGGAGGGAGGACACAAGAGAGCCATGTGGGGGCCCTAAATAGTCTGGTAGGACTAGCATATAGATATAGAGGCACTATAGGCTGTTTATCAAATAACATGTTCCCCTTCTGCTTTGCTAAAAGAACCACAGGTTTGTTCTAGCAGCAATGTGCCCAGCCCTGGGGAATGATGGTGATTGGTACAAGCAGTCACCCAATGCCACACCCCTTTGCCAGTGATTGGTCTAAGGGTGGCCATATAATTCAATTCTGGCCAATGAGATGCAAAGGAAAGCCGGCAGAGGATGATTTCCAGCATAAAGAAGAGACATGTGGGAGCATGTCTTCTTTGTCCTTGCCTTCCTCCCTAAGTGATGCCTGGACCTAGGCAGCCATCTTGCAACCATGGGGAAAGATATGGCAGACACACAGAAAGATGGGAAGAGGCTGGGTTCTTGATGACATTACTAAGTCACCAAACCAACTAGAGAGGCGACTTCTAAACTTCTTGTTAAATGAGTCCATAAATGTTGAAATTCTTTAAACCTTAATTGGTGAATATTCTCAGCAAAAGGTTTTTCCAGGAGGCACAAGGCAATCAGTCACTAATGGGGTCACTGAGAGCAGCCAACATCCTGTGTAGGGATCTTCAAAACTCCTGCCTTTGTACTCCTTGAAGTAAGTTTTTGAAAAACTCTATATTCCCTCACACATTTTTAAGTGCCATCTTAAATGTTATATCACAAGTTTGAATAAATTCAGTTTTTTGCAATAGGAGGTAGAAATGATAAACATTTGATATACTTAAATAAGCTGAAGAATAAACAGAGTTGAAAGAAATATTTCATGACATGACTTAACAAAATAGACTTTGGCTCCTTTACTGAATAATATACACTAAATTAGGTTAGACATTAGGTAAAAGTTTTAGGTATGGGCTTTTTCCAGTGTATGGTGATCTAGGAAAACATTCCAGTTACATTGCTAAAAAAAGTGTTTCTTCTCTAACTTGTACTGCTTTGGTTGTTCTAAATTCAGAGCATCACACAAAAATAATACCCAAAGGAAGAGAGGAAACCTTACAAATTTTAAGAGACCTTAATTAACCAGTAAGTGAGGCTTACCCTAAACTAAACAAGAGTTTGAAGACCACTGCTTTAACTAGTCCCCACTGCCTCCTGCCCCTACACTTCCAGGTAGGTCTGCAAACCCAGGCCAGGTGGACTGGGGGTGCCAAGGGCAGGGTCTGTGGCTTCTCTTCCCATCTGCTCCCTTCCTATGTCCTTTCTTCATGCTTGCCTGCCCAAGACTGTGTCCCCACAGATGAAGACCAACAAAGACCAGGTGACAAGGGTCCAGTTCAAGAGCCAACCTGCCTGCTGGGGAGGGAATGCCAGTTTGCACTGAGCTGGGGGGAGATATGGGACACAGAGGCAGCTCCCCACAGGAGGGGCTGCTGACAGCAGGCAGGCGGGAGTCCCTGACCTGATTCATTCCAGCCTCCCACGTTCTGGGAAAGTACTCTCTGCCCAGGGCTCTGCCATTCCATTTCTGCATCCCGTCTATGCTCTAATTTCATCCTCCATGGCCCTGTGATGTGGGCAAGGCAGGGATGATGATGATCATTTCACAGGTAGAGAAAGTAAGGCCCAGAAAGCTTGAGTGGCTGGCTGGTCCAAAGTAGGGAACAGAAGCCCAGCAGATGACCCAGGTCTACCTTCTCCACAGGCGGGGGG
>LNAC01000062.1:4915381-4953989 GCA_002007465.1 Ailurus styani
CCGCTACCTGCCGGGCCCGGGGCGGGGGGAAGGGGGCGGCCAGGAACCGGAGCGGCCCGGCCGCGCTGGACCCCCGCGTTCCAGCTGGTGCGGCCCGAGCGCCCAGATGTGCTTGGGGACGCTCTGAGTGCCCCGCTGCGCGCGTGTGCCGGAGGAGAGAGGGAAGGCAGGCTGGGTGGGTGGGCACGCTCGAGTCTGGGTGGGAGGGGGTGGGCAGAAGAGACGGGGGTCCGAGTGGGCTCCCGGGTGGGCGCGTTCGGATTGGGAGTGCGAGTTGCTCACTGCCTCGGGCTGAGAAGTGGGCTCACCTGGACTCGGCGAAGGTGGACGCAGTTAGACCAGAGGGTCCTAGTGGGGGCAGAGTGGAGCAAGCCCTCACCCGACATGAGTAAGAAAAAGCAGTGAAGATCATTACCTTGGGGAACATTTGGCATATTTTTCAAAAGTGGTCCCACGTGCGGGGCGCTCATAGGTGCCTTAGGGTGGATCCAGCGCTTTCACAAAGGGGATCTCTCAATACTCCTGCTAAGTACAGGTTATGATCTCTCCCGTATTTCTGATGAGGCAATGAGGCTCAGGGAGGTTACCTGACTGACCCAAGATCTCACCGCCAACAAGTGGGGAAGCATAACTGAACCCAGTTCCTCAGATCCCCTCTTTCACCCCCACCCATCTCCCTCAAGCATGCATCTAATACATAAGAACATTCCAAGACTGTCAGGTGAATGGGTAGAATGGGTCCCTGCCCAAGGCTGAAAAAGAGGCACTTAGGGAATTAAATCCAAGGAAAGCAATGGGAGGCAGCAGGAGGGGTGGAAGAAGAGAATGTCACCCTCAGCTGTATTCTTAACCTGATACCACAGGCTTGAGGAGTGGCAGGGCCTGGTGGAATTATAAAGACAACGCAATGAATTCCTACACCTTTGGAGAGATTCTCACAGGTCCCTGGCCAAAAAAAAAAAAAAAAAAAAAAAAAGTTTACATCCTATGAAGAAAGAAGGGAAAATGGGATTTTAGTTTGGATTTTAGAAGAATTCCCTGAGTTAGGGATATGGAGAATAAATACACATGTTCTCAGGGGGCGTAGGGGGACACCAAGGGAAGCTCTTTCCAGCCCTTTTCCCTAGGAGCTTATCAGAGCCTATTCTTAGGCTGCTTTGAGGCTCCTAGCTTTTATAGGATGCTGTCAGGCGAGGTCTCAGCTCTGCCTCAGGCTCTGGGAGAGGGGAGAGCAGAACCCTGGCAAAGGGCTGGTGCAGTTGGGTGAAAAGCCTAGGGAGAGCAGAGCTCAGGGTCCGAAGGCCTCTGTTAGTCTCTGACTCTGGAATGTCTCAGAAGCTGCAAGATGCTTCCCCCAGTATCTGCCAGGATAGTGAAAACTTGGTGGGAACAAATTGTCCAGCACTGGCAGCAGGAGTTAATCTGGGGGACAGAGCCTCTGAAAAGGTGATTGCTGAATCTGTGTAGACAAGTTGGGAAAAGTTATGAGATAATGTCAGGTGAAAACCCAGGAAACAAAATTGTGTGTTTCCTGTGATTATAGCCAAATTAAATATGTATGTTCGAATGCAAGTCTTCAGGGGAGGCTCAGAAGTGGAAATGGCTGTTGCATTAGAGCACAGTGTGGTATATACTAGCTACCATTGCTATTACTACTTTAAAAGTTATTACTGCTGTTATTACCATTCTCTTTCTGTAAGAACGAGATGACCACGGTGCAGAGACATGAAATGATATGTATGCCCATGGTCACCTAATAAGATTTTTTTTTTTAAGTTTTTTTTTGTTGTTGTTCCACGTTTTTTCTTCAAACTTCCTGTGAGGCTGTCATTTTATTTTTGTAGCTGTAATTAGTTTTTTCACACTTTCCGGAATGCTATTTTTCCTTTTAGTGGTGATAATATATGTGTTTTTAAAGAATAAGACCCGATCCTGGCTCTACCACTACTAGTTTGTGCTATGTGGGACAAGTTATTATTCTGTGCATCGGTTTCCTCCTTTCTAAATGAGGAAGATAATAATACACACCCCAGAGGAGTAAAATGAAATCACAGGTATAAATATGCTTTGTAAACCAGGAAGATAGCCCAGGCTACTTCCTCAAATGGTGTGTCCCACACCTGGGACATCCTTAGTCACTGAAGGTTATTCAGTGGTCTCTCCTTTCCTTGATATTCAGCTTGGCACAACCCACACACTTTGCTCTTCTGGGCCATTTGACATTAACAAAAGGCCAGGTTCAACCCAAGCTGGACTCATGTGTGAAGGACCTAAGGAATCATCAGCTGGGACTAAGAGTGTTTGGTCTGGAGACTAGAGAGGGCACCACGTTTGCTGTCTCTAGCACAAACCTGCTGTGTGACTGTGACCAAATTCCAACCTTCCTATACCTAGCTTTATAGAGAGGATACTCATCACACTGCCCACCATGTGGGTGCTAGAGTTATTTTGGAAAGTGTGGAGTCAGGTGCACAGGAGGCATGGAAAGACTTCTGCTATAGTATGTATTATAATCTTGGAAACAATTCAAATATTCATCAGTAGAGGGCTGGTTAAAACAAACCAAACAAAAACCATGGTAATATCCATACTGTGGAATCCTGAGATAGTACAGAGAATAAAGTAGGGTTATATATCCTGACATGGAAAGATGTCCAAGGCATAGACGTGGAGCAGCCTGTGTAGCATGAAACCATTTATTTTTACAACAGGAGGCATGGAGCTACACATGTCTCTGTAGGGAAGCGCTGGGTCTCATGCTTTCCCACTTCCAACAAGCCTGCATGCTTTTGATGTAGGGCACCAGAAGAAGGGCAGGCACCAGAAGAGCTTACTCTGAGCAAGAGTATTCCCCTTGGGGAATGTTCAGCCTTCCTCCCGGCAAAATGGAAAACCTGGGATGGCTTTCAGAGACCTGGATTCTTCCACCCACGTGTCTACTGGGTGGGTGTGGCCGTAGGCAGGGCTCCTCCCTTCCTTTGTGCAGGGAAAGGGTTGGAGCAAACCTTCAGAAAAACTCCCTTCCAGCCCCGAGGTTGTTCAGGCTTCAGTGCCTTGTCTTTTTTTTTTTTTTTTAAGATTTATTTATTTATTTATTTATTTGAGAGAGAGAGAGAGAGACAGAGACAGAGAGACAGAGACAGAGACAGAGAGAGAATGGGGAGGGGCAGAAGGAAATGGTGACAAGCCGATTCCAGGCTTACAGTGGAGCCTGTGGTGGGGCTTGATCCCCACACCCTGAAATCGTGACCTGAGTGGAAATTAAAAGTCGGGGGCTTAATCAACTGAGTCACCCAGGTGTTCCAGTCTCCTGTCTTTATCTGGCCAACTGGGTGTGTCAGTGACCATGGCAGAGGGGGTCATCAGGATGATAATGGTGACATCATACAATGAGGTGGTATTTCAAGAAATTAACCCTTTCAATAGCTCCAATCAACAATGAGCTGATTAAAAACAAAACCAAAAATCCACACACTATGCAACAAGTATGGAGAATAAAGCAGGCGTATCTGTACAGACCGGAGCTGTCTTTTCCACCAGCCCCTACCCTCCCCCCTTCAGGCAGGTGACTATGAAACTGGGGCCAAGTGGAAAGCAGACAGTTGCTGTGTCAAAGCCTGTGTCCACAGGGAAGCTTAGAAGACTGTAAAATCACTAAAAGAGAGAATTGAATTAGAGATAAACTGCCGTGGCTGGAACCTGGGAGGGAAAAGTCATTTCCCCTTTCATCTCCATTTTGCCCTATTGTCAAGAGGAGGGAAGGGGAGGGAGTTCTAGAGAACAAGCCTGTGCCCAGTCTTCCTGCCTGGCTTCTGTGCATGCGTGTATATTGGGCGGGGAAGGGAGTGGGGAAGCTACCCAGCAAGGGAATGGCTGTGTGTAGGCTGTGCCAGAAAATCCATATCAGAAATATTTCGAAGAAAGTTTCCCTTGCCCCAGGGCAGGGCCACCAGACTGAGAGACAGGTGGCCTCAGCCATTCTTGCATGGGCGTTTGCTGCAGAAGCAGGATGGAGCCTCCCCAAGTCTCTCGGCACCGCATAACTGGGGAAGTGTGGAAGAAACTTCTAGAAAGCCCCATGTTAATGATTTCTGCCCACCTGGTGGAGCGGGGGCTTGAAATAGAAATTCAATCAAGTTCTTGTTCTTGTCCTCTGAAGGTTTGGTCCAGGACCACACCATAGTAGCAACCCAGAAAGGTGACTGCATGCATGGCCTAGTTGCTCTATATCCTCGAGGCCCACTTGTGGTCAAACGCATTCTCTCATGGCATCCCCCCAAAGGCCCAGCTCCCCACTGCACGGATTAGAAGTGGAGGCTTTACTGGACTCTCCATGGGGAGGTGGAAAGACATGATTCGCATACCTCACAGAAGAAACTTAGTAAAATCCCATCATTTCTTTACCCCCAAAGGTCTTGTCCCTTGTGTATATCTCATGTCTCCTCTTCCTTTCTTTCACACAGTCTTCCCGAAAAAACATGCTCCTCATTTTTTCCAGGGCGATTCAGCATTTGCCTTCAGCTTGCATACCCACTCGGGGTTTCTCAAGCACACTTCATTTCCCTTCCCAACCCTGCTGTCTTTCTGGACAGATGGAGTTGTGGGGGGGATAGGGAAAGAGAATAAGATGGTCTCCTTTTTGTTTCACCAACATTTGCTGAGTGTGTTTAGTTATGTGCCACACACTTTCCCTATTTTATATCACAGACGACTGCCTAGTAGTTACTATTAGCAGAGAAGACTGGGGCTCAGAGGATCTTTTCCCAAGATCACACAGCTGGGAATTGGTAGAGAAAGGATCTAAATCTGGTTATGCTCAGCTTCAAAAAGAGTGTGCTGTTAACCACTTCCCGAAGGGATGCTGGGGCTGCCAAGGATTCTTCTGTCCCTGAGACTATCTCCTGAGGAGGGAATGCAGACCCCAAAGGACTGAACTTTGGGGAACCCTCCCTGTCCATCTGCACATTTGCCTTTTCTCCGTGTTAGGGACCAGAGGAACTGCCCAGTCACCGCACTGGTTACTGGCATCGAATGGGTGGGCTTGAGTGCCAGGGGCCCTGTGGACTAGGGCCTCTTCCTGTGGGAGAAGCGGGCACACAAATGACCCTGTGATGATTTGCTTTGGAGACAACTCCCACTAGTGACTAACGGGAATGACTGCATGTGAGTGGCCCAGGGATCCCATAAGGTGCGCTGGCTTGCCCCTGTCCCCGCCTGAGGCCACGCAGCGCCAGAACCTCCATCTGGGCTCAGCCACAAAGGATGCCTCTTTCTGGAACAGCTTGTCCCCTGACAGGTGCCTCTGGCAGACACAGCAAGCCTCTGCTGCCTGGGCCTGGAGGCCCTGTCAGAGCCGGGGCTGAGGCCAGGTGAGGCAGGTGCTGCCGGACAAACTGTCGCAGCTTCCTCCCCTCCCTGCAGAGGGATCTCAGCTCCTGTCCCCTGAGCAGAGGCTCCTGGACCCAGACTCTGTGCTGGAGAAGTTCAGGTCCTAGTTCTACCCCCAACCAGGCTTCCCTCCCTGACCCTCAACTGTAAAAGAGGAAGCATAATTCCCCCCTTATAGATCATGAGGTCTTCTTGCCCCAAATGCCAAGACACTGATTTCTTCTTCCTTCCCTCCCATCCCGGTTTTATTGAGGTATAATTGACATTGTATGCATTTAAGATGCAACATAATGATTATATACATATATGATATATATAATATATATAAATGATTACTATATGAGTTCACTTAATATCCATTACCTCACATAAATCACAAGGATTTTTCTCCTTGTCATGAGAATTTTTAGAACCTACTCTCTTAGCAACTTTCAAATATATAATACATTGTCGTTAACTATAGTCATTATGCTACACATTACATCCCCCAAACTAATTTTTCTTATAACTAGCAGTGTGTACCTTTCAATCACCTTTACTCCCTTCCCCCACCCCTCATCTCTACCCCCTTTCTCTGGTGACCCCTAGTGTGTCCTCTGTTTCTGTGAGTTCAGCTTTCTTAGATACCACATGTAAGTGAGATCATACAGTACTTGTCTTTTCTCTGACCTATGTAATTTAGTATGATGTCCTCAAATTTCATCCAAGTTGTCACAAAGGGCAGGATTTCCTTCTTTTCATGGCCAAGTGATATTCTATTGTATGTGTATATCACATTTTCCTTATCTATTCACATATTGATGGACACTTAGGTTGTTTCCATGTCTTGGCTATTATAAATAATTCTGCAACACTTTCTGATTTTTAACAATTGATTAAGTTCCTACCTCGAACTTAAGTGGGCCAGAATAAAGTGCCAAACCCTTTATTGCATTGTCTGGTTTGATTGTCCTTTCCCTTTAAGACAGGTGGTATATTTGTCATTACACAGGTGAGAAAAAGGCAAAGAGGAAAACCCACTTGCCCAAGGACTCCCAGCAAATTAGGTAGCAGAACCCGGTTACCACTTGGATCATCCTACATCCTACTGAGAAGTGGGTGGGTCGGGGGTAGGGGTGGGGTAAACAAGGAAGGCAGAAAAGGGTGTTGGGAGTGATCTAGTTGGAAGGGGGTGTGAGGCAGCGCAGGGGGAACTGTCGGGCAGTGGTGTCTGGAGAGCCAGTCCACGGTCCTTATTTAGACT
Organism: Ailurus styani; assembly: GCA_002007465.1. Lineage (NCBI taxonomy): Eukaryota > Metazoa > Chordata > Mammalia > Carnivora > Ailuridae > Ailurus > Ailurus styani. The sequence continues at coordinate 4,922,013 of LNAC01000062.1, forward strand.
TGGCTGCTTGAGCCTGTGCCTGCATTTAATGTACATGGCTGACTTCCTCGTGCACAGGTGAAACTCAGCACGTCAATAGAAGTAAGTGCGGGGCGTGTCAGTGACTGTGATTCTACCAGGGAGGAGGGAAGAAGACCCTTGTCTCTGGTTCCTGGGGAGGAAAAGACCTCTCTATTCAGGCAAGCAGAGACCTGGAAAGGAGGCAGGGTAGGAGGGATGGAGAGTTGGGGACGAGAAAGAGACTGACAGCCACTACCTAACATTTAACTGCTTGAAGGAAACATCGCTAAAGTACTCCCCTCATGCCTCACAGAATCAAAATCTATTTTCAGCTAAAATGAGTACATTAAAAATTCAAATTGGTAAATATGTTTCATTTTAAGCTTTTTGGATAGCCAAGTGTGCCCTTGAGAAGATAATCATTTAATGATGTGGGTGACCTGGGGCTTGGGCAAGGGATAGAGCCTGGAGAAGTTTTGTCTAAAAAAAGTGAGCCCAGTGGTTTGGAGAGGAGCGTCACCTTTTCCACTGGGCTAGAGAATTCAAATCAAATTCTTCTGCTGCTCAGCCCCCTGGTGGGAGAGGTTTGGGGAGGAGAGTGTTGAAGTGTTGCTTGCTCCCTTAATTGGGGGAAATAACCTGGTTCAAAATGGATGCTTAGGCTTATAACTGAAACAATTAGCCAATAAATTAACAGACATTTATTAAATATCCATCGGGTGACAGCTGGGTTCCCTTTTAACCCTGCAAAGTGAGTATTATTGTGTCCTTGGGAAACTGAGGCCCAGAGAGGCTAAGGAACCTGCCTTAGCTCACACAACCAGTGAGATGCATAGCCTAGATTGAAATTTGGGTTCAGTTGGGTCTGGAACCCATGTGCTTCCCATACCAGAGTTTCTCTGAGTGTGGTCCCTAGACCAGTAGCATCACCTGGGAATTTGTTAGAAATCTACTTAATCTGAAGTTCAGGAAGTAGAGTTTAGAAACCTATTTTAGCAAGTAGTCTATGTGATTCCGATGCATGCAATATTTGAGAACCATTGCTGTCTACCACATTGTCTCCTGATAAAGAATAATAACAGATTGTCTTTGTCTCTAGGGGCCTACAGTCTGGCAGGGAAGCAAGATAAATACATTTTTTTTTAAGTTGACTGACCTTGGAGAGGTAGAGCTCTGAAAGCTTTTGGGGGGAAAGGTGGTCTTGAGGGATGGCCCAGGCTGTACAGGTGAAGAAGGAGGGAGACTGTCTGGCCGGGGAGGGATATCAGTATGTAAACGTGGGGAGGCAAGAATACGACATTCCAGATGCTGTGAGTGAACAAGTGAGTCTTGCTGGGGTAGGGCACATTGAGAAGAGTCATGGAAAATAATGGGGGCTGGATTGCTAGTGTTCTGGAATTTTCAGCTAAGGAGCTCCCCACATAGATTCTGCCCCTACAGGTGGCCACTCTTCATTTGACAACACAATTTAGGGCACACCTGTTGTGTGTGCCCAGCACTGGGCAATGGAAGCTAAAACCAGGCTCTCTCACCCACTGACTACCTGCTTCTCAGCTGTCAGCACTGGGCTCAAATGTTACTTCCTTGCTAAAGACTTCCCTGAGTCTCCTCCAAGCTGGGTCACTTAAAGGTCCCTCCCTTGGGTCTTTTATACAGTCCCTGTCACTGCCTTTGCCACCCAGGGCCTTGAAGGTTCATTTGCGGTCTGTCTGTCCCACCGGGCTGGGGCTGCTTGAAAGCTGAGACCGAGTCTTAACGTGGCTTTTGTTCCAGCACAGAGCAGGTCCTCAGTCTCAATAAATATCTGATAATTGAATGAACGGGTGGACGAATCAATCAGTGGTAATGTTTACCCATGGGCATAACAGCTGTGTGCTTGCTCACCTCAGTGAAAAATTAATCTCTATAAATGGGATTCAACTTTCTCATTGACTTACATTACATCACTGAGGTCCATTTTCTTTGTTTTTGGCAGATTCTTCATTGATTTGTTGGCGTATCTTTATTGAGCACATACTGTGTGCTAGGCACCCCACTGATTGCTGGGGATACAGTAGTGAATACAGGGCTGACACCAGAGGAGCTCACTGTTCAGTCTTTTGGGAGTTCCTAACAGCTTGCTATTAAGTTTTTTGTTTTCATTGTCACCCTTTTATGAGAGTGGACTTAACCTCTTTTGAGTCAGAGATACTTTTGAAAATTGGGTAAAACCTTTGGATCACTTCTTCAAAAGGAGATTCAAATGCTGGGATTTATAACCTCTCCCTAAGTCCATCTGTTCACCCCGAGTTAGCAACTGCAGGCCTGAGGGCGCTGCTGGGTGGCTGTCTATTGGACTGTGCTGAGGGTTTGGGGCCACATCAGGCAGAATTTTGCTCCGTGGTTTCTGTCCAGTGAATGATGGGGCCTGAACAGTGGAATCTGAGCTGACTCTTCAGTCTCAGGATCGTTCTCGACAGAAGAAGAGTCTGTGGGCAGAGTGACCAGATCTCAGCACACAGGCAGAGAGGTGAAACTCTGCCTCCTCTGAGGTGACTGCCTTCATGGCTTGCCCGTGATGCTGGCTGAGAACCTCTGTTGTTTGCCCACCTGTGACCAGCGTGTGGGCTGGGGGAAACACAATTCCTTCAATTTCTCAGTGCTCTTATGAAATGCCCTACCCTCCCGATCCTTGCAAATGTATAAGAGAATAAAAGATAAAGATAGGGCACTTTTGTTTTCACTTTCCCTGGAAGTGCTTTGCCCTTCATATACCTTGAGAATCAGGTCTGTAGCCATTTGTCCAGATAATTGCTCATATCCAAAAGGATAGGGGCGCCTGGATGGCTCAGTGGGTTAAGCCTCTGCCGTCAGCTCAGGTCATGATCTCAGCGTCCTGGGATCGAGGCCTGCATCGGGCTCCCTGCTTGGCGGGGAGCCTGCTTCCTCCTCTCCCTCTGCCTGCCTCTCTGCCTACTTGTGATCTCTCTCTGTCATATAAATAAATTTAAAAAAACCTTTTAAAAAAAGGATAATAAGATGTATCCAGCAATACCACTTGTGGGCATATGTCCAAAATCATTGCAAACATAGTCTCAGAAAGATATTTGTACACTCGTGTTCATAGCAGCATTATTCGCAAGAGCCAAACGTGAAAGTAACTCAAGCTTCCACCCACAGATGAACAATAAGCAAAATGTGGTCTATCCACACAACAGAATGGTATACAGCCTTAAAAAGGAAGGACATTCTGACACATGCTACTGCATGGGTAAACCTTGTGAAAATTATGCTAAGGGAATAAAAGGCAAATACTGCAGGATTCCACTTATACGAGGCACCTAGAGTAGTCAAATTCACAGAGACGGAGAGCAGAATGTGGTTGTCAAGGGCTGAGAGGAGGAGAGAATGGGATGTTGTTTAATGGGCACAGAGGTTCAAGCCTGCCAGATAGAAAGTTCTGGAAGCGGACAGTGGTAATGGTTGCACCATAGTGTGCCTCTGCTGAATCACTGAACCGTGCCCTTAGAATGACTAAGACGGTAAATTATATGTTAAGGGTATTTTACTGCAATTTTTAAAAAGGATAATATAACTTCTCTTATCTCCCCAAGAGGGCCAAAATGTTGTAGTCCAGGACTGGGTTCCTGGTTAAACCCTTAAGATGCCAGAAGACTAGAGCTCTACCTCCCTACATGTATACATTCCAAAAATCTAGAGTGAGAATCTATGATCCTTTCCCTCGCTTTCTCCCCTCCCTTTTCTGGAGGGCAAGGGGGGATGGTTGCCTCTCTCCAGTGTATAAGTGGAAAAAATCCCTTGCTTTCCATCCTTTGCCTATGTAGTGCTCCACCACTTATGCAGGAGATTTTTCCAACTGGCTTTCATCACACGACATGTGGTAAGGTCTCGGGCCAAGGGGAAGCATGGTACAAACACACTTTTCATTTACTGAAAGGTAATTGATAGGAAACCTGTCTCTGTTACAGAATGCCTTATGTGCACACTCAGGATAAAATGAATAAAGACGCCTATTGAAAACCCAGCCTGTACACACACACACACACGTTCAGCTGGTGGCCTGCTGGGGAAGTAAGTGCTGCCTCCCTAGAAAGGGAAGGTGCATGGTGGGCTTTCTGTACTTATGCCTAGAGCAGAGGCAATTCTTCCCAGCTGCTATAGTTGTAAGTGGGGGGGACACAGGAGCAGAGGAAGGAACAAAGAGCCACCCTTGCGAAGCCCCATCCTTTGGGGAGTAATGGCTCCCAAGCTGCTCTTCTATAGCGTCTATGCCAGATTTTTAAAAAGTTAACATTAATTTGGGATCCAAAAACTCTTTCTAAGCATCTTATCTATATTCCTTTTGATTCTCATCATTCTAGGGAGTAGGTACTATTTATATCCCTTTTATCGTTGAAGAAAGGCAAGTAAGGTTGAAATAACACAGCTCTCACTTCTCAGGACATTTGGGAAGCAAGGGCTAGAACCCCTGTCTTTTGGCCCTTTAGAGTTCTGTGGTCACAGCAGACCTTCCTTTTCCCCATTTCTTGTCCCCAAGTGGTGGCCAAGGAGCCGCCCCGACAGCCAGTGGCTGGTGAGGGTTCTGCACACCATGTTAGTGTCCTGGCCTCTTGAACCACACGATCCTCCTGGAGTAGATCACAGGGAGAGAGGGAGCTTGTGGGGACCTTAGTGGATATTGCTTTGGGCCTGCCTGGACCTATTTCCCTTCCTCTGTAACAGCCGCCTGACATTCCTTTTGAAACGCACTCTTTCTCTTCACTCAGTCCCTGGGGCACTGGTGTGGCTCCATGGGTGGACATGGGACCCACACCTGGCCAATCAGGGAAGACCTTACCACCAAGTCAAGCTAACCAGAGTGAAACCTCAGGATTTAGCTGAGACTAATAGGATAGGCATATGGTTTTCTTACTGATGTTGTACTCTCTGTAGAATATGTTTTGAATGCTAGAGGCCATCTTGACATCACAGGGGAAGAGCTCATCTGAGAATGTAGCCAACTAGAGGACAGTAGAGACAAGAGATGGTGTGATAGGTAACTTTATGAGTCAACTTGGCGAGGTCACAGCATCCAAGTATTTGGTCAAATATATCTGGATGTTGCTATATGGGAATAGTTTAGATGAAATCAACATTTAAATTAGTAGATTTTGTGTGAAGACAATTATTCTCTATAATGTGGGTGGACCTCATCCAATCAATTGAAGGCTTTAATAGAAAAAGACTGATATCCTGTGAGGAAGAGGGAACCCTGCCTTCAGACTGCCTTGGAACTTGAGCTGCACCATCAACTCTTCCCTGGATCTCCAGCCTGCTGGTCTACCTTGCAGATTTTTGGGCTTGTCAAGCCCCACAATTGGGTGCACCAATTCCTTCAAAAATCTCCTTCCTGTTCTCTCTTTCTATCTCCCCCCTGCTTTCTCCAGAGAGCCCTGACAATTACAGATGGTCCAACAGATTTCTTATGCTTTTAACACTTGGTCCAGCCAGACATGACAGCAAGTACTCCTGGATTTTTCATTTAAGTGGTCATCCTGAATTGGATTTCCACCACTTACAACCCAAAGGGTCCATCTCAGGAGGACACAGACCACACTGACTGAGTTCTCTTTCCATGTCAGACCCAGAGTTCCCCTTTTACAGTCAACCTGGGCCTTGAAGGATGCATAGATGTTCATGCGGGCACAAGGAGGACAGGGTTGAGTGAACATGTGCAAAGACACAGAGAAGTGATGGAGTGTGGAAGCCCAGGAATCCAGAGTTCAGTGTGGCTGCAGTGAAAGAAGCGGTGGGCAAAAGACTGCAGTGGAAAAATTGTCAGGTAATGTAGGACTTTGAATGCCAGGCCAAGGAGTTTGAACTTTGTCGGGAGGACAGTGTGGACAGCAGTGCAGAGTCTGAAGGAGAGCTGGCTTTGGGCGGGGTCACTCTGCAGTGTGAGGGACACAGTGAAGCAGAGAGAAGGTAGAGGCAGAGAGGAATGATTTTCTGTCTGGAGTTTTGCCCAGTGCTCCTGAAATCATCTTCTGTATGTCCTTTCTTTCTCACCGGCTAGGACAGCACAGGGGTTAGTGATAAGGGCTTCTGCAGCCAAGTCTGTGAGCTCTGCCACTTACGATCTAAGTCTTGCTGTCTCAGTGTCCTCAGTGAAGATTGTCTATCTCTTAGTAATATCTTTTTTTTAAAAGATTTTATTTATTCATTTGACTCAGAGAGAGAGATTACAAGTAGGCAGAGAGGCAGGCAGAGAGAGAGGAGAGAGGAGGAAGCAGGCTCCCTGCTGAGCAGAGAGCCCGACGTGGGCCTCGATCCCAGGACCCTAGGATCATGACCTGAGCTGAAGGCAGCGGCAGTAATATCTTTTTTAAAAAAGATTTTACTGGGCGCCTGGGTGGCTCAGTCGGTCGAGTGTCTGCCTTCGGCTCAGATCGTGATCCCCAGGGTCCTAGGATTGAGCCCCACATTGGGCTCCCTGCTTGGCAGGGAGCCTGCTTCTCCCTCTCCCTCTGCCCGCTGCTCCCCTTGCTTGTGCTCTCTCTCCCTGTCTGTCAAATACATAAAATATTAAAAATTTTTTATATATTTGTTTACTTATTTGAGAGAGAGAGAGAGAGACAGCGAGTAAGCATAAGCAGGGGGAGGGGCAGAGAGAAAGAGAATTTTAAGCAGACTCTCTGCTTAGCCCAGAGCCTGACTTGGGGCTCAATTGTACGACCCTGATCCTGACCTCATGACCTGAATCAAAATCAAGAGTCGGATGCTTAACTGACTGAACCTCCCAAGCACCCCAGTAATATCTTATAATGATTAAATGTCACTACACACTTAGGGCTCAGCACACTGCTTGACACGTAGCAAACACCTGGTAGTTAGTAACCATCTTACTCCTCCCGGGACCAGTGCGTAGGTCCCTGAACTACAAACCTGAGGTCCTAGGAGGACAGTTGTGGCCGACTCTCTGGCCCTCTCCCTATGCCACCCACCTGCCTTTCCCAGTGGTCACTCCTGCTCCCTCCAGTTCTCACAGAGGCATGGCCAGCCGGGGCCCCAGGGAGCTTGGAAGGGTCATACCAGGGACAGGAGGAAAAAAGGGCTTTTAGCTCTGGAAACAGATTCTTATCCAAATCTCAGCCTTTCTGGGGAATTAGGCTGGAATGGGTGAAAACCAGCTTCCCAGCCCTGCACAGGCCCAAAGGGGGTGTCTCGGAAGCACAGAGGCTGTAAACTTGGCCCTTTTACTCTGACTTCCAGATGCAGAGGTGAGAGGCTCAAAGCCGGCTCAGCATCCCCAGGGACTCGCTGTGGGAAGCAATTTCAATAAGATGGATAAAATGCTAAAAGTTCAGAGTCAAAAGGCATCCTTGAATTCCCAGCCTTTTTCATTTTTTTTCCCCCACTGTATGGTGCAGTAGAAATGGCAGGTCTGCCACCAACTTAGGGGGACCCTGGGTAAGTCGTTGCTTCTTTGGCCTCGACTTTCCCAAACACCCAATGATGGGGGTTAGATTCAAAGGTGGCAAATGGATTCGCCTTATGGGCCGGATCTGGTCAGTTGTTAGTGACTGCCCAGCTGGATTGAAGTAGCCAAGAAGGTCGTGGGCACGGAAGGGAGTGGGCGGTGCAAGGGCCGTCCTTGGCCTCCGTGGGTTTCAGTGTCAGCACTGACGTGCACTCTCGTGCCTGGCCCAGTGCCCTCGGTGGACTCTGGCTTCAGCAGTGCTCCTCACGGCCCCACAGAAGGTCAGCAGCTGCTTGAGGCCCTCACCTCGTACACTTCTCTGGACCTTCCCACTTCTTACCTGGTTAAAGCCAGCGTTTAAAGCTGTGTGTAGGGCGCCTGGGTGGCTCAGTGAGTTAAAGCCTCTGCCTTCAGCTCAGGTCATGATCTCAGAGTCCTGGGATCGAGGCCCGCATCAGGCTCTCTGCTCAACGGGGAGCCCGCTTCCTCCTCTCTCTCTGCCTGCCTCTCTGCCTACTTGTGATCTGATCTCTCTCTGTGTGTCAAATAAATAAATAAAATCTTAAAAAAAAATAAAGCTGTGTGTACTTTGCATTCAGCATGGAACAACTTTCTAATACATGAGAGTTGATTTCTATGCTGACAGATGAGAGGGACTCAGGCCTCATAGAAAAGGAAGCTGGAGCCCACCGTAACCTATACACCCTGCCCACTCCGGACAGACTGATGGCTCAGGACTCCTGTCACCCAAGTCCCCCGCCTCCCTTCCTTCTCTCTTCCTGCCCTGCCCTGTGGCACACCTTCCTGCCCTTCTCCACTAGCCAGGGGCTCGAAGCCCGCTTTATTGTATCATTCATCAAGTCTTGCTAAGCACTGATAAACGCATTCATTATAAGGTGCCGATACCTAAGAATAGCTGGAGATGAATTTGAACTGGTGCGACTGCAGGCATCCAGAAGCCAAAGTCTTCAACAGCAGTATCTGCAGGTCACAAGAGGAGGGAACCATCACTGAATAGCAGAATGCCACTTGTGCTTCAGTTGTGAGGAGAGTTGTTCTGCCCACGGTCTAGAACTTGTGACATTCATGAGGGGCGCCCTGCCCCGTACGGCAGACAGTGGAGAAGGGGGTGGTCCCTGGGGCCAGAGTGCCTGGGTTCTGAATGCTGGTTCCACTACTTCCTCACACATGACCTAGTAGAAGTCACCTAACCTCTTCGTGCCTCAGTCTTCTCATAATAAAACGGAGTTGGTGGTAGCAGTGGTACCTTCCTCATTGAGTTATTCATGCTTAGAGAGTAGCTGGCATGCCATCTAGGCCATCTCAGTGTTGGCCATTGCCACCAGGCTCCTTGGGGGGTCATGCGCCAATTCCAGTCATTGTGGTTGGAGATGGCAGACTCCAGGGTCCAGCCCAGTCCCAGGATGTAGCAGGTGTCAACGAATATGAGCCCCTCCTTTTACCTTCATTTTGGAATCATCTCCAGACCCAGGTTAGGAGCTCATAAGAAAACAGCGTGGTTGCAGTCTCTGGGAGCCAGCTACTAGGTCATTGTGGCTTTGTCCCCACTGAGATCAGAGTCCAGCAGTTTCTCTCTTTCTCTTTCTGCCCCTCCCAATGAGCACCACTCGCTGCCCATAGTCCCGGCTGCATCAGCAGCCATATTGGGTGGGACATGACCCACCACTTGCCCAGCCTCAGCTGATTGATTGGACCTAGGATTGGTCCCTGGCCCTGTGCCACCCACTCAGATTTTGCCTGGGGAGTGTGGAGTTGGGAAATGGACACCGAGCCAGGGATGGCAGTGGAGCTATGGCTGAAAGATGGAGGGTTATGATGGCCAAGCTCATGCTGAGCTCTGAGGACACAGTGGAAGGGGAGGCAGAGACAGGAGGCCTCAACCGAGAGACTCACTTGTCGAAGACACCTCCTCTGAAGGAATCAGAACTACCTTCCACTTCTAAGTCTAAGGAGACCCAGGAGGCCATGTCTCCTAGTCTTGGAGTTCCATGAGACACCTCCTCTGATGACCCCTCTTCCCTGGAGCTAGTCTGAGAGCATTCCTGGGCCCTGTAACTGGGAGGGCCTCGGCTTACCTCCTGTCAGCCCTTGGAGTCACACCCTCCTGCCTTAGGCCCTGGCTTCTTTCCATGAGGCCCCACTGGATGGAATTCCACGAACCTCCTTTCCTCCCTCACATCCTGTCTTAGTGACCTCAGGAGAAGCAGCTGTGGTCATGCTGCCCCGAGTGAATGTGGGGCATCCCATGCTCAGAGGTAATCCTCTGGGGCTCCTGCCTTCAACCATGCTTTCTAGAACGGAGCAAAGTCCCTATCGCGTGGCTTCATTTCCTGCCATCTTTCTCTGAGAAGACCCAAAGTGCAGCCCAGCCCATTTCCTGATGCTCCAGCCCCCCTGGCCCAAGCCAACCATGGCCGTTTCATCTTGCCCTTCATGTCAGACCCAGATCCTAGTACTGGGGCCTGTTTCTTGCTCTTGAGAAGGGCCAAGACCGTATGCTTTTTTATTTGAAAGTCTTGAATCTGCTGCCTCAATCCACACTCACTCCTGGAAACTGGAAATGAAAGCAGTTTATTTTGTTAATGAGTTCAGAGGAAGGTTTGTCGCAGCAATTAACAGGAGACGGAGAGGGAGGGGGAGAGAGACCCAGGAGTCAGTCCTGTCAGAATTCAAGGGAGAACTCTTGATTTCTTTTTTTTTCTTTCTCTCTCTCTCTCTCTCTCTCTCTTTTTAAGATTTTATCTATTTATTTGACAGAGAAATAGAGAGTGCACAAGCAGGCAGAGCAGCAGGCAGAGGGAGAGAGAGAAGCAGGCTCCCCGCTGAGCAGGGAGCCTGATGCCAGGCTCGATCCCCGGACCCTGGGATCATGACCCGAGCTGAGGGCAGCCGCTTAATCAAGTTCAGGTGCCTGAACTCTTGATTTCTTGAGAATTCCCTTGACTTCTTGAGAATTCCCGTGAATTCTTGAGATCCCAGGGCTGGGAGAGACCAAATTCACAGGACTGGAAGAAAGAAATGAGAGTCCGAATCCCAGGCACCCTCTTCAGAACTGCTACTTCCTCCCTCCGTGGTGACCTTCAGAGGAGCGACACACGGCGTTCCTTATGCAGCCCTACTTCAGGACCAATGGGGGTCGGAAATCCTCAGGTCCTGGCTGTAGGTTTCCAGGGGGCCTGCCTGCTGGCATCTCTCAAGGCTGGTTCCAGGCTTTGTGTTCAGGAGGGTGGGTCCAGAGCTCACCGGCTTCTCGGGGTGAATTTGGTTTCTCCTTCTGGACTTTAGAAGAAGGTCCTGTGGTGAAGAGGAAAGAGAGCAGGCAGGTGCAGGCCTTGTGGATACACACTCAGCCCAGGGGGCACCCTCTGTGGCGGCCCAAGGCAGGCCCCAAGCCCCCACACAGCAGCCATAGCCGCAGCACACAGGAAGCTGGGGATGGCAGAAGGGATACGTGGGATAAGCTACGAGGGGACCAGAAGGCCGAGGGGCTGGGGTCCCTCACGAAGAGCACATGACAAGTGGCAGAAAACATACAACCATGGAGGCCATCCCAGGAACCGTGGCAGAGCAGGCCAACTGTCTTGGGAGCGTGAGGTCCTAATGTTTTGAGAAACTTGTAACAGAAAAGTCAACAAGCCCAGGCTCGGGCCTGCCCCAGATACTGCCGGCTGTGGGCCTCGGGCCACACCAAACACCAGTTCATGGCCACCTGCCAGCTCTGTCCATGAGCGAGTGGGAAACACAGCACCAAACTGGGCTCCACAGGGTCCCCCAGAGGACACTGCTAAGGAAGCTGGAACCAAGGGAGAGAGAAGGCACAGAGGACAGTTTGGTCCAAGCCAAGGCTCAGGCCATGACAAGTCACAACAGGACATAATAGCTCTGAGAGGCCAACCCTGGTTCTTTGGACCAGTCTGAATTGCTGGAGCATGGGGGCCCGGTGGAGCAGGGGCTCCCAGAGGGCGGTGTTCCCAGGAAAGGGATACCTCCAGGGGGAAATCCAGGATGGTCTCCCTTGGGCTCACCTAGCCCGTCATGTCTGGTTTGAGGCACAATCTGTGCCTAGCAGAGAATGGCACTCACTGTTCCACCCCACTCCTATGGGTGCTGCATGGGACCCACAGCAGGTCTCAGGAGCTGTGGTGAGTCAGGATACCCAGGTCCTGAGCATGCTACAGACAGGGCTCTGCTTGCCTTCCCTGAGCAGGAGGGTCTTTGAGTTGGATAAAATTCCAGGGTGGCCCATAGCAGGCCTGGATGACACTCTAGGGATGGTGCCTTGTGCAGCCCTCCAGCCCCCAGTCCAAAGATCCCACCAGCACGGGCAGCAGACGGCCCACTGCACGCAGCATGGACAAATAGGGCCCTGCAGCCCGCCTGCCTATTCACCGTGGGGGGCTGCTGGGCTCCAGCTGCAGGAGGAACCCGTGTCTGGGCACGGGAGCATGGTCTTCAAGGACCTTTCGGACCGGCTGGGGGCTTTCGGCTGCAGGGAAGGGAAGGGCAGAGCTACATTTGCAGAGCAGAGCAGGAAACACAAAACAGGGCTTGGTTATTTCCAGGCAGAGCTCCATCAGACCTCTCCCTTCACTCGCCTCCTGCCTCGGGTCCTGGGTCCGTAATTAGTTGCTACAAGACCTTGATTTCTCCTAGACGTGCACAGAACTAAGCCCGTGCTGGGCAGAGGAAGCAAAGGCAAGCAGGGGGCTAAGGAATACATGTGTGGGTGGTAAGAGGTGATAGGGATGGAGACTAGACACCAGAGAGACAGAGACAGAGACAGAGACAGAGAGGAGAGAAATGGATACAGTAACAAAGACTAGCACTGACTCAGGCCAGGAACTGAGGAAGCAAGAAAAGGATAGGTTAAGAGAGAAGGGGGAGAAGGATGAACGAGAGAGGGCCAGATGGGAGAGAGAGATTGATGGGAAAGATGCAGGAGAGGGAGAGAGGGAAAGGAGAGACAGAGATAGAGAGAAGAGAGAGACAATGAGATAGAGAGACCCACACAGATACAGAGACAGGGACAAAACAGATACACGGAGAGACAGACACATAGGAGATTATAGAGCAAGATGGTGACCTGCCCAAGGTCCCTGGAGATCCTGTGGGATGGGGCCAAAGCCTGTGGTCCTGGCTGCTTAGAGACACAGAGTGGGGAATGCAGTTATATATTTGGAAGAACTACCAGACAGTAAAAGACATCTTTAAACTAGCTGATGACGGTGCAGGGGACGAAGTCCTGAGTGGAGAATCAGAAATCCTGAGTCTGTCCCAATTTCATCATCTTCTTGGTCTCTGACCTTGACTGTGTCTGGGCCTCAGTTTTCCATATGTGATGTAGAATCTGGACAAGACAGTCTAGGAGGCAGCCCTGACAATGCTGACATTGTGACACAGCGACTTAGTTCTAGGCTCTCTCTAGCCTGGGAGCTTTCTACAATCAGTGACTGTTAGAAGCTGTGTGCACGGACCAACCCTTCAGGCTGGATGAAGTCTGAGGGAGGACCTGGAGAAGGTGGCCAAGATTCTGGAGTAGGAGAAAGAAGAAGCAGAGGGCCAGGTGCTGCACACACTTACAGCTCATCGTCATACTCCTTCGGGGGGCAGACAGCAACAACAAGGTCGATCCAATCCTGTGGGAAGAAGCTGTGTGACTCTGGGGCATGCTCAGGGATGGACTGTATATCTTCCCTTGACACTCCATTCTCATTCCTGGGCACCATGGCTCAGGATCAGCGGGCCAGGGCCTTCTTCCCACAGGGAGGCAGGACCCGCTGGGGCTGGAGGTCCTTGTAGTGGGGATGGGCCCCATTGGGCAGACCCATGGTCTGGGGAAGCTTCCAGTCTCTGGGGCTTCACAACCATATAGGCCAAGATTTACAGACCCTCGAAGGACACTAAGTTCCCAAGTGTTGATCTGTGGACTAGGGCCAGGCAGCAACCTCAGAATCACCTGGGGGACTTCTTAAAACTCTAGATTCATAGACTTGGCCCCTGGAGATTTGGGATAGGTCCTGGGAAACAGTATTTTTAACAAGCTCCCTAGGTCACTCTGATGCACATCCAATCAGGGAATGTTCGACTTAGCCTTCTGACCCTAACACTTGAATCCCCTCAATGGCATCATTGCCATCCTTGGCTTATCCATCGTTGTTTACCCTTGGCTTGGGTATATCCAATAAAAAGTATGTAAATTACCACTGGGCCCCTCTACCATGCAATAGTAACATTGCACTGAAAGCTCTCCCCAGGACTCCCTCCATCCAATCTGGTTCTGCCCTCAGGAAACATAGAGAACACTTCTGCTCCCTCTACCCTAATGCATCCCTTCAGATAATCAAAGACAGTCATCATGTTACCCGTGAGTCTTCTCTTCTCCACATCCCTTCATGTGGGTCCCAGGCCCATCTCGTCAGCTTCCTCGGCTCTGAACTTAATACCTCAGGCTCAGCTGCCTGCATACAGTTGCACAGGTTGTGCACTGCACAACATGAGAGGGCACCATCCACACTGTAATGTGTAGGAGGGCATCCCCTCGGATTGTGCAGTGCACAGCCTGGGAGACTTTATGTGGTGGCCTTGACCCAAGTGGCTAATGAGCACAGACCACCACCAGACCCTCCTCCATTTTGGGCACTCTACTTCTGTTAATACTTTCCAGTAGCCCCAAGCATTTTTGATTCCTGATCAGTATGTACTTAGAGAAGACCTTAAGTCTTTTTCTTGCATGAGTTGCCATACCTGGTCTTCTGGAATCTGTATTTGTGCCACTTGCTCTCTGGGCTCAAGGTCAGGAACTGACATTTATTTTTCTGAATCCCATCGTGTCATATTGAGACCATTGGCTGGATGGGTTATGTAGACGTCACCCAAGAATTTCCTGGCCCCTGGAGACCCGCCCTGGGATGGGCCACGCTGACTGTAAACTCTGGCGGCAGAGGCCGGGATTAAAGGCAGTGCGCAGGCAGGGTAGGGAAGAAGGGAGAGGGATTGCTCTTACCCCCTGACTCCAGGCCTTCTGCAGGGTGGCCTCAGCCTCAGCCAGGGTGTAGTCCGTCACGATCTTGCCATTGATCGCCATGACCTCATCCCCTTTCACAACGCCACCTGCAAGAAGATGGAGCTCACTGGTCAACTGGGCTGTATGTGACATGTGCCTGGGCCCGGACTTGGCAAAGACAGGGTGGGGGGTGGGGGGAGATGGGTGGGCAGGAGGTCTCTGGTGGGCTGCAGAAGGAGCCTGACTCCCAGCTTCTGATGGGCTCAGAAGGCACAAGGGGAAACAATCCACCAGGTTACTCAAAGAGCACTTCCTACCCACCCTGCCCACACTCCATCACCTGAGCTCAATAGAGTTGGGACACCCACGATGAACCATTGCCACCCTAGCCTTGTACAGGCCTCTGTTATAAGGAGGGAGGCAGACCTGCGTTACCCATGAGGTTATCAGAAACATGAGCTAATTCTGTGAGCTGTCTGTCTGTGCTCCAGCCCTGCCAGTCTGCGTCAGGCCCCTGACCAAGCTAAGCTCTTTCCTACCCTGGAGCCTTCATATGCTGTTCCACCTGGGACACTTGCCCCCTCTTTCTTCTCTTCTTCCAGGGTAGAGGTGAAATGTCTCCTCCTTAGAGAGGACTACTCTGACCTGCACGCAGTATTGAGCAGGTCTTTCCCACTGTTCTCTCAAAGAGTCCCGAGGTCTTCCTGCAGAGCATTTTTACAATTTGTACTCATATATCTATTTGTTGACTGATGGTCCCTCCCACCAGACTGTCAGCTCCACGAGGGCAGGGACCGTCTCTTTGGTTGACTGCTATACCCACGGCAATTTCCATAATACCTAGCACAAAAATAGGTACTCAGTATATTTCTCAAATAAATGAATGATATTAGAGGTCTTCCTGGATAGCATGACCTGTAGTCCAATAAATTTGGGAAGAGCTGAGTTATAAGCTAAGCAGAGTTACTCACTGCAGAACTTGTCAGAGCCTTGAATATGCTAATACATATTGTGGCTCTCCAAGAAGTGGATAGATTGTGCATGGTTTCTCATACAACTTCAACTTCAGAACCCTTAAAAAATGTTTTTAAGGACTTTTTCTTAGTTCTGGTATCCACAGCAATTTCTCTGTATTATGATGAAATAGATCACCCAGAATTCTTGCAGGCATGAAGGTCATAGGAATGTAGTGATTGATACTAAAGATGATGTGGCAGTGGCTTAAAACACATGTGCTCCTGGAGAAAATGTCACCAGCTGCTGGTATGTCCAAAGCAGTGTGGGACCAGACTGTAGACAGCAGCTTCCTCTGGCCACTGCGCCTGAGGAGAGGTGACTTCCACTTTTTCTTTTTGTACAAATTCTGGATGGAGGCTCAAAAGCAATAAGGCAATGGTTGGACTGCAGCTTTGTAAGGAGGGGAGGGTCCTGGAAAGGTCACCCATTTATTCTGGTCCTCTTTCCCTGCCAGGCACAGCAGATAGGTGTCTTTCCCTCAACTGGCCCAGAAGTGACGACAGAAGAGGAGGAGGCTGTGGGCTGGGAGGGCAGGCCTGGGCCATGGCAACTGCCTCGCTGAGTGGGCCCCCCTCCACCGCTGAAATGACAGCTCAGAGTGTGGTTGTGAGAGGCAGGCCTGAGCTCACCAAGGTCATGGGTGGCCGAGCTAGAC
Source organism: Ailurus styani (assembly GCA_002007465.1). Classification (NCBI taxonomy): domain Eukaryota; kingdom Metazoa; phylum Chordata; class Mammalia; order Carnivora; family Ailuridae; genus Ailurus; species Ailurus styani. The sequence continues at coordinate 4,938,168 of LNAC01000062.1, forward strand.
TCGCCTTTGTAACCCATGGAAGCAGGTGACTTTCCCATCACTCCGCCTCCTGCCGCAGGTGCTTACCCATCCTGCACCCTACCGACTGGAGCCTAGCACTGCCCAGGAGGGATCCCACCATGGGATTCCTGCTCAGGCCTGCAAAAGTGAGGGTCCCAAGGCTCCTCCTTCGAGGCCACTGATTCCTTCACAAAAGACCCAAGAGCAGGCTCATGGCTTTGGAAGAAGAAATCACTAATGGTGAGTGGCAGACACTCTCGGACAGGTGAGTGGGTTTCAGGCAAGAGTAAAGCAAAATGACCAAACGGCTTGGGTTCCAGTCTGGCCTCCACCACTTACTGTGTGTGGGTCCTCGAACAAGAATTTTACCTTTCTGTGCCTTGGTTTCCTATGCTGTAGGATGAGTGTAATAACAGTACCTACTTTTGGTGCTGTTGTGAGGATTAAACGAATTAATAATACATGTGAATGACACAGAGTAGGTGCAAGAACTCAGAATCACGTCTGGACCATAGAGAGTTCTTGACAGACGTCAACCCTTATTATTTTGAGGACAGGGAAGGTTTGGATGCTTTCTCTCTTGCCTTCACCTGTGCTGTCCCCTCTTCCTGGAAAGTTCTTTCCCACCATCATGAGGCTAATGTGGACTTATCTTTTAAGGCTCAGCTCAGGTATGGTGCTCGTAGGGAGCCTTCCCTGTGACCCCCTTTCCCTTGGTGGGTCAGGGGTCCCTCAGGGTCCCACAACTTTCCTCTGTGCCCCCAGTCTTCTGTCAGTTCTTAGCAGACCGCACTGTTAAGGCTGGAATCTGGCAAGTCTGAACATGTTTTCACCACTAGATGCGGAGCCCTGGAGGGCCGGGTTGGATTTGGTAGGCTGTATGCCCATAGTCCTGGCACCATCATATGCCTACGGGCAACATGTGGAACTCAGTAGATGGACGGGTGGCTCCAGATGGGGGAATTCTTGAGCAATGGTCAGCCCACTCCAAAGTGGGCAGCCATGTGCTTTCCTGGATCCCCGCACAACCACCGCGCCGTGGCTGGGCCCCACTCACCGTGCCGCTCAGCAGCTCCCCCCTCATACACAGCTGAGACCACCACCTTCCCGACTGGGGAGTCCACACCGCCTTCCAGGGCCAGATCTAAGGATCCCTCCTAGATGGAGAAAAACAGGCCTTCGAGAGCCAAGCAGACAGAAAAACAGGCCTTCGAGAGCCGAGCAGACCTGTGGACACCTGGGTACCCAGGAGCCTCTTGACAGGGCTACAAAGAGGGCCCAAGAAGCCATGGGGCCAATGACAGTGCCATCAGGGAGGAAATGGGGCACGGACCCTGAGTGGGGCCTGGGCATGTGGTCCCACCACAGGAGGGGACATCCCTGAGGGAGAGGGGAAACGTGGGGCAGAGGAAACATGTGGGGCTCTGAGGAGTCACCCAAGAGTCATCTCCAGAGTAGGAGAAGCCAGGCACCAAGATGGGAGGGGGCTGGGCCAGAGAAGGGTGGTGGCCCGCCGACCTCCATGCGCCCACATACCTTCTTGATGCGCAGGAGCCGGACATCCTTCCCTAGGATCTGCTCTGGGGTGAACTAAAGGGAACAGTGGGGAGTCTTGAGTCTGCCTGGAGGATGAGGGTGGGGGTCCCACAGAGTACATGGCCAAGGGGACCCTTCCCAGCCCCACACACATCGGTCTTCGCCTGGGTGTCCCAGGCCTCATAGGGGCCACATGGACACACAAAGTGGTGACCCCAGAAATCCCAGAAGACCTGGGCGAGGACATGCCCTATAGAAACCCAGCAAACCACACAGCCCCTGATACACAGTCAGGGCTCCGCAAGGGTAACAGCCCTCACAACCCCCCTGCGCCCCAGCATACACGCCAGTCTTACGAGGTCACTCAGGATGCTGTTTGCAAGGAGTCTTCACAGAAAAGAGCAGGTGGGGCTCCTTGGGGGCTCCTCACATGCCCCACCTCATCCCTGGGATCCCCCCCCTGGGCCCAGAATGCACCTCGAGGGAGCACATTGTAAACCCCCGCCCCCACAGTCCTGGGATGACCCCCTGGAGGGAGGAGAGTTCTCGCTCACCATGGAGTAGGGGTCAAAGCCTTCCTCATATTTCCGGAAGTCCTGGAAGCAAAGGGCAGGCGTTAGGGCCACAGAGGAGAGTTTCCTGAGGGCCATGGCAGGAAACAAGCTAAGGGCAGAGGAAGAAGATGCAAATTGGTCAGATATAGGGGAGAGAGCCGGGGGCCAGATGGGGCCTGGATGGGGATGCAGGGGGAAGCCAGGAAGCCCCAGCAGCCAGAGCGGCCCTGCCTGGGGAGAAGCAGGAAGCTATGTGAGTGTTTGGAGGCGCCCAGCCCTGGACCCGGCATTGCTGCCACGGGGTGGCTGTCCATGGCTGGCAGGGGTGCCCGCTGATGTCCAGGTGGTCTGAGTGGCCCCGGTCGGCCTTGCTGAAGCTGTCATCCACCCACAGCCTCAGGTCCTTTAGGTCCTCCCTGGGTCCCTCCAAGTGCTCCTGCGAGGCGAGGTTCAGGCTCTGAGGGGAAGGCCCACTCCTCTTCACCCGGTGCTCTGACCCCAAAGAAGGACAACACTGCTGAAGAGGCAGCTCTCCCTGGGGACCCTGGCCACATGACGACTCTGGTGCGGGGCGGGGGCTGTGCGAGGGGAAGTCAGGTTCCAAGAGGCACAGGGGCGTCTGTGCTCTCCCAGTGCCCAGCACTGTTCTTAATGTAATGCTTGTCTAGACTGTATGAGACCTCCCAGAACCTTAGCCAGGGGAGGACGAAGGAGAAGACTTATCTCAGGGAACCTGGCTTGGTGAGGGTTGTGGAAACAATGTCCCCAAGATGTAGACAGAAGGTGGTAAGAAGGAAGATGGGGGCAGAGTCAGCGCACACTCCCTTCCTTAGGAATCCCTCCCAGAGAGCAGGAGCTGGGGGTCCACAGACTTGGGGGCCAGGTATGCCAAGTCCAAGGCAGCAAAGCCTCGGTTAGTCCCCATGAGCAGGTGGGAGCAGAGGAAAGGCCCTGTGGCAGGGGCCCAGGGAGGCCCTGCTGGACCGAGTGGAGCCATCCCCAGCACACAGTTCCCTGGGTCACACCAGGTGTCTCATGAGGCCTGTGGTCAGCATCAAGGGGAGGCCACTGTCTTCTCTATGGCCAGCAGGCAGTTCTGGGCACAAAATGAGGACCAAACATCAGCAGGTGGCTGCCTGGACATCAGTCTGCTCTCCCTCCTCATGCAGGCTTTGTCGCCCAGGCTTAGCCCCACAGGGCCTGGGGGTTTGGAGGCTAGCCCCGCTCAGAGGCCACTCCCAGGTGAGTCTCTGGGCATCAGGGCAGCAGACAGAGGAATGGAGGCAGGAAATCCATGTGCAGGAGAGATCACGAGGCAGGATATGGGGTCAATGCTCTTTCACAGAGGGCCCTGATGACTTCTGGTTATTTCTAGAGAACTGGACAGTGCTGGCTGTGGGCTTCCCCTTCTCCCTCCCTGTGAGACTCTGCTCTCAGAATGGGCATGAAGGCAAGGCTTTGTGTCCTGTGTGAATTTAGTTCATAGACTTATAAGCCACTACAGCTGGTCAACCCTTGAAGAGGGAGCCCAACCCTTCATCCAACAGATGGAGAAACTGAGGCCCAGAAAGGTGACATTCATGCCCCCAAAGTCACCCAGCCAGTGGGTAGTGGAGCAAGAGTTTGACTTCCAGTCTGGGTCTTTGGGCTCCTCCCTTCCAGCCTCTCTCCCTTGGACGACTGTCTGTGCCTTAAACAACAAGGCCTAAAACGTCTATCTCGTGATTGCGGTGCTTTGCCAGTGGGGATGGTGCAGCAGGTAGGAGCCTGACCTCTTGGATGCAAATCTAGGGCCTGACAGCAACTGTGACCTCATAGGCATGCTCCCTAACCTGTCTGCTTACCTCCTAGGGTTGCTATAAAGATTAAATAAATTTCTATGCCTAAAGTATTTAGATACAGTGCTTGGTCCAGTGTTAGCTGTCGCCTGTCGCTCCCCAGTCCTGGGCTGGGAGCAGCCTCCTTTGCAAACTCCCGTGTGTCCCTGTGAGGCTGACACCTCCCTGTCCCTCTGCCTGCAGTCAAATCAGCCTGCAGTCTGGTGGTGGGTTAGCGGTGACGTTGGCTGCAAGATCTTTCTCTGTCTGGGTCTCTTCCACCGGTGGTGGTGAGACAGCCAGTCCAGTGGCCGGCACTGTGAAACAAGCCCCCAGGAGGTGGGGAAGTGAGTGGCTGCTTGCCTGATACACTCACAGGACATCCACACCCTTGTTGAGCCCAGAAGCACCCTGGGCAGGCGGAGGGCCTGGACTGCCACTTCCTCCCTGACCGGTTCAGTGCCAGGCAGAGCCGCCTCGAGGGGACAAGACAAGGGAAGGGGCAGGGAGACACCTCCTCTCCCAGGGCTGGAGCGAGCGGCCGTGGTGGCCTCTGCGACGCTCCGCAGCTTCCCTCTGTCCTGATCCTCTTTGAACAAACAGTAGCAAAAGAGCAGAGCCCCCAGGGACCCTGCTGCTTTCTGAGCTGGGACACCGGGTCTGATGAAGCCGGGGTTCCCTCCTGATCGAGACCCTTCCCCACTCCTGGCTGCAGACAACGAGGACACGGCTAGGGCCTGAGGCTCTGAGCCAGCTGGCACTCCCAGAGAGAGAGAAGTTGGGAGGAACAGGGGTGGCGGGAGGCCTACAAACACACGGCAGGGATTGCTTTACTTGTCTGAACGCTGTCTGGTAAACCACCATCCTCTTCAACATCTCCTGTGGCTGCCAGGGGAAAAAAAAAAAAAGTTCCACTCTGGATGTTACCGATAGGCCTCGTCTGCCCTCTGGTGCTGGAGCCCGGGCCTGCCAGCCTGGGGCTGCCCTGCCAACTTCCCGCTCCAAGCAGAGACGACCTGACTTATGTCGGTGGCCAGCCCGACGCCCCAGGTACAGCAGCTCCCCGGTTCTGGTCAGCAGACACCACCTGTGTCACCAGGCAGAGAATGCGCACGGAGCTCCGGCAGGGGTTAGCACGGGGGCGTGAACTTTGCTCTTTGGGTTGCTGACGGGACAGCAAAAGCTCAAAATAAGTATCTGAGCTGTCCTGCCCTGACATTTGGATAGGGTTTCTTTGAAAGGGGAAGAAAAATTCTGGCAGGAGTCTCTTCCCAGCATGGGTGCTGAGCCTGGCAACCCCCAGGACATGGGGCTCCACATGAGTCCCTCAGTCACAGGCGACGGGGGGTGGGCAGACCCTACTGCTCCCCTAGGACCACACCTCACAGTCCCAGTCCAGTGAGGAGCGAGGGGAGAGGTGGAGTGAGTGGCTCCGCTTTGGATGGTCCCCCATCTGAGGGTGTTCCGCCTGAGGGTCGTGCCTTGCCAGGCCCTAGGGGCAGAGGCCAGGGCCAGTGGAATCATGGGAGGTTTGACAAGACGGCAGTGGAGGTGAGAGCGGAGCTCTGGAGTCTGACTCTGGAGGAGGTGGTAAGATCTGGCCCAGCCTTGGGCAACTGACTTACCCCCTCTGAGCCTCAGTATCCTGACACACGGTGGGCTCCCAGTAAGCCTGAGCTGTTACCATTCTTACTTCTAGGGGGAGCCCCAGCCTGTTTGGTATCCGCATGGATTCATCTCTTGGTCAAGGAGAGTCAGAAGCTGGCTGGTAATGTGAGCTTGTATCCCACCTCACTCTCCCTCCACAGGCAGCGGAAGCCAGAGGAGACACCCTTTGTCTGCTCCTCTGGAGATGCCCTGGAGGGGGTCTGAGGGGCTTACCAGGACCTCAGATTTCACAGCTGGCCTGTAGATGAAGTTGGACTCCTGGTGGACCATGACGGGCTTGGAGATAGTGGACACGCCAGGGCCTCGTGGAGGCTGTGGGCTTGGGCAAAATGTCTACAAGGGTTAGTGTAAGAGAACACCCCATGGGGCCATGGCGGGAGTGGCCCAGGCCAACCATGGCACTTTGACACACATGCAAATACACACCATGCACTTGCTGACCCCCCTGGGTCATTCATACTGTTGGAGGTGCCAGGGGTGTGATCTTCAGCAGAGAGACAAGTCCACTGGCCACGGAGTGTTTCGAGGCCACAGAAACTGCTGGGTGGCTCTAAGAAATCAGGGGCTTGAGCCAGGGCCTAGTTCCGGGGACACCAGCAGCCTCGGTCACTCAGAACACACACTTCCCAGGTTCTGTCCCAGTGGCCATGGGTGGCATCTAGCCTCCTCTCCCGAAAGGCTATTTCTTCTGGCCACGGTTCCATTCCCCAGACTGCACACAAAGCACCTGCTCAGGTCTTAACTTGGGGGTCACTGCCTTTGGGAAGCTCTCTTTGAGCTTTCTCTCTCACCCTGACTCATCACAGCAACTGTGTTCCCCTCTGTCCCCCCAGATGGCATGGTCGTCTCCTGCTTACTTATCTCTCGTCCCCACCAGGCAGTTTGCACAGGGACTGGGCTGCCCATTTTGTGGTGGTTCTCCAGTGCCAGGCATAGTGGCTGGCCTCTAGTAGGTGCTCACTGAACATGCTGAATGAATGAAGGACTTAGTAATATGCTGGGCACACAGGAACACAGGATACTGCCTGGGGGTAGATATGGCCCTGAAAACCTTCTTCTGGCGGGTCTGGTGTGGCAGGCATACGTGCTGAGAGGGCAGGAGTGTTCCCAGCACCCGAGGCCTGCTGGTCACCGGAATGGTGTACAGACGCCGATGGGGGGTTGCCCATGCTGTCTGGTGCAGGCGACACGTCTCGGGGAGGATGCCATGAGGGGAAGGTGGGGCAGGGTCGGTGGTCCCCGGGCCAGAGTGCTGACACGAGAGGATGAAGCTAACCAAACAGCAGCCCCTGGCCTTCAAGTCAGGAAAGACCCTGGCTTTGATGTCACTTAAGACATTTGGGTCCAGTTCTTCAGAGGCTCTCTTGTGTGGGAGGAAATTTTAACCTTCCCTGTGCTCTGATCGGAACGAACAGCAGGAACTTGGTGATTCCTGGAGGAGTTGGAGAAAACTGGGCTCTGATTTGAATCTTGACTCTGACTCAAAAGTCTAGAGAGTCGGGATGCCTGGGTGCCTCAGTCAGTTAAGCATGTGCCTTCGACTCAGGTCATGATCCTGGGATCCTGGGATCGAGCCCAACATTGGGCTCCCCGTTTAGGGGGAAGCCTGCTTCTGCCTCTGCCCCTCTGCCCTTTCCCCCCACTTGTGCGCTCTCTCTCCATCAAAAAAAAAAAAATCTTAAAAAAAAGTCTATAGAGTTTACATCTAATCTCATGTTTGCAACTTCACCCAAATTTTCTTGTATCCTGATCTGTCACTGATCATGGTTAATGTCTACTGAGCCCCCAGTACACACCTGCCATTCTCCGAAGTATTAACTCTGAATGAGTTCATGGATTAACTCATTTGATCCTCCTAACAGGCAGATGCCACTAGCATTCCCATTTTATGGGTGAGAACCCCCAGGCTCAGACAGAAGTAATGGCATGCCCAAAGTCATCCATCCAGTAGTAGAGCCAGGGTGCAAACCCAGGTGGTTCCTTCTCACCATCTGTATGTTCCCTGTACCTTCCGTGCCCTTCCTCCCATCCTCTGTGTACTGTCATCCTTCAAGGCTCAGCTCATTAGCCCTTTACTCTGCAGAGGTTCCTTCCACTTCCTCTTAGACTGAATCCTCCCCCTAGCACCGGCCCTGAGCCATTTCATAGCTGAGTCGTGTCTGCTCAGCTGCTCATCCTGCAGATGGCTAAGTCCGGGAAGGCATGGGTGTTCCAATTTCCTCGCTGTCCCCTGCAGCACTGCTCCCCTCTCCCCTCACACAGAGACACAAAGCTGGTGCTCAATCAGTGCTTATCGAATCAAATTTGTCAAGGAAAAGCTGCTGTCCATCGTGATGGGGGGGACTCACACGAAGGATATGACTTCTGTGTCAGGCTAACCCAGCTCCCTGTAAACCTGAGACAAGACATCCCTGGAATACACAGCGCTCTGTCAGAGCTGCAAGGCCAGGACCCATCAGAGGTCAAGAAGGGGTCCCCCTGAGAGCCCCCTGCCGGAAGCTCCAGCCTTGTGGGCATCTGGCACTTTTTTTTATGCCCCCCCCCCAGCTCTCCTGAATGCTCTGAAATGCTTATTCTGCTCTTCACGCTGGGCCTCTAACCCATGCAGAGAAGGTTAATAATAACGACTGGTCAGATTCTACGGACTGCTCTCTCTCAAAGCTCCTACCCTTAGTTGACATGAGCTGCTTTAAATCTGACTCAAGCCTGGTCCCACGGCTACTGCAGCAGAGGACTATTTCATTTCTCCCCTCGTGGGATCAAAGTTCCATATCTTCCTTGGGGATTGCCTCTTCCAAAATAGTCTTTGGACTAATAACAAATAATAAGAAATATGTCTTTTTGAGAAAGATCACTGTTCAGCCTCCTGACATCCAAGGGGAGGGGGACCCTAGTCCTTTTATAGTAAATTTGGAGATTTCTAGGAACTCTGACTTCATTTTTTCTATAGCTGGAAGTTGGCCAGAAACTTCTGGATATTATACTTCAAGCCAACGGAATTGGCTAACTCCATCAAAAATGGCACTGTAATGTCCGAACACTGCACCGGACCGTCTTCACTTCATTTACACCGCCTAATACTGCTTCACCGCTTCGCCTCCGCCCCTGTTAACCTGGGGATCCCTTTCCCATATTCCGGGTTTTCTGAGCTTATATCCAAAAGTGACTGGCTGTGACACAGAGCTCTGGGTATTCAGTAACACAGCCTTGCTAAGACCATACAGAACGTTACCAGCCTGTACTAGCCAAGAGGAACAAAGAGAAATCAACAGACGTGGATACGCAGTTGCTCAGGACAACAATCCCAGGCAATTCACCATGCAGGATAACACTCCAAAATCAGTAGAAAGCACGCACATGCAGGGAGAACACAACGTGCAGACTGGGAGCTCATTCCTGGAAAATGGGTTGGAGTGATGTTTCTTCCAGTCTCCACTTTCGAGAGCAGTGGAGGACGGGGGAAACAACAGCAGCCCTGCCCACACTTTCGGCTTCCCAGCACAGCATGCGGAACAGGGACGGTACCTTTGGGGTGGGTGGGAAGCTCCGTTCAGGAACAGGGGAGTTAGTGGGCTTCCCGCTGTGGTTCTTTGCCTCCCAGTCCTCTGTTGGATTTCCTGCATCCCCGGCACGGAAGGGGTGGTTGCCCAGTGCCGCTTCCAGTGCCGAGGGTAGCGGGCGGGTAGGAGTCAGGTCTTGGGTGGGAATAGATGGTGGGGGAGGGATGGGAATGGGGGGTAGAGTGCGTTGCACCCAGGGTGAAGATGAGGAACACACATGGCCTGATGATGGAAGGACGGGGGGTGCAGGGACCTTGGGGGATGGGCTGGAGGGTGGAGGGTGGGGCATCGCAGGTAAGGCGGAGGGAGTCTTGGGGGGATAGTAGAACATGTCCAGCGGGATGTCATCCAGGTCAGTGGTGTGGAGGTGCAGCCCGCCTGCGAAGCGTCTCAGGGGTGGGACCAGGGGAGACACAGAAGGCGGGGGAGGCGGGGGCCCTGTGGTCATCTGGGGGATTGCAAGGAAGTTCTGTAATTGTCTGACTAGGGCTCCAATTCACAAAATATTGAGTATAATGCTTTTCTGTTTCTTTCGCTGCTGGAGACCCACCACCCACAAACCAGAATCATGGGGGTATCACTTCTCTGAGACCTAGGTGCTCGGGTGAGCCCACATCAGGTGGCTAGGAAGGAGTGCCCAAATGCAGGACAGTCCCATGTCATGCCACATGTGAGTGATAGGTAACGTGACCATACAGCTTGCCATCGAAACTGGAACAGACTTGATAGTGAAAGGGGCACTCTTAGCAATGACTGCAGGACCACCCATTTAACGGAGACCATCTCAGAGGAGCTAGGACTTAGTGGTCATTCTGGAGATAAGCCCAGAAATACAGATCTGTCCCCCTCCTCAAGACTCCCAGGCAGAGTGGGCCGGTAGGGGCAGCCCTGGACACTGAGCCTTGCCGGTGGCCATCTTGCCTCCTGCTGTCCCCAGAGTGAGTCATTCTGAAGGCAGCAGGAGGGCCTCTGTGGAAAGAAGGGCTCTATTACCTCTGAAATCTCATTATCAGCAGAGGAAATCTGCTCAAGGCGCGTCTGACAGAGCCTTTCCACCCAATACTGAATCTTTTCCGATTCCTCAAGGTCTTCCCGCTCGGTCTCGGACACCTAGGACCCAAGGACAGTGCAAAAAGGAGAGGAAAAAGGGCAAACTGAGTCACATGTGGGCGGCACACTCGAATCGGCAGCCGAGAAGCACTTCCTTAAAAACTACTGTTGGGTGTGTCCACTCTTCCAGACAAAGATCCTGGCGTATTCCGCTGGCCCCAGAAGAGGCGGAAATGAAGAGGGAGGGGGTGCTGGGGAATCAGGTGGAATAATGGCACTTGTAGGCCAATTCAGAGGAGGGCCTTATGCGTTGTGTGGAACTAGTTGGGATTAGGCTCCCAGGGTCCCCACAAACTCTGAGTTTCTTGTGATTCTCCAAGAATGGTCTTTTTAAAGTTCCAAGCACATTCCAAAAGTTTAACTTTGCTCTTTCCCCCTTCCAGGCTGCCTTGTCCTCAGAAATACAAGTTGGATTTTATTTTTAATTTTGTAGCTTATTCGTTCCTAATCCCAGAACTAATGCCCTTCACATTTTCCAGGATTACTCTGGTTTTGTAATCTAATCAGCTTGGCATTCTGATTCAGGGGCGCATTAAAGAGAAGCAAAACGAATACCATCTCCAATAGCTAGGGAGTTAAGGTCACTCAACTCACCTAGGAAATACGAATTACTCATGCTGGATGATTGCTTTTGTCATGTCTTGAAGGGGACAGCCTTAGATACATTTCCGGGTTGAAAAGGTCTAGCCTCAGATACAACCTATGTTTTGTTTTGTTTTTTAATGTTATTTTTTTGGGAGAAAGAGTAAGAGAGAGAGCACAAATGAGCACGCACGAACAGAGGGGAGAGGCAAAGAGAGAAGCAGACTCCCCACTGAGCAGGAGCCCAACACGGGGCTCGATTCCATGGCCCCAAGATCATGACCCGAGCCAAAGGCAGACACTTAAATTGACTGAGCCACCCAGGAGCCCCTGGATATATCCCATGTTGATGAAGCAGCCTCATGCTCATTGGGGAATAGCCTCAGACCCATACTCTCAGAGCCAAGGCAAGTTGAGGAAATTTGGTCTTGGAGTCATAACCTGAGTACAGGGGCCAAACTGACTCGGACCTGATGATAGGTGGATGGAAGGCTAACTTCAGATCTACAATCTAGGCAGAGGGGTTAGCCTTGGGGTCATACCCTACATAGGGAGAGAGACCTCATAGCCATAGCTAGGTTGGACAGGCCTAGCCTTGGATTCATACTCTAGTGGGGCGGGAATGGAGGAGAGAGACACAAACCTCTAGCCAGGTGTGTGAAGGGCTAACCTAAGTGTGACACTCTGGGCAGAGGGGCTATCCTCAGACCCATAATTGAGTAAGGAGTCTAGTCTCTGTCCCAAACATACACCTAAGCCAGAGGTTAGTCTCCATGACCCTGGGCAGGTGGGATGAGCCCATGCTCCAGACCGAGCAGAAGGGCAGGGCCCACGCCATCCCTGGACTCCACTGGGGAAAATGACTCCGGCTGGTTCCTTGGGAGCTTGGCAGGGAACAACCAAACTGGGGCCTGGGACGCTCACCTGGCCTCGGAGTAGGACACATACCTCCTGGGCCAGCCGGTTGATCTTCAGTTGTTTCTCCTTTTCCAGCATTTCCTCTTTCTCTTTGTAAAGTTTTTGCTCAAACTCTAGTTCCTTCTTATTCTTTCTCAACTCCTGCAGGCTGTCATACTTGGCTTTCTTCTTATCCTTTCCTTTCTGAGCAGACATGGCAGTGTTCACATGACAAGGGTTACAAGGTTGTGTCGATGCTGGCACAGCATGGCAAACAGGCACGCAGTCCACAGACACCACCACAAAAGCACCCTGGGCTGGGCCCCTCTCCCAGCTCTGCCCCTCTGCTCTGGGCACTGAGCCTCAGGTTTAGGGCAGGCAAACTGCTGCAACCCATTGTGGGGTGGGAGACACATGCCCTGTGCCAGCCGGAAGAACTGGCTTGCTTGTTCACTAGCTAGCTGTGTGACCCTGGCTAAGTTCTTTAACTTCTCTGGGCCTGATTTGCCTCATCTCCAAAACAGAAGAAATACCTGCTCCACAGGCTTGCCATCAGAGCCAATAAAATAACGTCTACAGAAGAGCTTTATAAACGTGAGAGCATGGTATAAACATAATATGCTGTATTTATGTCTTAGTATCTGGCCGCATGCCTTCTCCATCATCTGGAGAGAAAGATGTCTCACCTTTAGGCAACAGAGATACATCCTGGAAGATTCTGTGGAAAATCTAGGAGAGCTGGCGAGCCTCATTTGCAGAGGTCCTCTGTCCTAAGCTATAGGAGGCGGGAGCCAGCCTCAGACCTGGGAGCCCAGAGCCAGGGACGTCAGATTTTGCTCTGATGCTTAAGCTGCAGACCATTTAATCCTGTAGAGGCCCTCTGAACTGAGGATTAGCCAGAAACTATAGGACTGGGAGATGAGGGTGGGGGAAGAGGACAGCCTAACTGCTTTATGTGGACTGTCAGGGTTCAAGAGGATTTGGGGTAGGAGATGTAAAGCAAACAGACTCCTTATTTTTCCTGTTGGAATTGGACCCCTAAAACCTGCTTTCCTGGCTGCTTCTCTCACAGGTTTGCAAGGAAGCCAAGGAGTAAGGAAGGAAGAAAATTAACGTTTATGGAGTGCCTCTGTGCTGACAGATTTATGTTGACTATCTCATATGTAGGGATTATCCCCAGTCTCTTGATGAAGGAGCCAGGGCTCAGAGAGGTGAAGCCCCTTCCCCAGTATCAAACGTCTAGTCAGTGGTGATGCCAGAATCTGTACTGGAGTCTTCCAGATCCTACATGGTTTCTCCCGTGCCTGGGTGAGCTGGCAGCACGAGGGGGTACAGCAGGAGAGGGCGCCAGCCCCATCACACGCAGCACAGAGGACAGAGTCAGCACTCAGGAGAGGGGACAGCAGAGAGTCAGCATTCTGGGGTATTTCTGTGGGGAGGAAGAAATCCGCCTGTTCACGGAGCTCACCCCTACTGCCAATAAGCCTTCCAGGGGTCTTCTCTCAGAATTCCTGAATCATCCCAGCATCGAAGGCCAGGAATGAGGAACTGAGTTTCCCAGCACTGGACATAAAACTTTGTCCACAGCTGGAGAGGCTAGGGGGTGTAGTTACGGACCTATGACTGAGTCATCCTGCCTCCCCTCCTAAAGACAACCCCTACTTCCATGCACAGGTAATATGCTTTGGAGATGGTCCTGTCTTGGGGTTGGAGGTCAGCCCCAGAGATGTCTATGAACTACTTGAGAAAATGATTCTCATTGTTTCAGAGTCCTGCTTGGTTCCTCTACCTACCAAGTTCATTAGACTCTTGGCTCAGTTGACAGGTGAACCCTACCATCATATCATAGATCAGAAAACAATTCCCCCGAGGGGAGCCGAGAACATCCTGCCTAATGGCAGCTTGCTAGAATAAGGGCATGCCTTCCCACAGGGCCCACCATGATAGCAATGGCTAAAAAAAACAAAACAGAAAACACTGCCTAATACTGCTTCACCGCTTCGCCTCCGCCCCTGTTAACCTGGGGATCCCTTTCCCATATTCCCGGTTTTCTGAGCTTATATCCAAAAGTGACTGGCTGTGACACAGAGCTCTGGTTATTCAGTAACATAGCCTTGCTTATTCCATTGGCTAAACAAAACAAAACAAAACACCCCCCACATCTCAACCCCAGGGGAAGAAAAAAAAAACTACGAGTACTAAGATTTTAGAGCCAGGGCTCCTGGATGGGGCAGGCAGATGTGACAGTTTCTGTCCCATTCCCAAGAAAGCAGCACCTGTTTCCTGATGCAGGAGGTTAAACTGTCCCATAGCATTGTCTACTGACCTCGTACCAGCGCCCAATATACAGGTTACTCAGTGGCATGTGAATTCGCCTCCCCTGTGGGACAGTGGGCTCCTGCAAGTAGGGCTAGTTTGCATGATTTACTCAACAGTCCTAGTGAAAGCCTTAGAACCATCCTTAGAACACCTTTCCAACACTGACACGGAATTGGCCTGGGGACCTTGAGCACCAGAGGGACTTACTGCCTGGTTAGGAATAAGACATGGAATCTTTATCTTTTCAAATCAGGGCAATTTTCTGCATGGATGATCATGGCTGTAGATAGCCACGTGTATTACCCGGGGACTTGGTGTTCTAGCTGCCGGGACATAAGGCGTGTCATGGGCTCTCGAGAAAGTGACAATGGATTTTCAGAGCCAGCATGAGGGATGTGATTCTGTTGTCCTTTTAGCTGTCAGGTAAATTCATGGCAAATAGTCCTTTTGGAAGGCAGATGGAGTGGATGTACTCTTGCTTCTACCTGGAAGCAACCTTTCTCTCTTTGGAAATGAAACGAAAACAAAAATACCAGCTATTTAGTTATACTGAACTAATGAATAGAGGAAAACCGGTCTCCTCTACCAAGAGCAACTTCCAAGTGACATGACTTCCTGTGGGAGGTGTAGGTATGTGTGGAGGAGATGCTCATTCTCTTACATTTGGCTGGTTATTAGTACTTGGAAAAGATTTTACCTATCCATCTCCCTTTAATTATTTTCCCCAGTAAAATCCTGTGTGTGTGCGTATGTATGCATGTGCGTGTGTGTGCATGCATGCACTGTCCTCTCTAGGTGAGTTCTAATAGAGACAGTGCATAGAGGAGAATTAGAAATCCAACCCAATGAGACATCATAAGCCACAGAGTCAGGCTGTGGGATGAAAAAGATGGTCTTCTGAGACTGGGTCCTTCCTGAGACCATGGCAGTGTGGAAAGGAATCCCCGTGGTGCTCTGTCCTAAGTTGATTCAATGTCATATGAATCAAGATTTGTGTTCCTAGGTAAAGATGTCAGCTTCTGCCAGGAATAATATTGCCATCTATTATTTTAACAGTATTGTGTTGGAGGAAGGGGGGAGACGTTTCTGGAACATCAGGAATTCCCATTTTACAGGCAAGGAGAAGCTACATATCATCGAGGTCACCCAGCTGCCCCTGCTGTGGTTTCTGGGGGAACCGACACGTCTTGAGAAAGACCCAGTCGAGTGATAATGGCTAAATGAGTTCACCCAGATTTATGCTGATGCCTGACTTCCAAATGCCAAGTCATCTCAAATATCCAATCTACAGATATGAACAGCAGCGTTTTCATAATCAAATGCCAAAGTGATTTAGAGAGGAGGATGAGAATCTTATGGGGCCTGGAGATGCGGTAATAAGATTTAGAGAGAAAATTCAAGGCCCCAGAGCAGAAAAATGCATTATCTCAGCACATGTGGACGCTTGCAGGAGAGAGTTGGGATTGGTGTGGCTCGCCTCAGCGACACAGAGGATCCCTGCCTGGCAGCCAGTCTCTGTCTGGCATGGCTGGTCCTGTAACCTGGGCTGCATATACCCAATCTGACCTGCCACTGCCCGGGGCTTCTCATCTTGGCCTCTGGTTCTTGTTGGCAGAGGAACAAAGTAGAAGCTTCCTGCCATGGCCCTACCCCTGCCCTGTGCCTCCCAGGGCTGATGCTGATCCAGGCGGAGCCAGATGGTTCTCGGGCGGGGGTTGCCCCCTGAATCCCGACCCCCCCCGCCCTTGGCCCCACAATGTTTCTGTGACCCCCCCCCCG
>LNAC01000062.1:4954140-5043689 GCA_002007465.1 Ailurus styani
CCGCCCCGCCCCGCGTGTTTGACATCAGCCTGACAGAGAGGGACAGACAGGGTCAGCCCTCCAAGTGAACGGGCAGCTCACACGGGTTAGAGTTCACAGGACAAAAAAACAAAAAACAAGGCCTGGAAAGGCCAAAACCCACAGCACACCCAGTGGCAAACAGCACAGCACCCAGCCTCGCGTCCTACCTTGCGGATGGTCGGGAATTTGCCATCGTAACGATAAAACCACCCAAAGGCTACGAGAACACAGAGAACAAAGAGATGAGCCGTGGTCTAGCTTGGCCAGGGCGTCCCCGGGCGGCAGCCCAGAGTCGGGATCTCAGGGAGCGCGGGGATCTGTGAGTTGAAGAGCAGGGCTGGCAGACCCAACAGCGAAACCGCACCCTCGGGCTAGCTCTCCGCTCACCTGGCCTCACCGGGGTCCCAAAGCAGGCCCCACGCTGGCCCGAGAAAGGCCCCGATTCCCTAGGGCCCCGCCAACCTGCTTCTCCCCGGCACACTGGCTTCAGAAGTCAGTGCCAGGAAACCAGAGACAGCCCTTGTGGGAGGAAGAGCTTTTCCGAATCACAGCTGCAGTGTGCGAACACAGAGCTTTGCTGAAAGAGAACGGGGCCGCTCCTGGCTGATGGCTCATCCCTCTGGCCAAGAAATGGCTCGAGACAAAAGCAAGCCTGGGGCTCTGCCTAGAACTTCTGTCACACAGAACAACACTGCCTTGTCTCATGGTGCAGCCCACGTGCTCCGCTGTCGATGCTGAGAGAGAAGGCACTGACCGGGGTTGGCTCTGGGAAAGGCAGCTCAGGCAGCAGTGGGCAGATCTGCCCCCAGAAAAGCCAGATCACCAGCCCCTTGTTTTCCCCAGGCAACAGCAGGACAGGGAAACACCTTGAACTTCAAGCTCGCTGAGCCAGCGGTGATCCCTTAAATAATTACCCACCCTGACCAGCCGGAGTTCTAGAACAGGATCTGGAAAGCCTTCTGCTGGATCAAGCATTACCTGCTTACTTGCTGGATCTTGGGGATATCTAGGGATTCCTGAGGGAGGGGCCAGAGCAGCAAAGGAAAGACCTGGGCTTGGGCAGTACTTCAATATCTGAACCCCCGGTTCTGTTGTTTTGGTGTGCACCAGCGGACATTTCAGCCCAGTCACCCGGCCTGTCCTCAGGTCTCGAGTGCCGTTCTTGGACCAAGCTGGCCTTGCAGGAGCTTTGCACCCTCCCGTGGTCCCCACCACGTGCCAGCCCCTTAGAGCTGGGTGTCTTCAGGGCCAGCAGGAGACTGCGAGCAGGGCAAGCAGAGCAGCAAGGCCAGGGAGCGAAGCGGGGGCTGCAAACCTGCTCTCCCTGCTCCTCCGTGCCTCCATCCGGGTCGTCTGCTGGCTCAAGCTCGGGCTTCACTCCCTGATCAGCTACCCGGGAAAAGAGGAGGAAGCTGGTGAGCCAAGAGGGGCTTGGGAGACCGAGAGCCTGGAGGTGCTTCCCAGGAGCCTGATGACCTATGCCCACCCTCCTCTCCAGGAAGCGAGGTCAGGGGCAGGAAAGGCACGGAGGCCCAGACCAAACTGCTTTGTTCTAGGATAGCACATGGAGTGTCTTCAACCTCAGTAGCTTTAGTTTTCCTATCTGCAAAATGGGGTAACAATGGGGGCCTCTGATCTGACAGTCAAGTGAGAAACCTTTTGCAGTGTATTCTGTTGACAGTTGGGAAGTGAGGGACGGAGGATGGGAATATCTGAGTATTAAACACGCTTGGTGCCAAGGGCTTACAGTGGAAGAGCAGGCCCTCTTGGCTGCTTCTTACCGCCTTGGGAACTCTAGGTCCCTGGGGGATGTCAGAGCTATGTGGGCAGGGTTGGGGATCCCGAGGAGGTGAGGAGATGCCAAAGAGTAAAGGGGAGACGTGTGGTTATTAAGACATGAATTTTGACAGCATGTGGAGAATATCAAGTCATCCATTCCAGTGTCTTCCAACCTGGACTTTGGCTTCCCTAGGACTGTGGAAGGGAGTGTATGAGTCTGCTGTGAGCTGCTTATTAATATTTCAAATCTTAATTAGAAGAACTTGCCCATTCATCTATGAAAAGGCTGCAAATTAAGTTCCTTTGCTTTCAGCTCAGTTTATGTTTACTCAACAGCGGAACACTGACGCTTTCTTGCAAACAAGAATGACTACTTAATAAAACAAAAGGAAAACAAATGGTAAATTAATGGTGTGGTAGGAAAAACCTCAACTTCTAAACCATGGGGTCTATTGGGGGTGGAGACTAACAGCTGGGGTCCTTGACGGAGAGAAAAGCCTAGAAATATCTTAAGCCTCTTCATCCCCCAAGGCTCCTTCCAGCTCTAGGATCCTTAATAATCCCCCTCCCTCATTACTGGGGCTTAAGAAAGTTCTTCTGGGGGCCTTTTGACAATCTGTCCTGGCTCAGCAGAATGTTGGGGTTCTGCTGGGTCAGCCATGGTGGGGGGCAGGCCATGCCCCTGGGATAGGTGGTGGTGAGAGAAGCAGCTAGTCCCACCCACACTGTAGAATGAGGGGCTTCCTTTCCCAGGCAAGAGATGCTCCCCAGTCTTTCCTGTCTGTTCAAAAATGTGTGGTCCACCCCTCACAGGCACAAACTCCCGAGTCAGGTATAACCTGTTGGCTAACTGGGCCGTAGAGCTGAAGAGTGCCCAGGGAGGAGGTGGCAGAGGCCTGGTCCCCACTGGCCCAGCGTAACAGGGACTGTTCTAGCCTCCCTCTGGGGCAGGGAGAGGCAGGAGCTGAGCTGGCTCGGAGGCCTTCCTGCATATCCTGACTTATGCCCAAATGAGATGGAGTTGCCGATGCACATGGAGATGGATGGAAGCAGGAGCTGCCCCAGCTCAGGCAGCCAGGCCTGGGACATCAATCCCATGCTTCCCACATTCCCGTAGAAAACATTTAGATCTCCAAGCAAAGGGAAAGTTCTCGCTCCTTTTATTCAAGAAGATTGATTTGGTTTAAGAGCACTAAATAAAGAGCTAGCTAGAGAAAGGGTTTTTATTTTTTATAGTTCCTGAGAGGCTGTGTTTGCTCTGAAGCCAAGACCCAATTTCTAGAAAGGTACTAAATTGACTGGGATTACTTTCACGAAAAGCAATTAAAATCGATTTCTCTCCTTCTGAAGCTCCTGTTTCACTCCTAAGAGCAAATTAGCTCCCTGACTAAAACACAGATTATTCACCAGGAATTTAGCTCTGGCCACATCCTCAACTAATACCAAATGTCATGGGGGGAAGCTGATGAGAGTTTGCTTTGTCCTTCAGAGGACCTGGAGACGATACCTTGTCCCACTGCTGGGAAGGAATGTGCTAGTGGATGTTTGCCCTGCACCAGGGAGGGGTGAAATGGAACCATCCAGATGCCCTCCCAACCTCTTCGTTGACTGTGTTGGTAAGGTGATGTCCCTCTAGGGCTCGGGTATGCTCCAAAGTTGGGGCCAGATTTATCCAGACCCCATCGCAAGATCCCAAATGGCTGCAACACAGCAGAGATGGGGAATCTTGCTTCTTCGGTGTAGTTTCACCCCAACTCTAGAGGTTCCCAGGTCAGCTGAGCACAATCAGCTGCAGTAGAACTGGCCCTTTGTCACGTAAAGTAAGAGTAAGGCTCAATCTCGAATCCTGGACTCGTGGAGGCTATGGCCCCCAAGCTATCTTGCTTGGCTTCCTACCACCAACCCACTGGAGCAGCACGGAGAGTGAGCCCCCACTTTGCCCTGGGGGTGTGAGCTGCCCCAGGAAGAGACATCCTGGCAGCTGGGGTTGACAGGTGGACCGGGGAGCAGGTGGTGGAGGCCCGCCCTGAAATTGGAGGTAAGAACCCAGGACCAATGAAGAAAGGAGGTATGACGGGTGGAGGGAGCTGAGGTCCTAGGATGGCCACAGTGTGGGCCTAAGAGGGGTCTCAGTCCTCTCCCCAGCTCCACCTTGAAGGGGCATGACCCTAGCGCACACACCGGGATGCAGGTGGCAGGGGCGCTGTAGGTAAGCTCTCCCCACAGTTACCCATCAGCCTTGGACCCTCAGAGTCCTCTCCAACAGGAGCGCTTCCCCTCTTTCTGGCTGCCGTTGCACCCAGCTCTGAGTCAGAACCAGCCAGGACATGGACACGAGCCCCAGAAAACTGAGATGATGATCCCATGAGCCGCTGGCTTTTGCCACTCCCTGGTCAGCAGCCCCAGGGCATGGGGAGAGGTCCACCTGCCTGAGTCTCTGTTGTGGGGGAGAGCCTGGCCCCCGGGGGCAGACAGATCCCGCCCGCCCCAGGGCCATGGCTCATGGCTGCCGCTCCATGAAGAAAATGCAGCCTAGGGAGCCATGGGCTCTTCACCTGGGGAGGCGGTGGTGAATGCAGAAGACCGGCATCTCTGTCTAGAGACTCCCCAAACCCCCAGCCCCAGAAGGAAGCCCCCTCCCCTGGCATATGATACGTACACTTAGGCTTGCGAAGGGGTATTGGGTGCACTTCAGCGGTGATGGTTTTAGGTGAGAGCAGCTGTTGCTTTGAGCCCCAGTCTTCTTCCCACTGCTTCTTGTACTTCTCTTCCTCTTCTATAATCCTGAAATAAGATCCCCATGCCTGTGACTGGGGTCAGGACTTTCACAGGGCCCCCGTCTGCCTATCGGGAAACCCTACACAGCCTGGGGAGAGGCTATGCAGCCCTAGCGGGGTGAAGAAAACACAGACCCAGGTACTTGTATTCTACAGCGAGTGGGAATGCCAGCCTGGGGATTACAAGACGGTGTTCTGGTCACCCCAACACGATGGGCTTTCCTAGGTCTATGGAGTGGCTACAAATAAAGGAGGGTCCACCAGGGGACAAGAGGGCCAGGAAAACTGGGCCTGGAGGTGGCCTCTGGCCTGTCACAATCCTGACACAGACAGGTGTGTGCAGACATGTGGGCCCAGGCACTCACTGTTCCATCTCCTTCCGGTATCTTTCATTCTCCTCTGCCGCCTTCTGGGCAATTTCCTTTTTCCTTCTGAAACACAAATTCGCATAGGCATGTTGGAGCCCATGCGAGAGAAGTTGACTCTTCTTGTAGCTAAGTCCTGATTTGAGAAAGGTTTAAGATCTTTCTTCCAGGCTCTCTTCCAAGGGTGCCTGGACCGGATTTGGATGCTAGGGGAGCGGGTCCAACAAAATCTGGGCCCTGGGCTCTGGTGTGGTTTTGTCTGGCACTGCTGAGCCAAGATGCTGTGCTGCCAGGGATGTGAGGCTGATCCACACGGGCCACACTCTGTATCTACCTCCAAACACTTAGATAAAGTGACTGAGGACAGGCAGGGCCTGGCTGGAGTGAGGTCCTCCAGGAGGAGGGCCCCAGACCACATGTAGTCTGGGCTGCTGGTCAAGGCCAGCCCAACGGGCCGAGGTATTACCAGAGCTGGTTCTCCAAGCTAATTCTGTGATGGGCAAGAGGCGACGATCCTGTCCACCTTCCTTTCCCAAATTCTTTTTTTTTTTTTTTTTTTTTTAAAAGATTTTATTTATTTATTTGACACAGAGGAGAGAGTTTACAAGGAGGCAGAGAGGCAGGCAGACAGAGAGGGGGAAGCAGGCTCCCTGCTGAGCAGAGAGCCCGATGTGGGCCTCGATCCCAGGACCCTGAGATCATGACCTGAGCCGAAAGCAGAGGCTTTAACCCACTGAGCCACTCAGGCGCCCCTTTCCCAAATTCTTTTTACCCTCCTAGGATGTATCTGGATTTGGATTTTGACAGGTGTTTGTGTACATGTGTGAATTGCTTACTACATTTATTTTCTCGGTCCATCATCTCAACCAACCCTGGGAAGAGTGGCCCTTCTTACCACAGATAGCTGTGAATCCCACCCAGCTTGGCCATATGTAACTTGGTTCACAAGTGGCTTAACCTCTGAGTTAAGACCTCTCAGTCTCCTCACCTGTAAAATGGGTTAATACCATCTATCTTCCAGAGCTATTGTGGGAATTAAGTAAAACATAAATAAGGCCCTGATACAATGCCAGCCCCATGACCGATAATCAACAAATGTTAGCTACAGCCGGTAGATCCTCATTTTCCATATTCCTGGGGTTTGGAAGTCAGAGGCTCTCCTCAGCTACAAGGGAAGAGCTTGGTGGTCTGGGGACTAGGGATGGATGCACCGACCACCCCTGAACCCATCTGATCTGAGGACAGGCCTCAGGGGACAGGATGAAGATGGCCCAGGACACATCGGGTGGGGGCGGGGGTAAGAGAGGTCGGGCTGCCACACTACACTCACTGTCGCTCCATCTCCTGCTGCTCCTGAAGGATCTTGTTGGACTCCATTGCCAGCCGCTTCTGCATGAGAAGCTCCTGCCGCTGCAGCTCGCGCTGCCGGGCCTCCTCCAGCCGCTCCCGGTCTGTCAGGAACAGCTCCCGGCCCTCAGGGAGTGAAGGGAGGCCCCTGGCTCAGTCTGCCGGGGAACCTGGGCACCTACTGCCACAGCCCCGGGGACCAGGATGCAGGTTGTCTTCTTATCACTGTGGCCCCCGTGTCAGGCACTGTGGCTCCTGCCATCTCTGAGCAAGCTTCTCCTGGCTGGGCAGAGATCTCTCCCTCCGCTCTGCCAGAGCTTCAGGAACGGAGACCCTCTGGCCTTTTCCAGGAGGGTGTGGCTGAGATCAGGGGTCTGAACGGCTCGGGCTGGAGGTCAGGGGTTATGGGGCCCCCTACCAGGCATTCTGGACTTACAGCTCCAGCTACAATGGAGATGGTCAGGCTGCGGCTACTCTTCAGCACGTTCACGGCCTGAGGGGGGACAAGCAGACAGTTGGCTGAAGCCCGACACACCAGAGCAGTCGAAGCCTCTAGAGAGCATAGACGGTCTCAGACCCCATGGCAGGGGGAGGGGGAAGAGAAGTGAAGGGAAGACATGATAATGGCCAGCGGCCCAAGAGCCTGCATCTCACCTCTTTGTGGTCCAGGTTGGAGAAGTCGATGCCATTGACTTCGACAATCTGGTCCCCTGTCTGGTGGAGAAATGGAGAGGGATCAGCGTGTTTGCACTACCTGTAAACCCACTCATCTGCAGGAAGGGCTTCCCCTGGTGGCCAGGGTCAGATGTTGAGTCTTCAAGTGGCTGTACCTCAACTCTTCCTGATGAGCACAGCAATTAGAAAGCTCCCAGTGCACCTTTACTTAATATCTCTTTTATCAGCTGTCAAATATTATACCCTTAGAGATTCATTCCTTTGGGTTAATTTATGACATTCGATTTTAAAACTCAGTTTGTAGACGTAGGAGCCTTTGGGTTTCTCATATAGCAGAGGCTGTGTTGAGCCATAATAATTTGTATAATAGCTAACATTCGTCAGTCCCTTACTATGTGCCAGGCACACTCTGAAGCCTATGTATCAATTCATTTAATCCACACAATGACCCTCGAAGGAAGGATATTTCCCTAGAGGAAACTGAAGCACAGAAACAGGAGTAACTGGTCCAAAGTGGAGAGTAAGCGTTCTGGCTCTGGCACCAGACCACCTAGGTTTGAATCCCAGCCCTATCACACTAGGTACATAATTTTGGAAAAAATCAGACACTTTCTGCACATTTCTGTTTCTCCATCTGTAAAATGAGGATAATGACAGTGCCTAAGTTCTTATAAATTTTATTTTTTTAAAAGCTTTTATTTATTTATTTATTTTAAGGGAGGAGAGAGAGAGAATGAGTCAGGGGAGGGGCAGAAGGAGAGGGAGAAACAGACTCCCTGCTGAACAGCGAGGATCCCAGGACCGCAGGATCACGACCTGAGCCAAAGGCAAACGCTTAACCGACTGAGCCACGCAGGCGCCCCGAGAGTTCTTACAAATTCGTATAGATTTTAAAGGCCTTAGAACAATGTCCTACCTAGTAAACACTCAGTGAATGTCAATTATTATTACTACATTCCCAAGCTCAAGACCAAAGGCTCTCAGAGCTGGAGAACACTATAGAAAGGTCTAATGTGAAGCCTTCCCATGGGGGTGGGTAGGAATCATCAGCCAGTGGCTGCTGAGAGAGGGCTTTGTGGGAAGGCCCATGTCTCTGTCGCTGTGTGATCATCGTCTGACCCGTCCCCCCACTGGGGCCATCCCAGGGTTGCTCACCTCCAACCCCACCTCGGCAGACAGGGAGCCGGGCTTCACATGGCTAATAAAGATGCCGGGCTTCTGGACAGGCCCACTGGAAATGCTGCGGAAAAGACGGAAAATGCGGGTGAGGCTCTGCTCATCCCTGTGGCATTGTTCACTCCCAGTGTCCTGTCCCCTCTGCCCACATGTCCGGTGCTCTGGCCCCTCAGGACCCAGTCACCCATGAGGCTCAGTTACCCATGGTGCTCTGCTGTTTACCTTCTGCCTCATTTTCCTGTAGCAACAGCCACAAAAAACAATTTGCATTCCCTGCTACCCAATCCCTCCCCTGATATATGGCACATGCTGTTTCTTCTTTCCAGCACTTTCCCAGCCATTCCTTAAGACTCAAATGCTATCTCTTCTACGAGGTTCTCACCAAACTCCTTACTCCATCCCAAGCCTCAGCTAGTCGCTCCCTCCTCAGTGCTCCCAAGATACCTCCATCAAGGATGGCATTCCTACGCCATTTTCCCCTCCCCCATCTGTGGCAGACATCACTAATTGATCGCAGCACTCTTTCCCACCAAACCTAGATACAGCCTTGGAGTTCTTTTCAAAGCACAGTCAACTCTTGAACAACCTGGGTTAGAAGTGCATGGGTACACTTATACATGGATTTCTCAGAGTACAGTGCTGTAAATGTACTTTCACTTCCTTACGATTTTTGTAACAACCGTCTCTTTTCCCTACCTTCCTTTACTGTAAGAATAGAGTATAGAATATATAAAACACAAAATATGTGTCAAGCAATGTTTATGTTATCAGTAAAGCTTCCGGTCAACAGTAGGTCATTAATAGGTAAATTCGGGGGAAGTCAAAAGTCATGTGTGGATTTTGGACGGTGCAGGGGTCAGCACCACTGACCCCTGCATTATTCAAGGGTCAACTGCCGTACTCCAGGCAGCCACCACCAACTGATTAGAAACAGCCCAGGACGAGAGACCTATGTGCCTATTCCTGATGCAGAACACAACTCCATCGGAGTCCTTGCCACTCTCTGCTGTAACTCTTCAGTGGCTGGTCTCCACGTTCACTATATTCTGTAGTGTAATCTCTTAGGAAGGAGGGACTTTTTTTTTAATCACTTATGCTTGGCAAAAAAGTGTTGAATAAAAGTGAATGAATGGAAATAAGACAAAAAACTCACATAATAACAGCTAATGTTTGGCGGCTGCTTACCTCCTACTAGGCTGAGCTGGTACTTCACTTCTGTCATCTCATCCCTCCTCACAACAACTGGTTTTGTGGGTATTCTTATCCCCAATTTACGGAGGGGGAACTAGGCTCCGAGTGGCTAAGTGACTAGCCTGAGGTTCTAGAGCTCATAAGTGGCAGAGCAGGGGCTGGAACACAGATCTCTAACTGTAGCACCTGTGTGCTTAGTAAGAACACACCACGTGGCCTGAGGCCTGTTTCCAATTCCGTGGCTGCCACTTAAGGAAGACCACGAGGTAATAAATGACAAGGGAACTGTAACGGAGATGACCGGCTGGACAGCTTCCTTTTGCAGTGACTTGAGGGCCCACCAAAGGAACATGGCTCTGCCTTTGGGCCTCAGTCTCATCGTCTGTACAATGGGCCTGTTAGAGTTGTCCCTTTGGCCATATAGGGCTGTTGTGAAGCTCAGGGAAGAAAACACGCACCGAGAAGTGAGAAAGAGGAGAGGTGTTAGGGGTCTCCTGGGGCCTCCTGGCCATGAGTGAGCCTCAGGGCATGCCTGCCACCCACCTGCAGCCGAGGCCCCGGGATCCTACCAGGCTGATGAAGACCTTCTTCTCCTTGTTTTCCCGACTGCCAGGGAAGGCCAGGCTACTCCGTCCACCCTGGAGGAAGGACAGAATAATGGTCACTGGCCATCCACATGTGTGCAAGTGGCCTCTTGTTTTTATAAAGCCCTTTAGAGCAAGCACTGCTGTCCCCACATAAGACTGCTCACCATTATGTCCCTGGGGGAGGTGTGTCTGCCCCAGTTGGGCCTGGCCGAGGGCCCAGCACCCGCAGGGACATTCTGGACGCCCTGGGGGCCTGTTGGAAGCCCCGAACACACATCTGTCGGGCAAGCCCTCCCTTTGGGACTGGCTGCTCCTCCGTGAAGACAACCCCATCCTGACCGCATCACGGGCATCCCTGGCCCTTACCTCGGATTCCGACACAAACTGATCCACATACTGCCATCTGAGGGGCTCATCAGGAGAGCTGAGGGGCAGGGAGAGGAGAAGAGCAGTTATTAGAGAGAGATGTCGGAGGACCCAGGCTCCAAATCCAGATCTGCCTGTCGGGAGCGTCCAGCTACCGCCGGCCTGGGAGCAGTGCTAGCCCGGCTGAAGCCAGACCCTGCGGCCGATGCCAGGCCCCTGAGGCCGCAGGGAAGGGTCTGTCTTGCAGAGGCGGATCCTGCTCACCTCTTCACAGGAATCAGGCCGATGTCTGTGGGAGAAAGGCATGGGGGTTAGGATGGCTCCTCTGCCCTCCCTTCCTCCCCTAGGATCTGGGGACCCTGCTGCCGACCCCACCCTAGATCAGTGCCCCGTGCCCTCTGGCCTCACTCACGTCTCACTTTGATGGACACAGTCTTCTTGGTGCGGATGAGGTTGATGACCTCCTCGTGGGTGCAGGAGGAGATGGAATACCCATTGATCCGGACGATCTCATCCCCCACCTTGGCCACAGACAGAGGGAATGAGCACCAAGATGAGGGGGCATCCCGCAGTTGAACAGGCTTGTCCCCAGAGGCTCTGGGCCTGCCCTCCAGGAGAAGGGACGACGAGCATGCCTTCCCTCAGAAGGAACCTTGGTGTGCTCCCTAGTACCTTGTTATAACCAACCCACTCTCCATCAGCCTGAGGGGGTCCCATGGTAGCAACATGTCCAAGTAGTCTTTCTGGCCCATTTTGCAGATGGGGGACCCAACATGGGAGGTGAGTGGCACAGAGAGTGGGTAGCAGAGCTGGGACTAGAACTTGGGACTCTGTCCCCTGACTCCAGTGCCCCCTTTGCCCCACTGGGTCACCATCAGGTTCTGGAACCCATGCAAAGGGCAACCCTTCACCTAGATTCACGCAGCTCTTCCTTGGCCTTTGTCCCACCCCGCCCCAAGGAGCAGGCTCTCCTGTCCTCGTTAATCACTGAAACACCATAGTAAGGCAGGGTGGGGAACCTCCATGATTCCTGACCCAAGTTCACATCACTGACACACACACGATTTCTTTCTACTCTATGGACGCTCAGGGGACCTTTTAAGTCTGCCACAGGCCTAACCT
Source organism: Ailurus styani (assembly GCA_002007465.1). NCBI lineage: Eukaryota > Metazoa > Chordata > Mammalia > Carnivora > Ailuridae > Ailurus > Ailurus styani. The sequence continues at coordinate 4,965,547 of LNAC01000062.1, forward strand.
CTGAATTCCCATGCTGGGAATAAGCAAAGAATGGTGAGTAAACACAAGGCTTTGGCATCAGATGGCCTGGATTCAAACCCCTGCTTCTAGCTGATTCTCTTCTAGCAATTCTCTTTTTAAAGAAATTTTTTACTACTCAAAAAAAAATCTTCATTTTTTAATTTAGCTTTCTGACCCTGTACTTGTGCCTTCAACACTTTTACCACTATGTTCTGCTCTTCAATAAGGAAAGCACACTTGATCCTGTCACAAACACACTTAACACATATGGAACCACCATCAGCCCTGCTGAAGTGTTTTTTAATTTTAGACAACCTAAGAATGGTAGGTGTCAGGGTGCCTGGGTGGTGCAGTTAGTTAAGCCTCCGACTCTTGGTTTCGGCTCAGATTGTGATCTCAGGGCCCTGAGATCGAGCCCCATGTCAGGCTCTGCACCCAGCACGGAATCTGCTTGTCCTTCTCCCTCTGCTCCTATCCCTGCACTCTCTCTCTCTCTCTTGCTCTCTTGAATAAATAATCTTTAAAAAAAAAAAGAACTGTAGGTGTCATAGCATGAACTCCTCGAAGGCGGCCTGGGCACATTCTCCGTGTGGAGTCTGGTGCCTTCCCCACCTTCTTGATTGAAAGGTGAACGATTCTATTAGCAGGGATTTGGTACAGCCTCGTTTTGCTTGAGGCCGTCCTGTAGAAAAGCCGGTGACGTTATGCCAAATGCTGGAGCATTCAGAATGCCTATGGATGCTGTCCCCAGAAGAGGAAAAAGGACCTTGGGCAAGTCCTTTGAACTTTCTGGACCTCAGTTCCTCTCATCTGTGAACTGGGGAAAGGCTCTGGTTGCTGTGTGAGAATTAAGTCAGCATGTCCGTGTAAAGCCGGCCAGCCCCTGGCATACGGTCAGGAATCAATACACAGTCACTATTGTCATCAGTCATCAGGCCGGAGCCGTAAATACTCCCTCCCTCTTCATAGGACTTTAGGCCTCATTAGATTGGGAGAGACAGGGGCTCACGGGCCTGCAGGGTCAGCTGGACACAGATCTGTGGTGAGCGTAGATGGACACTGGACACAGCTGCGGGCCCCTCCAAGCGCCCTGGCTCTGGGGATCAGTCCTGAAGCTCCTCACTTCATGGCTGCGGGGCTAGAAGGACCCTCAGACATCAGCTGAAGCTGAGGCCCAGGGAGGTGATGTTTCGTGTAAGGTCACATGGCCATTAGCTGCAAAATAGGGACTGGCTCTTGGATGCCTCTCTTCTCCAGCCTGAGGCCAGCTCAAGCCAGCTGACGGCTTCACTCACACCACATGTGCTGTCCCTTTCCGGATTTGTTGGTCCATGTGGGGGACACAACTTGACTCTGGGGGATCCGGGAGCTGGGCGGGCACACAGCCTGTGAGGGGTTTGGCTAGGCCAACTCCCACTGTCTACAACATCCCTACAGTGTAACGTTCTCAGTACTTCTCAATACAACCTACTCAATACCGTCTGAATGCTTCCCTTGCACACCTCAACACAGACCCCAATCTTCTCAGGGACCTGGTGACGGTGGCAAGGGGCTTGAAAAGGCGCCAGAGGGAGGGGGGTTCGCTAAAGAACTCTCTAGGTTTCTGGGGACACCGCAGGTGAGGACAGCAGCTGGGTTAGCTCCTTGAATCCACTTTTTTTTTTTTTTTAGATTTTATTTATTTATTTGAGAGAGAGAAAGAGCACAGAGAGAGAGGGAGAGGGAGAAGCAGACGCCCCGCTGAGCAGAGAGCCTTACTTGGGACTCGATCCCAGGATCCCAAGATCATGACCTGAGCCAAAGGCAGACGCTTAACCAACTGAGCCACCCAGGCGCCCCTTGCACTCATTTTTTATAGCAACTTTTTTCCTGTTAATCAATTGAGCAAACTGAGGCTCAGAGAACGCAAGTGGTTTGCTCCAGGTCACCTGGTTAGTAACCAGAATTGCTGGGATTTGAAGTCAGGTCTCTCCTACTGACAACAAGCATGTGTCTTGGGCATCTGGAAGCAGAGAGGAAGGGCGCCTAGCCAAGCCTGGCTGCAGTTCCCAGCATCCTGTCCTCTCTGGATTCTTGCCACCTGTCACAGGTGACCTCAAGTCCCATAGGAAAGGCAGAGATTACTCTGTGCCTTTTATGGCTGGGACAACAGGCACACGGAATCATTCTCTAGCCCCGGATGATAGAGAACATTGTGCCGAGCTGAGGGCCTACCTTCCGACAGGACACACCTGAGAAAAAAAACTAACATATGTCCAGTAGGCAGACCAAACAGGTCAAATCAGCAGGGCCTTCAGTCCAGCCAGGCTGTGTCTGAACGTGTTTCTCTCCTGCCTTCCAGAATCTTCTACTGTCTTCAGATCTCAGGCATGAGATCTTCCCAGAAACATGAACCCCAGACAGGTAAATAATGGAGGCGGACATTTTCCCCAAGCTCGTCTGAGTGAGGTTCCTGTCTTGTTCCTAAAGGGAACCTGTTTGGGACCCCAGTCAGAATGATTCCCACACAACCCCTGGCTCAGGCTACACTATCAGCTTTCCTCTCACTCTCGCTCTCGCTCCAGCGTGGAGTCCTGCAAAAGGCCCTTTGTGCAAAGGCCACAATGAAATGATGATCTGAGGGACAGGGGCACAAAGGACAGATGAGCCCATCAGCCCAAGAGAAGATAATTTATAAGCCTGAGAAACAGGTGGAAAGGCAAAACTCTAAGTTTCATTAAATTGCCCTGATGTCCCCAATCATGGAAGCATCATTGAGAAATGTTTGTCCTAGCAGGCGAGCTCGCCCTGGAAAAAAAAGAGGACCTCAGTCGCTGCCAAGACAGGAGCTCATTATGTTTTTTCTCTGGCTGTGTTTCTGGGCTGGAAAATGTGCCCCACAGGAGAGGGGTAATGAAGTGGCTGAAATTTCAGCCGCCACTGGTGAGCCATGAGACAGGGATTTAGAACAAAGCGATGTCTGTCAGCTCCCACTTCCCACCTCCTGCTCCACGGGGTCTGAACCATAAGGCTTCGAGCCCCCTGAAGCCCCTGTCTTGGCAGCCTGATAACAAACTTGCTGGCAGCTCTGGGAGGGGCTGGGAGGGCCTCTTCTCTCTGGACAAACAACAACACTGCTCTGGGCTCCAGCAGGAGTGAGATCTGGAGGTTGGCCCATCTCTGCTCAGACACAGAGGTGTGGGACCCCAAGGGAGAGGCACAAGGGGTGCTCAAGAAAGATCCCTGGGTTTGGTAGTCAGGAGACCTGGGTTCAGATCCTGACTCTGCCACTTACTGGCTCTGACTCTAGTCCAGTCTCTGAGCCTCTATTAACTCTGTAAGACGGGGACGATACAATGAGAACCAGTTGTGAGCCTGTCGCTCAGCACGATGTAGGTGTTTATTAAATCTCCCTCTCTGCTTACTTAACAAACACGTAGCACTGCGTGCTGGGCACTTTTATAAGTACTTTATAGTATGAATTCACTTATTCCTCATGATAACCTGACAAGGTAGGGAGTGTTATCATTATCCCCATTTTACAGATGAGAAAACTGAGGCATGGGGTTTAGTCATTTCATCACATTCCCATTGCTCATGAATAGCAAAGCCAGGAGAGTCTGGCTCTGGGGATCTATGCTCTTAAACAGTACACTACCCTGGGAATTCTTTTTCCCTTCCAGTAAAAGGCCACGTGTTCAAAGATTCAGATGCCAGGACGTAACTACACCCCTCCTTTAGGAAGTAGGGGAGGGGCCGTGAATGCAGCAGCCAGGTTCCCAGCGTGACTGAAGAAAACAGGCAATTGCCTGTAGCCTGGTTTCTGTGGGCCGGAGGAAAATCTGTCAGGATGTGTCAGCCTCTTTCTCCCCCAGAGTCTCAGAAAGGTGAGGCGACCACGTTGTGCAGGGAGGCAGGAAGCCTGAGGCGCTGACCCCTCCCATCCCCCATTCCACTGGACTCTGCTCGCTCACCTGGAGCCCGACACTGTCTGCCTGACCACCTTTGATGAGGTGGGAGATGAAGAGCCCGCAGCCGAACTCGAGGCCCCCACGAACGCTGAGGCCAAGGCCTTCGGGGTGCAGACGGTCCAGACGCACCTCCTTCAGCTTCCTGCCGCAGGAGAGGTCAGTGAGGGCCAAGTGCCGGCCTGACTGCCACCACTGACCCACTCATGAGTGAGGGACCCCGTCCATCCCAGGTGACCTTTCCCACCCCTTCCTCTGGCCTGGTGGCGCCCTCTGTACCTGGAACGCCGGGGTGTCAGCTGGTCATACTCCACCTGGTGTTTCAGTGGGATAAGGGGCCTGATGGCGTCGAACAGTGGCAGGCGGCTAGGCTCATTGATGACCAGCTTCAGGTCTCCCACGAGCACGGCCACATCCATGGTTCTGCAGAGACACCGGGAACACCCGGAGCCTCACCCATGGCCATGGCCTCTGACACCCAAGGGTTCCCAGAGGCAGCAGTCCCAGGCTGAGTCCCCACCCACTGGTCCCTGGAAATGGAGAGTAGGCTCCTGAAAAGCCCGGAGCCCCTAACTCTGGGCCAGGTGCTTCGTAAGAGCCTCATGGTTTCCCATTAAATGTCACAGGGAAACCGGCAAGGTGGAGATTGTTAACCCATTCTACAGATGAACTCAAGTCAGGATTCAAACTCAACTCTGCCCAATTTTGAAGCCCAGGCTCTCTCCAGCCAGGAAACTTCGTGGGAGATGCTGGTCACCCCACTTCTGCTCTGCAGCTAAGCTCTGTCCAGTCTATCCTCACAGTATCTCTCACATGACTCCTCCTGGCCCTGTTCAGACCCTCAGCATCTTGGGCCTGCCCTTCTCCAGCTGCCACCGACCTGCTCATGCTCGTCTCATATTTTCTAAGTGTAAGTCACTCTCCTTCTCAAAACCCTTCAATGGCTCCCCACTACCCAGAGGCCACCATCCTTTCTCCTCAGCAGGCTCAGGGCCTCCATGACCTGTCTCTCCGGAGCTGCTCTGGGCTTGTGGCTGGTCCCGTGTGCCCCGGGTTCTACTCCCCCAGATTACTTGACACTTCCCCTTTGCCCCCTGTGCTTTTGTGTCTCTGCACTTGTGCTCATAATTGATCCCTCAGCCTGGAATGTCCTCTGATATTTCCGTATCCTTCTTAGTCTTCAAAACCTAGCTCATGCCTTCTCGGTCCTCCCCACATGATTAGAAGCAAAACTCCTTTCTTCCCATCTGGCTTTTACTAGTTCTTCGTGCTTGTGGAGTCTGTAGACTCCCCCCAACTAGGCCACGAGTTACTGGAAGAAAGAAAGTAGATCTTATTCGTTTCCAGATTCTGCATGGTGCCCAGCAAGTGGCAGGAGCTTAGAAGTGTATGCTGAATGAATAAAGAATCAGGTGAATGACAACAGACACATCGGACGTGTGGCTGGGGCCAGCTGGCATTTCTGGTTCCATCTCAGCAATCAGCAATCATACTATATTGAACTTCTCTGGCCACTTGACAGCCTCCCCCATTGGATTATGAGCAACCTGAGGGCAGCAGCCAGGCTGACTTGTTCCCTCGTGTACCCTCAGCTCCTTGCACAGAGCCACACACCGAGTATTTGAGTGAATATTTGCTAAGGCAAGTGAACGGTGTGTCTGTTTGATTCCCAGGAGCACAGAGCATCCGCCCCCCTCCCAGAGCTCCCCAGAATGGGAAGGGGAGGTTCCTCTGTCTCAGAACAACCCACCCCAGGGCCCCCTATGGACAGAGATACCCCGAGCGGAACCCCGCCCACTTACTGGTGATACATCCGCAGCACGTCATACAGATAGTCCTTCTCTGCATCATTTTCAATCAGAAAATCCACCTAGAAAACCCAAGGACAGAGTTCTAGCCCCAGGCCCCAGCATGCCCACAGCAGGCCCCAGGGAGGGGGAGGCCACCGCCGCTCCCCAGCATCCCCACAGGGCCGGGGCTGCAAGAGGAGGGCAGCCAGGGGCCAGGCTGGTCCTCTGACCCCATCAGCCACATGCAGATCACGCCGATGGGGCCACAAGAGTACCTCCGCACATCTGGAGGGGGCCAGGCTTAACCTCATCCCCCGGGGGACGCACCTTCATATGCGCACACGTGCCCCTCCCTATGACCGGAACACACCCCCATGACAGTGGTGTTGCTGCTCCCCCCGCCGTAGCCATGTCTCCAGGGCCTGAAGGGCCCGTGCCAGGGTCAGCTCCCCAGTCCGGAGGAACCCCACTGTCTTACCTGATGGTGGCTATAGTGCCGGATAACTGCCTTCAGAAAGGATTTGGGCCACTCGCTTAGATAGCACATGCCACCCACCAGAAGCCCCCAACCGTCTCCCGTGCCACCAGTGCCAGGGGCCGCTCCGCCCTGGCCTGTCGTAGGCTGGCTTGGCCCCGACTTCTGTCCACTAGTCAGCCTCCTGGCCACTCCTTCACCTCTCCAGGCCCCTTTGGTTCCCCCGCTTCCCTCCCGAGGGGGAGAGTCAAGTTACATCATTTCAAGTTTGCTGACGTCAATGGCTGGGACTCCAAGGTCGAGATCAGGAGCTGTTTCATTAGCACCTTGATCCCAGGGGAACTGGTGGGTTGAAGCCCCAGATTCCACTCCCTGGGATGGTGCAGTGCAAATCTCTACACGCCGTGTCCTTGGCTTTCTCTTTAGACTGAGTAAGAGGGTGAGAAGGACCTCAGGTTGGGAGGCAGGTGAGGAGGCCCTAAGCTGTGCACAGTAAGGAAAGACTCTCCAAGTCGGGGCTCGGACTCCCCTTAAGTGAAGGCAGCATTCAGGTGAGACGGGGCAGGGCAGTCTTGCCCGAGTCTGTGACCCACTCTTCTGTGACCAGCTGGAACTGAGCTAAGCGGGACAGAACGAGGAGGCTGCGGCAGGCTTGTGCTGGGAAGGTGGTGAGCCAGGGCTGAGCCAAGAGGATAGAAGGAAGGCTCTAGACTAGAGCAACTGGAGTGTGTTCCTCATTGGGCAAACAGTGGGCACTGTGCACCTCTGCATGGCACGGCGCTGTTGAAGACCTACCGTGTGCCCTGTGCTTTTACCCTGAGTGCCAGGTGTCAGGAGAATGGCATGAAGTGCCCTAGATCAGGGGCTCCCTGAAGCCAGTCCTTGTTCACTCGTTCAGGCCATCCTCTTGCTTACTGACTGCCAACCGTGTCTGAGGAACCTGACGTGAATTTTCTTTAACCTTCTAACCGCGCTGTGACGTACACGGATATTATCATCCCCACTGGACCCATGAGGAAAGACGGGCTGAAGAAGCAGCAGAGCTGAGACTCCAATTCAACGCCCGCGGGCTCCAAAACCTCTGCCTTTTTTCTAACCACCACATGATACTCACTTACCAGATATAACCCTTTGTATGCATTTGTCCAATACACATTTATTGAGCACCTACTGTGTGCAAGACACTGTGTCTTCTTTTTCTAATTAGATTTAAAAAGCTTTTCCTTTTCAGGGCCCCTGGGTGGTTCAGTCGGGTTAAGCATCTGCCTTTGGCTCAGGTTATGATCCTGGAATCCTGGNCCCCCCCCCCCGCTTGTGCATGTACTCGGTCTCCCTCTCTCACACTCTCTCTCAAGTAAATGAATAAAATCTTTAAAAAAAAGTTTTTCCTTTTCTTGGATCTCTCCTGATATGGGCACAAAAACCCTAAAGGAGCCCACCACCTACAAAGACTTTATCATCTCCATCCCTCCTTCCCCGCCCACCTTGTGTCTGGTCCCCCCTGTCCTGCAGCAGCCTTCTCTGGCTGATGCTCGATGGGCCGTCTGCTGTCAGTCTGTGTGGTGGGGGGTGTGGGGGTTCAAGGCCCTTGTCTGGGGCACTTGAGGCAAAATCTGAGTTTAGCTTTGGGCCCTATCCAGCCTCACGTCCCAGCCTTCCTCCATAAGGACTGGCCCTTCAGTACAGCTGCACGGGGCGGGGGGAGCAAACAACATTCAGCTCCTGCAAACACAACTCCACTCCACTCCACGTGTGCACCCGGGGAGCGAGAAAGCACGAACAAATGAAATAACGCATGTTGTTCTGCTCCAGGAACATCTGCCCTCCTCAGGCAGTTGTGGGGATTAAGTAAGTGAATATATACAAAGTACCTCCACAGTGCCCAGGGCTCCAAGATTTCAAGGGCTTGGAAATGTGGGCTGCGTCTCTTCCTCTGTGCCCCCAGACCCACTCTGCAGCCTTCGCCACACTGCCCTGCATCCCGGGAGGCCCTGCCTGGGCTCCCTGCCCTTGGACACCCAGCCGGCGGTAAGAGGGCCTGAGGAGAAAGGAAAGGGGGCTCTGACTCCCCAGCTGGCTCTCTGCTGGATCACCTTACACGCAGGTCTGAGCTCTTCTCTGCAGCCATGGTTCTCCCCGTTCTGCCTCCCCACCCCTTTCTTTGCCCCTTCAGGAGCACCTGGCCTCCTGCTGCTGCCCCTCCCCCCCCACCTCCCCTGTTGGCTCCTGCGGTTCCTAATGATAGTGGGGCCAGCAGCATCTCCTCTCTGTGAGCTCTTCCTTCACCTTCCAGGCACCTCAAACGTCAGTTCCCCTTGGTCCAGCCTTCCCTCGTGCTCTCCCACAACGCCTGTCCTGTCATTCTCTGTGCCCGCGACACCACGTCGTTCCCACCTCTGCCACGGGACACACCAAGCTGTGCTGTACATTCTCTCTTTACTCTCCTGTCGCCCCACTCATCTGGGTGTGGCCCAGACTCAGGCTTGGGTGGAGGGTGCAGGAGGAGGCCAACAAGCCCCTTCCCCACCTGGGTCTGCACTTCTCTGTGCCTCACTTTCCTCATCTGTAAAATGGGACTGGAAGTACCTGTCTCATAGGATTTCATCCTTCTCTGAGGGATTAATCATTGGTTTTTTTTAAATTATTCATCGAATTAATGGTCATTAAATGCTTGGCACAGTGCCTGGCAAATTAAGTTCTCGGTGTCCGTTTAGTTTTATTTAACTAAATGAGTGAGTGAGAATAAATGAACACAGATTCTATATTCTCAGCAGCTGGCAGACTGGGGGCCCTCCATAAAGGCTGGTGGAATGAATGGATCCAGCCACACTTCCTCCCAGGCCTTCACAGTGTGATACCGAGTAGTACTGGGTATATTTGATTCTTGTTTTATTACTCTTCATCTTGTCAAGGCACTTGCGTCCTGCTAGCTAGTTGGTGGCATTTGACCCTGTGCTTAGCACAGCCGATCATACCCTCCTTCCCTTGCTTCTCTTACCTCACTTGCTGTTCCTTCTCCTCATTCTCTCCTCGAAAGGTTGGGTTGTTCTGGCTCTGTCCTGGGCCATCTCTTCACCTGCACCATGTCCCTAAGTGACCTCATCAGTCTCGGGGTTGAACTACCATTTATTCCTCAAGGACTCACTGAGCCTCCAGCATCGACCTCTCCCTACCATCTTCAGGCTCCCACAGCTACTGGCTTCTTAGTCACTTAATGGTTGAACAGGCATCTCAAACTGAAAACATTCAAAATGGAGCTCTTGGTTTCTGCCGCCTCCCTTCCTGCCCCCACCAAGCTGCTCCTCCCCACATGGAGACTCCCGCTTGATCCCTCTCTCTCCACACCCACAACCACCCATCAGCAGAGCCCGTCAGATCTACCTTTTCTTGTGTTCCGGGGCTGGCCGTTCCTCATGCTAGTCCAAGCCCCCACCTCTGGCCTGGGCTGCTGCAGGAGCCTCCTGTCTAGGGTTCCCCTTCTGCTCCTGCTCACCCCAGTCTGCTCTACCAGCACTTGGAACAATCCCTGTTAAAGGCAAAGCAGTCAGGTCACTGCCCTGCCGGTTCCCATCACTCTGAGAATCCAAAATCCTGACCAAAGCCTTCAAGGCCCTCACCCCACTCTCATCCACCGCCCATTACTCTTCAATCTGTAACTCCTCTCAGAAACACCATCCTGTCTGCTGTTCCTAAAGCAGGGCCTTTGTACTTATTGTTCCCTCTTCTTGGAATGTTCTTCCATATATACCCTTCCCTCACTTCCATATATGGCTCCTTCCCTCACTTCTGTCTGGATGTCTGTTCAAATATCACCTCCTCAGAGAGACCTTCCTGACTAACATGTGCTTTCTCTCTAACCTCTCACCCCCATTTATGTTTTTTCATAGCATTTGTCACTACTTTGCATTCTATGATACTTGTATTGGTTTACTTGTTAACTGTCTGTCTTCCCCACTAAGGAGCCAGGGACTTTGTTTTATTATTCAGTGGTTACAGTTCTGTTGGGCATATATTAGCTCAGTCGATGTCTATTACATGCATGTATGTGTGATCAGCAAAACCCTGGAAGGCAGGGGCTCTTTCTGACCTCCTTATTTATCTCCTCTTCCCACCGCAGGTGCCTGGTCTGGAGCAGGGTACACCAGGGATATCCATAAATACGTGATTGCTGACCAGGCAATAAAAACTTTTTTTGAGTAAATGAGTAACCAAGTTCCTGCAACGGGCAGGTGCAGTGAGCCGAGGGGGGAGACTTCTTTTGAAAATCTGCTTCTTCAGGGAAGAGGCTTAGTCTTTGATGCTCCCTGCCCTGCTCTTGGTATCCTGGCCAAGGCTGTTGCTGGGAAGCGCATGCCAGTGCTGCTGATGTCCTTGAAAAACTTCATAACCCCAGAGGAACAGACTCAACTCACCAGCCTGGAGCCTACTGGCTCCTCCACTGGGATACTTTGCAGGTATCTGCAGGTGGCTGTGGACCAAATGGTAACTACAGATCCAGAGTAGCCAGTTCTTGAATTCCTAGTGGGTCCTAACGGTCCAGTGAGGTCAGCACTCTGAACCACATCTCACAGCTGAGAAAATGAGAGCTCAGAGAAATTCAATGACTTGCCCAAGGTCTCACTGGCAGTGAGCGGCCGCGGCCGGGCTGAGATTTGACCCCAGTTCTGGCTAACCAACAGATAATAGACAACAACAATGGACACTTGCCACAAAGTCACTAAATGCCAGGGTCTATTTAAATTCCCTATGCGCATGTAGATCTCATTCAACACTCACACGCACAAGAAATTCACTAAATATTACTGTTATTCTCATTTAACAAGTCAAAGAACTGAGGCACTGAGAGGTGAATAACTTGCTCTAGGCCACATAGCAGTTTCCATGACAATATGCCACTTGTCATGCTACCCTCAACAACTAAAGATTTAGGTTACAAACCATTTCCCAGGGGTAAATATGCTCTGCAACACTAAGCAAGGGACAGCTAGGAAGCAATCAACAGGAGCTGTAAATTTCACCCAGTATGGCTGTGTCCTCCCATTTGTATCCTCTGCAGCTTTGTCCTCTCTCTCCCCAGTTGCCAGGTGATCTCCAACCTGGGAGGGCAAGGCTGCTGCTGTCTCAGAAGCAGCAGGGCACAAAGTCCAGCCCGCCCAGCCTGGTGTCTGCCCCGCCTGCACACACCGGGGCATTAATAGGTAATGACTCTTGTGATGAGGAAAAGCAGGGCAGTGGAAACACAGAGGCCTGAGGCCGGTTGGAGCCTACAGGGCCTGGAGAAGAAAAACAAGCTAACTCCAGGGCGCAGTCAGACACCAGGGAGCCCAGAGGTAACTCTCAAAAAAGAGACAAAGACTAGTACCCATAGGAAAAAGGCAAAAGAGGACTTGATGTTGCTTTCTGCCCAGGGGCAGGAGACTGAAATTCAAGCCTGAGTCTTGGGGGAGGGGAACGGCGGTTGTGTTCCTTCAAAGTGGGTTGCCTGAAATCTACACTCACCAAATGTCCTCAGCAGCTGAAATTGCTCTCCTCCTGACCCTATGCAACAGGACACACTGGTGGACACTCTCTCGTGCTTCCTTTGTTATTCGCCAGCCCCCAAACTCCTGCTGAACTTCCGGCTATCTCTTATTCTTAGAACACCCAAGGCCTCTTTTTTAGGAGACCTCTACCAGTACGAGCTTCCCCCTTTCTACCCTACCAAACCTTGACCCCAACACTCAGCACCCAGCCATGGGTAATTATTAGTGTGGGGTCTGCCGCCCACCTGCCCAGCCAGCAATTCGAGGGCACAGACAGGTCTGGCACAGAGCGGGCACTCAAAATATATTTATTAAATGAATGATTGGCCACTGGCCCTTAGTTCTGGTGCCCCCCACATTGGCTACACTGGCTCCCCTGGGCCTCTCTGTGGGGAGAGAGCGGTTAAGCACCCAGACCTTGCCTTCCTGAGCTCTACCCCCTCAGGCCTCAGAAGAGGTTTGGCTTGGTCTAAAGACACTGTCCCTCTGGGAAATGTGAGGGTGTCAGGGCTCACAGTCACTTGTCCCTCAGGCAGGGACTGGGGGTAGCTCTAGACACCCCTGGCTTCATCCTTTGGCTCTGAAGCATCCTGAGTCCCAGTGGGGAGGTCCACTGGGTTACCTCCAATGGTCCTCTCTGGCCTCAGGGCCTCAGCAGCTCCTGCACAGCTCTGGAAACAGTTCCAGAAATGCCCAAATCCTGTAGCTTTCAGTGAGGGCCTCTGAGAATCCTGGACCACCCCTGAGGTGCCTTCTTGGGACAACCCAGGGGAGATGCGGCCCTGTCTGAAGACTGGCTGACTCTCCTCCCGGTACTTCCTCCCTTCCTCCCACGGCCCCCTGGTCAGCACCAGTTCCTCAGCTGCTTCTCAGGCCCCAAGAAATGCCCCGAAGTGGGGAGGGGGCTCCCTAAAGCGTTTTTTTGAGAGGACAGAGAGAAACAACCAGTTCCCCTTTTCACCAAGCCCCACCTCTCAGACACTGTCCCATACCCTCTCCATACGCTCCCACAGCCCTGAGCTTGGGGCACTGGGATCTGGGATTTGCCCACTGTGGGGCAAGTCCCAGAAGCGTCCTGTCTCAGACCAAGGTCCCAGTCCATCCACAGCCCTAGGGCCGGGCGCGAAAAGGGAGGGGTGGCGCCGGGTGTGTCCATCCCCCACCACCCTCCCAGGACTCCGGGGTCCTGAACGCTTTAGGGGTCGCTAGCAGCTCTGACCTTGTGCCGGAATTCTCGAGCCACCTTCCGGTCCATGGCTGGGCCAGATCGAGCCGCGTCGCTACACAACTCGCTCCTTCGGATGCCGGGCCGCCCCAAGCCGGCAGGAGCCGCACCGAAGATCCGCGGGCCCTGAGAGCGGTGGGGGCGGGGCCTGAGCGCTGTGGGGGCGGGGCCTGGGCGGGGCTGCCGGGAGGCCCGAGACACCTGTCCTGAAGCTTGTCGCCTCCCACCGGCAACAGCGGAGCCAAGGGCCGGGAGTGTGTGTAGGTGGTGGTGGTGGTGGTGGCGGTGATTGGAGTCGAGGCCGGCGCTCCCCTTGGAATGATCCCCAGACACAAGCGGTCGAGGGAAAGGATCTCGGGAGGCGTGGGCTGGAGGTTTGAGACTTTTTTGTGGGGGTCGGAATACTTTTTGGAGGAGATCCCGGGAGTCTCACAAGGGTGGGTAGGGATACTCTATGGATACGCAAATAGAGGCCCATTTGCGCGCTCCTGAGGCTTTACCCCCTGCCAGGCATCTCACCTCCGAGTACTTTCTATAATGGTCCTCTCCACGGGCTTATTCCCAGTCAGAAGAAATCTTTGATCTGTGAATTCCTTGGGGGCTGGGTCTTAAGGCCCTCACTGAGGCGGGAACCGGTGAGTGGCTGGCAGTGCCCCTCCCGAACCGACTTCCTCTCCCACCTCCCTAGCCCAGCCCCACTCCACACACACACACACACACACACACACACACACACACACACACACACACACACACTCGCTCGCTCGCTCACTCACTGAAGGGCCTGGCAAGGACATTCTGATTTACTGCTGACTACCCAGGGCCCAGACCCACCTGGTTCATTTGATTCACTTCAACCACAGTTTGTTCAACTCCTAGGTCTAGCGCTGGAGTGTAAAGACACTGATGAACCAAGCCTGGGACAGACTGAGACAGAAGAGGGGGTCAGGAGAGGGGTGATAAAAACGGATGTGAATGGGAGAGAGTGGGACCTTTGATCATGGAGCTAGGAACCTAACCTGCTTGCAACAAGTCACGGGGGCATAGGACAGGGAGCTTGGCAGCAACCCAAAATACTGAACCATTTACAACTGTAACTTCAGGGACACCTAAAGACCCCCCCTTTTCATCTTATCCCCAAAAGTTAAAGTTTTGCCAACAGACTTATTTTTACTGGGACTAAATTATTGCCTAGTTTAAGATGTAAATCCTCTCTGGAGAAGAACCTTCAAATATTATCCATGTTCTCACCTTAGTATTAGTCAGGTAAGTCCGAGATAAAAGGGGAAGACTTGTGGGATTTTCAAAGGTCCAGGAAAGATACTCAAAATATATTCCCCTCCAGCTTACTCTGTTGATTCTCTACATCTCTTAACTAAGTCATATGGCTGTTAGTTCATAGTTAGAATCCAGGCAGAGTGGCAACTGGCTTTACAAGGGAAATGCAGTCCACTGGCCACCTCAGTCCTTATCCATGACCAGCACCCCCACAGATTCTCTCTTTAAATGCTTTCTGTCTTGGTTTTGAGGATGGCACCGAGGCCTAGCTCTCCTCTCCTATGAGTGTTCCTTTTCAAGCTTCCCCTAACTTTCTATTCCCTAACCAGGGTTCCATCCTTGACTCCCTCCTCTTCCTCTCATCTATGCCTATGGCTTCAAATACGCTGTGTGGACAAGTGTCCTGTATTTACCACTCTATTCCCAGAACACTGTGTAGTAAGAAATAGATGCTCAACAAATTTGTTGAATGGATGAATGAATGAATGCCTCCCAAATCTATATCCCAGCCTAAGGGTCTCCTGGGACCACCACAACCATCATCATCTTCATCATAATTATCTGCAAGGCTTGCACCCGGTTGGCGTTCCCACACTTAAGTGGCCGAGAGAATGCTTCACATGTTCTCAAGGCTCCCAAGCCCATAGTTCCAGCATTAAAACATTCTTCCTGGACAGGGACTATATCTTGTTCACAAAATTAAAGCGGTTTTTGTTTGTTGGTTGGTTTTGTCATTGTTTTTTGTTTTGTTGTTGCTGCTGCTGTTGAGGTTAAAGTCTGGTCGTGAGGGGAGCAGTAATTTGGGAGTGTGACGCACGTCTGTCATTCAGTCAACACTTTCTGAGCTGGGGCCTGAACTAGTGCTGGGCATACAGAGGACTAAGTCACGATCCATTCCCTAGAGGTGTTCAGAACTGGGGGTAGGGGCCCCGGAAGCTGTAGTGGTGAGTGGTGGGAGCCCAGGCCAGGATTCTGCAGCCTTGAGCTTTGGTTCTGCCACCGACCACTGACCACTGAGTGACATGTCCCAGGGTGTCTGTGAAAGGAGAGCGGAAGACCAGACTCACACAAGCATCTTGGGCATCTGGTGGAAGTGCCTTCCAAGACCCAGGCTCCTAAGATGGGAATCTTTGAGGAGTAAAGGTGTGGGGGGCTGCACTGGCTACCTTCGTGCTCCCCCAGGGCCCAGCGATCTGAATCCAGCCTCCTCTCGGGAGAGGCGGCCACAGGTGGAGAGGGGCAGAGGCTGGGCCACGGTCTGGCGCCTAAGTTATGGTAATGAGCTGAGCCGTCCTGTCACTCTAGCTCGGGGAGGAGCCAAGCGCCTGGGAGGAGGGGCCGAGGGGACCCTCGGGCCAGAGAGCGGAAAGGGACCGTGGGCGCCGAGTGGAGGTGTGAGCCTGCCTTCGCGAGGACAGGCACTGGGGCCCCCGGCCCCGCGCTCTGGCTTCCCAGTTTCCGTGCGCCCCATGGGCTCCGCGGCCCCGTGCGCCCCCACGCCGGCGCTCTGCCTGCTACTGGCCTGCGTCTGGCTGCCCGGGGGTGAGCCGGCGGGCCAGTCCCTGCGGGGGCAGTCTCTCGGTGAGAGGGCTGTGGACTCGGGGCGGCCGGGGGCTGGGGGAATGTTTAGGGGAACGGGCCTCGGCAGGTTCCAGAGAGAAAGGAAAAAGGGGTTTGAGGGAGGGCAGGGCGACAGCCAAAGAGAGGGTCGGAGGGGGCGCAGAAGGGAAAAGAGGCCAGCCACAGCCTGTGGGGGGTTGGGGTCGGGGGAGCATGGCTCCAAGCTAGGCAGGAAGGAAGAGACCCAAGGCGGGGAGCCAGAGAGAACTGGGGCACCGAGTGTAAGAGGAAAGAGGGAGACTCCTGTTGGAGAGGTGGCCAGAGAGGGGGAGAACGGATTGCAGTCTGCAGGGAGAGAGAATGGGGGGGTGAAGAAGAGGCTTCCCGGCAGATGGGGGACGGTGGTGGGAGACCCAACAAAGGGAGGCCTGGCTTGAGTGGAGAGCAATCCTCCCCAGGTGCAGCACCCACACCCGGGGTTAACGCGGAGCTGCAGCCGCGGGGGCTGGCCCAGAGTCCCAGGTGAGTAGGTGCGAGCTTGCGGCTGCCCCACCCCGGGCTCCCATCTTTATTCCTGGTGTCGATGACCGCAGGGTTTTAGCACTGAGGGTGGGGTGCACTTGGGGTGGTGGGGAGGCATGCCCCACTCCTATCCCCTCCCCCACATTAGGCTTGTTTCTCATCTAGCCACAGACATCAGGAGGTGACCCTTGCAACAGAAGATGCAACAACAGTGATGGGAAGCCAGGTGAGAGGAGGCCTGGAAGGGGGCTTTACACGGGGCAGGGGCTTATTTTTCTCTGGGACTGGGGCTGGCCGGGAGGGCTGTAGGTTGCAGGAAGGTAGTCTCTGCAATTATTTGAAAGGGAACAGTGTTCCTAGTATAGGTCTGAAGTATGCAAATTCATGGGACACTTGTATTCCCACTTAACTAATCTCTTGGGACTCTGTAGTCGGTTCAGTGTGTTTCTGTTTTTGTTGTGTTTTATTTGGGGAAGAGGGCACTGAGATGCAATCAGGACACAGCGGCACTCTCCCGTGCCCTGGGGTGAAAGCATGAAGTTGAGTTCTCTTGTCCCTGCCTGGTCTGGGAGGGTGCAAAACCCCATAAGAGGCCGTACTCCGTACCTTGAGCAGTGCTCCAGCAAGTGTGCTTTGAGAGGAGAGACAAATTTTTTTGGTCTCTGAATCAGGTGACTTGGGCTCTCTTTCCAATCCTGTCCTGCACTTGTCTTTTCTACAATCGCAGACATGTTGCAAACCCAGCCCACCCACAACCAGATCCCCCAGAGCACCTTGAACCTCAACTCATGCACCTTGGCCTAGGGATCCGCTCTGGGCAGCTCCTTGGGCCAGCAGGTTGTGGAGTATCATTTATAATAGAAAACAATGTGCCCCAAATACCTCCCCTTTGGAAATAGGTATGGAGGCCCTCAAGGCAGGAGGAGAACATGTTTATTCTGTTAAGTGGTAGATAATCCAGGCTTTTTATTTCTTGTTTGACCACTTTTCCAGGTCCCAAGTTTTAGAATGACAGTCACCTGCAATTTGAGTTGAAAGAAAATGTTGCAGGGGGTTTTTTTTGTGTGTGTTTTTTTCCTAAAATTTATTTATTTATTTATTTGAGACAGAAGGTTGGGGAGGGACAGAGGGAGAGCGAGAGAAGCAGGCAGCCTGATGCCGGGCTCCATCTCACAACCCTGAAATAATGACCTGAGCCAAAATAAAGAGTCCGACGCTTAACTGACTGAGCCATCCAGGCACCCTATTACTCTTTTTATGTATGATGATATCAAGGTAGGTGGGTGTCCTCTTGGGGCCCCCAGGAAGCAGGTAAAACAAGGTCTACTGGTGGAGCCAGCCTGTTGCCCCACAGGACTCCAGGAATCCCTTTGTTTTGGTGGGGAAAATGACCCTTAGCCAAGCACCTCATTCCCTGGGCAGGCTTCCTTCCTTGCTGGATTCCAGGGTAGGCCTCCCTCCCTTTTCCTTGGGGAAGCATCTGGAATAGACAACCCCAGTAGGTTTCTCACGTTACTCCTTAAAGCAAACAAGGGGTTGGAATGGCCTTCCTTTAAAGCCACTGGAGTGGGCATGGAGGAATGAGGTCATTAGCTAGAAAGTGAACCTGGGGATCCTTCGAGGGTTTCTGCCTGGAATAACCTCATCAGTAAGGGTGGGGGTCCTAGACCAGCAGCTAGCCAATCTTCATTTCAGCGCTGCCACATTCCTATAGAGCGCAGCCATTCTCCAGAGAATTGACCATATAGACCAGGATGGGGGGAAAATGCATTGTTGTTTATAGGCACCTCAATTTCACTGAAATTTAGCATTCCCTTAATTTGCCTGTAGGCTACAAACCACAGTATAGCAGTAGCAGTGTCTGTGACTGTCACCAGATATTGTCACATCACCTTACACTCGTTGGTATTTCCAGATCTTATTTATACTCACTACCTCAAAACTCTGGCCATGATAAATCTGGCTACATCTTGCTGTTTAATGTAGTAATAAACAAGCACAAATATTACTAGATTGTGCATTTTTATAAAATATTTTCATAACTATATTGCAATATAATCGATGTCTTTTGTCATCTTATGTTTCATTTATGTATTTATAAACGTTATTCTGAGAATGGGTCGATAGGCTTTGCTCGATTATCAGGGAGGTTCTTGGCATCGAAATGACTAAAAACTTCTGATCTATACTGAAGACAAATCGTTTGGGCAGGATTTAAAAATTTCTCCAGAAAATGGCCTTGATTCCGCAGTGCTATCTTGCCCTCATTAACACTGATCTCAGAAGCCACATCAGAGTTGGGGGCAAGGAGTGGAGAGACACAAAGACTAGGTTTCATTAAGAGCTCTTCGGGGCCTATGGGATGCAAGGTGATCGTTTTTCCCATGGTCTCCGAGGCCCCATGAGATCGATTACGACCAGGGTGGGAACCCTGACTGCTGGGGCTCAGGCTGGGGGTGCAGGATAAGGGGAGCTGGGGAGGACCTGGGGACCAGGGGCCAAAGTGGGATAAGGCCCAGGAGGGGCCAGTGACCTCACCAGGGTCAGCAGGACAGTGAAAAGAGAAGTGGTGGGTGACCAGGGATGAGGTGGAGAGACTGGGCCTGTCAAGAAGGGGCAAAGACCTAAGATTGGACTCCAGGGACAGAGGGTTCTGAATCCTCTCCATGTTCCTAGTCCTTGGCCAGAAGCTGGGGATTCTGCCCGAGGATGCAGAGATGACAACGAGGGAGGAAGACAGATGAGACAGATATCCACAGTGTGCTTGGTGCCTTGTTGACCCTGTGAACAAGAACATGAACTCCCTAAGGGAAGGGACTTTGTCACCTTCACACTGGGAATCTATACAAATGGGGAGGCTGTGGATCTGAGAGAGGAGGAGCTTGTTGTGCCCCAGACCCCAGTCCCAGGTGATAGGAGCCACCTCAGACTAAGGTCTCAAGAGGTCAGGTATCCAAGTCAGCTAGCTGTGTGGGGACTGGACACACCTGATGTTCAGGACAGCTCTAATTTCAGTTGGTTTATATCTGGAGAGACCACATGTCGGGATTTCTGGTCTGGAAGATAGGATTTCTCAGCTAACTTTTCCTGTGTCCTCCTCAGATTTATGGTGTCAGGAAGAGTCCTGGCTTGGAGCTGAGTTCTGAGGACCATGGGTGGTGACCTGTGAGGAAGGTTGGGGTGGAAAATGGCGTGAGATGTTCCCCTGCCTTGAGGCGAGGGGCTGCCGGTGTTTCCTTGGCCTGCCTTGTGTGTTTTCTGTGGTGAGGAGGAAACATATTTGTTCTCCAGATAAGGGGGTTTTGTGTTGAGCTGTGGAAGACTCAAAAAAGTACTAGGGAGGGAAGAAGGGAGGTGAGGCCTGGGGCAGATATTGGAGCATGGAGGGGAGGGAATATGTTCAGGCCACCAAGACGCCACTTCGGAGGGTGAAAACCAGCCTTCGCTCCTCTAGGGCAGGCCTGAAAATTCTCCCAGACATCTCAGAGGTGGGCCTGGGGAGGTGGAGTGGCTGGGGGCCTCCCTCCTCTCGGTGATGGATGGGAAAAGCCACGACCTTTAGGAAGTCCCTCCCCGACTGAGTTCTCTTCCTTGTCTTTAAAAGGGGGCTGAAGTCCTGGACTCCTTAGCCATGTCTTCCTGGGAAAGGCGGCTCCATCGGGCCAAATGTGCTCCATCTTGTAAGTGACCCCCTCCCTATGGCCCATGGATGGGCCCTGGTCCGCAGAGAAGCTGTGAGGGCAAGCCAGGCTTCCCTCAGGGCCTCCTATGTCTTCTTTGCCCTGCAAGGGGCTCCTTACCACCTTCCCCGGTCCTGGCCTCTGGCTCTATTTTGCTTTCTCCTTCCTGGCTGAGGAGAGCTTCCTCTCCAGTGTTCTGTTCTTATGACCATGGCCCTGTAGCTTTTCCCTCTCACACTGTCTAATGCCAGTGAGATTGGGCTTCCTTGTTTAGTGGTTGTTTCCCCCTCCACTTCACCCTGTCTCTGTGGCCTCACCCCTCGCCCTGTCCTGTGTCCACGGCCCTTTCTCTTGCATCCTGGCTCCTTCCTTCATCACACTCTGCTCCCCTCTGTCTTATTGTGCTCTCTGCTCTGTGACCTTTCTGTCTACTGTCTTCTCAATGTGAGGCATCTCCCCACTCCCTGGGTCATGCTTAGGCCTCTTCCCCTGAGCTTAAGGAACCGTGAGGAAGAATGATCCTTGAAGATCTCCGGGCCATCTCCCTACTCACCCCACATGCTCCGTACTCTCAGTCTGCCTTGTGTGGCGGCCAGAAACTTTCAGCAGATGGAGCTGAAGTCCCAGGTGGGGCTGGCCCGGGGTCACTTGACACACACTGAGGACAGGTACTCTGAGACCCCATGCTGCCTGCCTGTCAGGAGGGAGCCAGGTCTGACGCACCCTACTTGTTCCGCCATTAAGGCTAGCTACTGAGGAAGGCTAGAGCCACCTGTGGTGGGGATCTGAGTTCCACACAGCTCTGGGAGGGCTGGGGCTGGTGTCCTGGCATGAGGGAGGTGCTATATCCCAGGGTTCTGCCCAGCTTGGCTCAATGGGGGGGGTGCCTTCTGTGTCTCCCTGCAGACTTGTTCTCCTGTTTCAATGGGGGCGAGTGTGTGTACCCAGCCTTCTGTGACTGCAGACGTTTCAATGCCACAGGGCCACGCTGTCAGATGGGTGAGTCTGAGCTGTGTCCCACCCCTGGGATGGGCCATGGGTACAGGGAAAGCTTGTGGGCCTAAGGCCTGGAGGTCCCGGGCTGGGGGGGGGTGCAGGGGCTGGTCCTGCTAGCCTCTGGCTTGAGGCCCAGTGCAGCTGCACAGATAGGTTCTCTTTCCTCTGGCACAGTGTACAATGCCGGCCCTGAGCGGGACAGCATCTGCCGGACATGGGGACAGCACCATGTAGAGACTTTTGATGGTCTCTACTACTACCTCGCTGGGAAGGGCAGCTACACCCTGGTGGGCCGCCATGAGCCTGAGGGGCAGACCTTCTCCGTCCAGGTGAGGCCTTCTTACCCTGCCAATCTGGGAAGGTTCCATGAGGCTCTGGAGCTTGTGCTGGCCAGGGGTCTGCTTGTCATGGTTAAAGAGTCTACACCTAGAAGGAGCTGGGGGCTCCACAGTTCTCTCTCACCCACTCGCTCCTGGTTGCCCTTGGCCAGTCATTGGTTTTGTCACTCAGCATTAAGTATTAGGTACCTACTTGTGCTCTTCCTGGCACAAGGTTTGGTGATGGCCTTGTGAACAATAACACAGATGTGGTCTCTGTTCTCATGGAGCTTACAGTCTAATGGGGAAAGCAGACAACAAATCGAATGCATCATTTCAAGGGCAGCTGAGAGCTTCAGAGGAGAAATCCCAAATGTTAGAAGAGCATGCAATGGAAACCTAACCTTGTTTATTGGGAAGGATGATGATTAGGGAAGACTTCCTGGAGGAGGTGGCGTTGAAGTTGAGGTCTGAAGAATGAACTGGAGTTAGCCAAGTGAAGGGTTACAGGAGTGAGGGGTGGACATGAGAACATTCTATAAATGTAAAGAGAATTTGGGTGCTAAGGACCTGAGATAACAAAGAGCACTGTGCCTCTGAGGAAAGGGTAGAGGTCCTGGATGACTCAGTACAGGGTTACCTATTCTAAGAAGCCCTTCCGGATGCACTGACCTCCTAAGCTGGCTCCGGGGCTCCTCTCTGTGTAACCAAAGTTCTGCACTATTGCACGGTCAGTGCATTTCTCTTACAAAGGTCTGTTTCCAGGTTTGTCTTCTCTACCAGATAGAAGCTTTGCAGGCAGGGACCATATCTTTCCATTTGGTGTTCCCAGGACCCAAATTAGTGCTCAGTGAAAGTTTGTCCTGTCTATGAACACATGCGTGAGATTCACTATCAGGTAGATCTGATTTCCATGCTTACCCTGGGTGTTGAGTGTGGGTCAGTACACCTCCATCTGGAGAAAAGTCTGCTTGGCGAGCCAGCTCTTCTGAGGGGCACCTTGGTTAGGACTGAGTTAAGGCTAAGGCCTTGGGAGTTTGGGGAGATCCTGGTGCTCACTGTCACCCCACTGCCAGCAGGTAGATCCCTCTGTCTCAGGCATAGACCTGCCAAGGGGCCGCCCAAGGGACCACACCCTGGATGGGCTGACCAACTCTGTCCTCTCTACCTGTGCCTATGACACATCAGGGTTTTTCATGACGGTCATTTCATGATGGCTATGTTGTGGTTACTTAGACTAATGGGGTGTTGTGCATTCATGGGTTATGGAATAAACCTAATGAGTTATAACCGGCACCCTCTTCCCCACAAGAAAAAAAGAAAGAAAGAGAGGAAGGAAGGAAAAAAGAAAAAAACTAAAGAGAATAGAAAATGTACACATTACACATTAACAGGGGTAAATACTATTTTGTAAAATTTTTGTTTTATTTATATATGTATATATTTATATTTCTTACTGTGGGTCATGATCTGAAGTTTGAAAAATCTCATTAGACTGTGGGGTGGCTTTCACAGGCCCCACTTTCAGCTGACATGACTCCAGTCTGCTTGAACACGTTTAACGGTAATCTAGTGGAAGGGTTTCTACACTGGGAAGAGAAACATTGCAGATTTTCCCTAAGCCCTGGGAGCCTCAGTTCTCCTCCTCCTCTTGGGTCTTCTGGCCTTGAGGTGTGGGTTCTGTCTGAGGAGGGGACGGAGGAGTGACATGTGTGGCTGGATGTGCAGGGAAGGACTAGACTGTCCCCCTAGCCTGCCAGGGTCATGGTAGCGGTGTGTGTTTATAGTGTGCGCGTTGAGATGCCCAGTGAATCTGTGAGGGGTGTGCGTGTGTGTGTGTGTGTTCTATGTGTCAGAAGGTGTGAGTGTTTACCTTAGCTTTGAATCTGATGGGATAACCTGGGTTGCAAAAATGAAAAACGCAGAAATAGGGAGACAGCACCATGTCTTGGAAAGAGCCCTGAAATTTAGCCTTCAGTCCTGGGTTGGAATCCTGGCTCCGTGTGTGTGTGACCTTCATCACTGCACCTCTCTGAGTACCAGCTGCCTCCTCCGGGAAACGCAGATCCTCACAGCTCTGTCCTCCGTGGGGTTGTGGGGCCTGGGGGACATCAAGACGTCACAGAGGAAGGGTGCTTGGCACACAGAGGGCAGGTGATCAGCATTACGTGGGAGCTCCGTGGGGTGTGCCTGGGCCAGGTCTTTGGCAGGAACCCTGCACAGTGGCCTCTGAACCCCCCCAACCAGGTGCACAACGACCCGCAGTGTGGCTCCTCCCCCTACACCTGCTCCAGGTCGGTCAGCCTCTTCTTCGCCGGGGAACAGGAGATCCGTCTGGCCAAGGAGGTCACCCACGGAGGCGAGAGGTACCTGTAACACTTGCCTGAGCTCTCCTGCTCCCTGGCACTGGTGGTGGAGGAGGGTGAGCACCTTCCCTTTAAAGCCTGAAGAAAACCTTTTTCTGGGGGCAAACAGCAGAGTTTCCACCATCAGCACAGCAACCTACTGGCAGGACAGCTGGGTTTCTTGCCATCTGGGTTTGCAGAAAAATGAGTCCCTCAAGATTTTCTGAGACTGTCAAAGCCCTGTGGGTTCCTGAACAGTGAGTATTCAGGCCAATAGCAGAATTTTCCAGATAGTTGAGAGTGTACCACTACAAGCACGCTTACTTTTTTTCTTTCACAATATCGAGGGAAACTTCCTGAATGGATCATACAAGTTGAAGCCTCCTCACAGCAGATATTGAGCACTCTGTCACCTTTTCTGATGACAAAGTGTCATTTGAATGTCACTTATCTCACTGGGACATCAGGGACGCCTGGGACCAGGGGAATGAAGACTCTTTGCTCCCACATCACATGGCCCAGACTGTGGTTCTTCTGAAACCTTTCTTGTTATCTTGTCTTCGCTGTCCTTTCCTTCCCTTGCTGTCTGCTGTCACACTGCTGCTGGGTTGGGGGAAGGAGTCATCCTGCAAGGACCCTTCTCCCCTTCTCATTTCCTGCTTCAGATCTGGAAACTGGGTAACCAAGCTTTCTGGGGCTGAGTGTAAAACTGAAAGTCCAAGGGTTTCTCCAATGAAGAAAAGATTGGTATATGGATCTTTGGGTACCAGTTTTGGCCAATTAAACCCTTTTTTGTTTTGTTTTGTTTTAAAGATTTTATTTATTTATTTGACAGATAGAGAGAGATCACAAGTAGGCAGAGAGGCAGGCAGAGAGAGAGGAGGAAGCAGGCTCCCTGCCAAGCAGGGAGCCCGATGTGGGCCTCGATTCCAGGACCCTGAGATGATGACCTGAGCTGAAGGCAGAGGCTTTAACCCACTGAGCCACCCAGGCGCCCGTTTTGTTTTGTTTTCCTGATTTTCAGGTGGATTGAAAGTTGCCAGATTCCAGACAGACTAGGAGACCCTGTCCCAGTAAAACTGGGAATGTGGTTGGGATGGCTGTGACCCTGCATCTTTTCTTCCACTCCCAGTTTTCCTTATCCCTCAGCTCTTTTCTCTCCATACCCCTTTCCTGCTTCCCACCCAAAAAAACCAAACCAAGTCAGTGTCTGCTTCCACCATTTCTCCCATCTAGAAGAATGGAGCTGGCAACTTCAGACACTCTTAAGATTTATCCCCTCCAGGGAAATTGCAATTTTCAAAGCAAGTTTTAAACTCCAAAGACAAAAGAATCCCCGTCTAGTGGTGGACTTTAGATACCGGGGAAGTCAGGGGGAGGGAAAGCGGGCGCCTCAGATCCCATGGTACCAGGATGAGGCGGGTGCTGGTGACACGATGAGTCCTGCGGGCAGGGGACGGCAGGCCCTTTGGTGAAGGGACTGGTTGAGTGGAGGTGGCGTGAACAGCCTGAAGCTCCGGGCCGTGCCCTGCAGGGTCCGACTGCCACAGGCGATGGGGAGCGTGCGTCTGCAGCAGCTGGCCGGCTACATCCTTGTGCGGCATCAGTCAGCCTTCACGCTGGCCTGGGACGGTGCCTCAGCCGTCTACATCAAGATGAGCCCGGAGTTCCTGGGCTGGACCCACGGGCTGTGTGGGAACAACAACGCCGACCCCCAGGATGATCTGGTGACCAGCTATGGCAAGTGGCCTCTGAGGGCTTCGGGTGGCGTGGGGGACAGGCCAGCCTGGGCAGGGCGGGAGAGGTCTTGGGGCAGAACCCGGGGGTCGTGGTACTGAAGACCCAGTGGGAGGCCAGGAGCCCCTTCCTACCCAGTGTGTGGCCTCAGGCATGTTCTTAACCACTGGACCTCAGTTTCCTTGCCTGCCGAACAGTCATAAGGAGAACCGCTACTAGGGCTGTGTGAGGATGTAAAGGGCCCTTTGCTAGGGGGGATTGACCCCGCAAGGTGAGTACGTTCCAGGGGCAGGGAGCAGAAGGCTGGAGAGAGCCAGGAAGAGAGAGGGCCCCATGGGAGCTGAAGATACCTATGGAGCTGGGGTAAGAAGTAAGAGTGAAGCGAACAGGGCCAGATGGTGGCCGAAAGAAGGGAAGGGATCCTTTCGAGCACGCACAGCATACTGAACACTTAATATACAGTCTTTGCAATAACCTCATGGGGGCACTATTTGCCCTATTTCACATGTGGGAGAACAGGCTCGAGGAGGTGCCGGAGCTTGTCCAGGCCCACATACTCGTCTTTTGATTCCACGGTGTTGCCTCCCCCGAGGTCAGAGCTGTAGGGAGCTACTCCGGGTTCTATTGCGTGTTATCACCAGCTTTTTCAGGAGAGTGGTTCTGTTGTGAAATGCAGACTGAGATGGGAGCCAGGAGGCTGGATTCTTCAACTCCTTGCCTACCTTCTGGCATCTCTTTGGCTCCCCCTGCCCTCCCTCAGAGCCCTCTGCGGCCCCTTCCCTGCCATCCACCTGTGGTCATGCTAGTTCTCCCCTCCAGGGAAGCTGACCGACGATGTGGCTGAGTTTGTGCACAGCTGGCAGGAGCAGGCCCCCAACCAGCCTCCAAGGCCTACGACTTCCTCCCTGCCTCGCCCACCGTGTCTGCAGCAGAGCCCGGGAACCATGCAGGTCTGGACCCTGGGGAGAGCGCCTCCCCCCACCCATCCTAGCGTTTGGCGTAGGTTCATTTCCTGTCCACCTCTTGGAAAGTCCCTGGCTGCAGGGGCCCAGGCTCGTTTGTGCCTATGGCCTCACCCCTTTTTTCTCCACCATTCTTTTACTCTCTCTTGAGCTCAAACGGGGGTTTGGCGCGGAGGGCTGGTGAAGTCAGAGGGATGTGTGTGGCTTTGCCAGCCCCCAGCTCTGGCTCCTGGCCCTTCCCCAGGGTGTATACGACCGGTGTGAGGCACTGCTGCGCCCCCCCTTTGATGCCTGCCATGCCTATGTCAGCCCTCTGCCCTTCACAGCCAGCTGTACCAGCGACCTCTGCCAGTGAGTAGGCAGCCCGGAGTGGGCTGGGACTGGGTTGTGGGGAGACCTGTCCCAGTACTGTGGGAGCAGAGAGGCAGGGAGGCTCACCATGTGGGGTGCTGAGCCTGATAATCCCAGGCCCTAAGAGATAGCCTTCCCAAAGCTCAGAAATTCCTATCCGCGTACATGGGACAGAGCTTCCCTAGTCTCTGAAGCCCAGAAATGGGGACCGACGCCCTCAGGATCACACAAGTCAATTGGCAGTATTGGTACTAGGACCCAGGTGTCTTGCCTCTATCTGTACATGCGTAGACACCTTCCCAGTCTCCCTTTCCTAGCTGCCTGACAAGGAGGGGTGCCCTGAGCCCTGGAAGACTCTAGAGGGTGCTGGAGGGGGGTGGCAGATTGGGCTCGGGTATGACACGGTTTCCCGGCACAGGTCCGGGGGTGACGAAGCCACCTGGTGCCGGGCGCTGGCCGAGTTCGCCCGAGCGTGTGCGCAGGCGGGGCGGCCCCTGCACGGCTGGAGGGCCCAGCTCCGGCAATGCGGTAGGGGCACTCTGCTGGAGGGCAGGGAGGCGTTCGCAAGAGCTCTGTCCTGGGGTTCGGGGTGGCATCCTCGGGCCTCAGCTCAAAGTCCTGTCCTGTTTAGAACCACAGTTGTCAGAACTGTCAGGCCTGAGGCCCCATCCTCCTGTGATCGAGGAGCAGACAGGCTCAGAGTGGAGGGACTGGCCTAGGGTCCCAGAACCAGCTAAGGGTCGTTCTCAGAGCCTCCCAGGCTCTGGCCAACTTCCTGGTCACCCAGTGTCCCACAGGGACTAGGGAAGCAGGAAAATCACAGCCCTGCTTCCCCCTGCCCCAAGGCCTGGAGTAGGGGTTGGGTCTGTCCTGGCAGAGCCTGGGCCGGACTGCCCTCTTCCCCTGCAGCCGTGCATTGCAAGGAGAAGGCTTTCACCTACAACGAGTGCATCGCCTGCTGCCCCGCCTCCTGCCAGTCCCGGGCGTCCTGCGTGGACAGTGAGATCGCCTGTGTGGACGGCTGCTACTGCCCCGACGGTATGCCGGGGGGCACGGGAGCTGGCAGCATCTTCCTGGGCTGGCACGGATGAGCATGAAGCCGGGGCTCAGAGGGGGCCTGTTTGTGGAATGGATGAAGGAAGGGACACACGACTAATAAGGGAATAAATGAATGACTGGCTTCAGGGAGGTGATGGTGGGGGTGGCGCTGTGGCTCTCAAGCAGTCCCTCATGGTATTTCATTTGATCGGGACTGAGCTTTTTAAGGTGTGTAGACCAGGACAAGTCATTCCTTCGTTCATTTGTTCTTTTATCGCATTGCTTTTGCTTAAACACTTACCCACGTTTTTTACGGGGTATAAATTTGCAACATGCCTGTAGGGTGCAGCTCACTTGGTGAGGCAGGGGTTGAGGTAAAAATATATGGCGATAAGGCCATTGACTTTAGGGGTCAAAATCTGGTTGCAGTGGTAAGATACGTATACCTATGACTCCCGTCTAAGGCATAACGTAGTGGGGACCTGCTCAGGGGTTCAGACAAGCAGAGACATAGGAATTCAGTGTGGGGAGAGATTGTCAGGGAAGGCTTCCTGGAAGAAGTGGTACCTAAGTTGGTTCTAGATACAGTGACAGACTTTTGAGAGGTGGAGAAGAGAAGCTAGTCAGTATGCAGGTTGCTTGGGGTGGTGAGGTGAGATTATGCAAAGGTCTGGAGGTGAGATTATTTGCCCAAAGGGGATTCCAATCTGGCTTGAGCCAAGGATTTATGCAGGAGGAAGCTTGAAAGCGGGCTCAGTGGTGAAAGCTTGGATGAGGGGATCTTTGTCCCAGGCCCGGGGCAGCCACAGATGGTCTGTGAACAGGAGTGGAGGTGAGTTAGGCAGGCCTTTCTATCACTCTAGGGCTGATCTTTGAGGATGGGGACTGTGTGGCACCAGCTGAATGTCCCTGTGAGTTCCATGGGACCCTGTACCCGACTGGCTCTGTGGTGAAAGAAGACTGCAACACCTGGTCTGTGTCCACAGCTGGGGGGTACGGGGGAGTGGTGATTTCTAGGATTTTCCATCAGGGCTGCCCCTCTGGGTCTGGGAGCCCTGGGGATGTGGGGGCCCTCACTCAGCATCTCTAAGTCCCAGGAGATCTCATTCAAGCTAAGCCTCAGAGGTGGAGGAGATCCCTACCACCCATTATAGTGACGGGAAGACTGAGGGCTGGGGACGGGAACTCTGTGGACCCTGCAATCCTCCAGCATCAATCCTAGGCCTGGAGCAGTGAGCCGTGCCTCCTTGGTCTCTGTGTTTCAGCACATGCATGGCAGGCAAATGGGTGTGCAGCACCGCTGTCTGCCCAGGTATGTGTGACCCCCGCCCCTAGACTCTGCCCCCTTCCTCTAGTCTCACAGCTTTTGGGGGGCCAGGCCCACAGTTCCCAGCTTGACCCACTTTGTTTCCTCCAGAGCCACTTTGCCTGCTTTAGGGATTGCTTTAGCCCCTGTCAGGGTGGGTTTTTCAGGCCGGGGTGGGGGGGGACGGGTATCTAAGGACCTTCCTGAGCTTGGGGGGCTTGGCTCAGGCCCTGGTCTCCTGGCAGGGGGAGATGCCCAGGGCAGGTTTGTATCTCCCTTCAGATGGGCTGGTGGGGGGCAGGGATGTTTCTCCCCAGTGACCAGAGTGTCAAAAAGGGCCAGCGCTCCCAACACCGCCCAAACTCCTGAGGACAGGGAGCTGTTTCTTCCTCATGCTCCGAGCCTATAGGGCAGAGGCTGCACCTGTGGGGCAGCTCCCATGTGTCAGCCACCTTTCTTTGCCCCTTAGCCGAGTGCTCAGTAACTGGTGACATTCATTTCACAACCTTTGATGGCCGCCGGTACACGTTCCCCGCCACGTGTCAGTACATCCTAGCCAAGAGTCGCTCCTCGGGCACCTTCACAGTGACGCTGCAGAATGCCCCATGTGGTCCGGTAAGGGCTGGGGCGCTCAGGCCTGATCCAGCCAGCCACCCCTGCTCTCTGCCTCCTAGAGAAGCTGAGGGACTTAGGGCATGGCCCCAAGGTTTCCACAGCCCACTTACCCTGATGCCTATTCTTTCTGGGCAGAGCCAGGGGGCAGGAGACTACATTCTGTCTCTAGAACTCCTGCTAGCTGAGAGGCACTTCCCTTTTCTGGGCCTCAGTGTGTGTGTATGTGTGTTTTTAAATCTCTAAAATGGGTCTAATTTAACTTACTCTTTTCTGCTTCCTTGGATTGTACCTTCAACATCTCTGTATTCATTCATTCATTCATTCATTCATTCATTCATTCATTCATTCATTCATTCATTTATTTGTTCAGCAAGTACTGAACATCTGTTTGTGCCAGAAGCTCTGTTGGGTCTTGGAGACTGGGATGAATTGGATCTGGCTCTGCCCTCCTGGGCCTTGCATTTTCGTAGGTGAGGCAGATACATTACCCCATAATCCACCAAGTTATTGGAGCTGAGACAATGTGGACATTATAGGGTAGGTCCCCACAGAGGAGATTTTCCTTGTTGTTTTACCTGGATGTCAGGTGGGAGGAGGCATGGATCCAGAAAGACTTCCTAGAGGAGGTGTCCACTGGGCTCTGTCAGCCACTTGTGAATGTAACTGAGAAAATGTCCAACTTGCTGGTCTGGGGTAGTTGTGAGTTTGTCTCTCAGTGACTGCGTTTTCCCTGAGCCCTGGTCTGGGCTACACTCAAGCTCCTTCCTGCACAACAGAGCAGGGATTCACACCCAAAGCCAGGGCAGCCACCCCAGTCCCACATCCCTGCCTGCCTTCCTCCCCCAGTGATGTCAGGTGGGTGAGCAGACATCACCCAGAGGTGCCCCTCCATGGCCCTGGGGACCTAGGCTGGGCTGTGGACAAGGGAGAAGGCTGTGCTTTCTTCCTTTTGAGGCTTGAGTGACTCCCCCTCCCCTCCCTGCCGGAAAATGGCCTGGATCTGCCCTTGGCTGCTCTCTGAATCAGAAGAATCCTTGTCCTCAAAAGCCAGGTTACTCTCATCCTGAGGGTGGCAAAAGAAAAGGCAAAGCAAACAGACACCCCCAGTGGGACTCCTACCCATTTACAAAGTTCTAGGGTCTTAGAATGCCTAGGGCTATGGGATCTTGGAGGTCCTTTACCAGCCCCATTTCTACCATGTTCTGGAAGGTGGTCGGCTGGCCTCGGCCTGAGGTAACCTGCTTCGGTGCTGAACAGTGCCTCCTGATAGCACTTTACTTTTACCATGAGCCAGGTCTCCTCCCTGTGACTTCATCCATCCCGATGAACTGGTAGAAGGCCAGCTCTCTGCCGGCTCTGTGCAGGGCACAGTGAGGGTTACACAGATGAGTCAGACCCTGGTCCTAGCCACTAGGAGCTCTCGGCCTGACGAGGAAGTCAGTCATGTCCTCAGGTCAGGTGCTTCACTATGAGATACAAGAACAGTGCTGTCAGAGGGGAGTTCTGTGGAGGGAGAAAGGATCAGGGAAAGTCTCATGGCAGAGCTGGCATTTGAGCTGAATAACCTGAAAAGTGGACCCAAAAAGATAAGTGGAAATAAGATATGTCTATTTGAGGATGGGGAAAAAGGGCAATCCAGGAGGATCAGGTCATATGAACAAAAGCAATGAGTTTGGAATGTTTTCGAACCCATTAAGGCAGATGCAGAAGGACTTGGCAACTGGCTGACGGGCTGGTAAGGTGCAGGGTGTGTGGGAGAGAAGCAGGAGGAGTCAAATATGAAGCCATGACTTCAGTCCTGGGTGAACACAACAGAGTAGGGTAAGGATGCTAACAGAGAGGATGATGCTGGTAAAGTATTTGCACAGTACTTTGAACTTGGATGAACCACTTTTGCATAGGACATCTAGTTTAAGGCTTAGAATACCCCCATGTAGTCATTATTATTTTCCCCAGTTAAAATATGGTAAGACAGGCCTACAGAGGCTTGGGGAGCCAGCAGGAAGGGAGCTGAGCCAGAACCAAGGTTGGAATTCCAGAAAGCCTGTCACAGCCTCTTAATACACCCACCCAAAATGAGGGTGATGTTTACAGCCTTTCAAGTATTTTTTCACATAGACCTTATTTTTTAGAGTAGCTTTAGATTTTATGGAAAAATGCAAACATAATACATAGAGTTCCCATATACCCCACACATAATTTCTCTTATTATTAACATCATACATTATTAGTATGGGGACATTTGCTGCAGATAATGAACCAATATTTGTACATTAACTGAAGTCTGCACTTTACTCATAGTTCCATATTTATTTCTTTAACCTAGTACCATTTTTCTCTGTTTCAACATACCACATTGCATTTAGTCATCATGTCTCCTAGGCTCTGCCTTGCTGTTCCGGTTTCTTTCTTTCTTTCCTTTTTATGTGTGTGCGTGTGTTTTCTGGTTTTTGGTTTTTTTGGTTTTGGTTTGTTTTTGGGTTTGGTTTTGTTTTGGGAGAGGGAGGGAGAGAGAGGGCACACACATGAGCCAGGGGCAGGGCAGAGGGAGAGAGCAAGAAAATCTGAAGTAGGCTCCATGCCAGCGTGGAGCCCCTTGTGGGGCTTGACCTCCCCACCCCAACATCATGACCTGAGCTGAAATTAAGAGTCAGATGCCTAACCATCTGAGCCACCTAGGCACCCTCTTGGTGTTACAGTTTCTAAGACTCTATTTATGATGATCTTGAAGGTTTTGAGGAGTTCTGGTCAGATATCTTATAGAATGCCCCTCTACTGGAACTTGTGTGATGTTTTTCTTGTGGTTAGAGTGGTGTTATGGATTTGGGGAGGAAGATAAGAGGTATTAAATTGCTATTTTCTTTACATCTTCTCAAGCGTACGCATACTAACATGGTTTATCACTGTTGAGGTTGACCTTGGTCATCTGGCTGAGGTAGTGTTTGTCACATTCTCCGCTGTAAATTTACCCCTCTTTCCCCCGCTTACCATACTGCTCTCTTTGGAAGGAAGTCACTGCGTTCAGCCCACACCTTAAGAGTGGGAAGTTACGTTTCCCTGTTTGAAGGCAGAGAATCTACATACATTATCTGGAATTTTTCTGCACAAGAGATTCGTCTTTTCTCCTTCACATATTTTCTTTCAGTCATTTATTTATGTCAGCATGGACCCAGGAATATTTATTTCATACTTTGGGTAGAATCCAATGCTTCCTTATTTATTTTGTAATTCCAAGTTTTTCTGCCTTGACCATTGGGCAGTCTTTCAGTTGGCTCTTGGGTCCCTTTTTGACACAACTCCATTAGTGTGTGTGTGTGTGTGTGTGTGTGTGTGTGTGTGTGTGTGTGTGTACTGCCTTACTTTATGGTCCTACAAGATGCACCAGGCTCATCTTGCATATTTCCTGTTCCTTTCCTAGAATCAACCATTTCTGAAAAAATGTTATCAGATGCTCTGGGCTCTTCTTATTGGAGAATGGTATTAGAAACCAAGATCTGGGATACTGGTTATGCGCAATGGCTACGGGCTATCATTTCTTTTAGACCCTCTCAGCTGATAGAAAAAGGAAATAATCTGTATAACCTATGAATATCCTTGTATAACCAATGTATGTACACATACCTACAGATAGTCTACCAATAGCTCTTTACATCTGTGTGTGCTAAATAGGAGTT
This sequence comes from Ailurus styani, assembly GCA_002007465.1. Lineage (NCBI taxonomy): Eukaryota > Metazoa > Chordata > Mammalia > Carnivora > Ailuridae > Ailurus > Ailurus styani. The sequence continues at coordinate 4,998,887 of LNAC01000062.1, forward strand.
CATATTGATGTTCCAACTCTCATCCATTACCACATGGGTCATTCTAGCCTCGGCCCTTGCTTATCTGTAAACATCCACCCCAACAGTGAGAAATCTGGTTTCCACCATCCACCATCCATGTATCTAATTGTTCAATTCCAGTATAAATGTATAGAAGTACCAGAATTATTAACTCGTACTCATGGGAAAGAACTTTATCAACTAGGGTACAGTGCTGATGCACAGTTCCTTTTGCCTTTAGTCTTACAAACTCCACTTATTTCCAAAGTTACTTAGGTCAACACCTTTCCCTGCCTTCCCTTCCAGTGAGGTTGTTTTATATATTTGCAATACAGTTAGATTCTTTTGTCATAGTCTGCACTCCATCCTGGGACCCTCTGACATCCTACATGATATTTTTTAATTGTACACATTAGGGTTCACTCTTTATGCTGTAAAGTTCTCTGGGCTTTGACAAATGCAGCCTCCCAAGTATTCCATGCACCTTTTCTTATCTGTATCAAATCATGCAGGACCAACCAACTATTGTTGTATCTCTATTCCTGAAGGAGAGAACGGAGGTGTAGAGAAGTTAAATGAGGTCTTTAAGGTCTCAGGTTTCAGTGACATGAAGACTTGAACCAAAGACTTTGACTAAAGGATACAGGTTTTCTTCCTGAACCAATGACACGTCCAGAGGGGACCAGTGGATGAGTGGGTTTGACAAAGGTGATGTTTTAGACACAGTGGTTTTGAGCTGTTTCAGGAATTTTATGTCTCCTTGGGAAGGAGCTGGGAAGGTTGTAGCTTGTTGTACAATGTGTTTCTGAAAAGTTTCAAGCTCTAGTCCTTTCTTCATTTCACTGTTTGCTTATATCACTTTTATGTTATACTTTGGCTGTCTTTAGACTTAGGATAAAGTCCAAAAATTTTACAAAGCTCTGCCTAAGTTTGCCCCTGCCTACCTCTTGAACCTTATCTTAAACTACTTTGCTCAGTGGGCTCTGGCCCTCTGGCCTTCCTTTGTGTGTTTGGATGCCTTAAATGCTTTCTTGTGTCAGAGAATTTTGTACAGACTGTTCACAATACCTGGATGTCCCCCTCCTTGCCTTTTGTCTTTGCCCAGCGACCTTCTATGGACCCTTCAGATCTCAGCTCACCTGTCATGGTTTCCTGTGCCTCAGTCTTCGGATCTGCACCATAGGGTTGTTAGTAATACTTACTAAATAGGGTTGCTATGAGAATTGAGTGAATGTGTATAAAAAGATTAGAATAGTACCAAACATAGTAACTCTATATTAAAGTTAGCTGCTATTAAAAATATAGTATTATTAAAAGTTTTGTTATGATTTTTACATTATCATTATCTTTCCCTAGGATGGCCTTTCCTATCTCTGCAGGCTAAGTCTTGTTCCTTTACCAAATGTTTTCTTCGCACCCTACACCTATTTGCAGCACTGATCCCAATAATAAATTAAAAGCCAACTTTGTAGTTACTTGTTTAATGTCTGTGTCCCACACAAATATATACTCTCCATGAATATATCTGTCATGTTCATCACTGTACGGTTGTATGGATGTTTTCTTGTGGAAGGGAAGTATGAATGGGCCTGATATCTACTACCCATTTCAGAGATGAAAACCTGAGGCCCAGATAGTATTAGCTCATTTCCTGGCCTGTCTATGAGTGGAGCTTGGTACTCTGTAGGGTGTGACACAAGGAAAGAACTATATAAATACCTATAAAAGGATGAAATTAAAGTCCTATATTGTCCTTGGAGGGGGGATTTTCTGAGGGTTTCTGAGGCTAGACTCTGGGCCATCCAGGAGTCTATCTCTGCTGTGTGTCATAGATGGTCTAAGAGTTGACCATCTTTTTATTTGCATTTTCCCAGCTCTGCCACTAACCTTCTCCAACAGAGGGCTCTGCCTTCCCACTCCCAGATGAGGCATGTGGTTAGAGAACTCCTAGTATCTTTTGGAGCTCTGTCTCAGCCTCTCCTAACCTCAAAGTGCACTAGAATCCCTGCTACTGGGGGCTCTGTTGGGACCAGCAGGACAGACAAACTCTGCCCCATTTGTCCTCTTTCTCTAGAACCAGGATGGAGTCTGTGTCCAGTCAGTATCAGTGATTCTGCATCAGGACCCTCGGAGGCAGGTGACCTTGACCCAAGCGGGGGATGTCCTTCTGTTTGACCAGTACAAGGTCAACCCACCCTACACAGATGGTACGGCTTTGGTGGATGAGAGTTTGCTTGGAGCTACCTGCCCAGGCCTCTTCTTCCAGGCACTGCCTCTGGCTTAAGGCACTGCCACATGGGCAAGAGCTCACATTCTCTAATACTGGGTGAATCAGGCCAGAGGGGCACCTTGGTCCCAGGAACATGGAGTCTGGACTTGCAAGATGGTCTTTGTCCCCATCCCAACATGACAGTAGGCTTTACAGTAGCATGATGGCTTCTCCTAACATGAGGATATGAATGGGGCTTTTTTCCATCCCTATTCTATTTTTTTTTTTTAAGATTTGAGAGAATGAGAGAGCAAGCGAGCACACACGTGTGAGGGGGAGGGAGGGACAGAAGGAGAGGGAGAAGCAGACTCCCTACTAATCCGGGAGTCCAATGCAGGGCTTGAGCCCATGACGCCAAGACATGATCTGAGCCGAAGGCAGATGCTTAACTGACTGAGCCACGCAGGCGCCCCTATTTCTTCTTTAATTACTTGTCATCCTGTCTGATTCCACAAGGGATCTGTGGTACCTTGTAGGAAGCACATCTAACAAAAATGGTGAAACTGTTAAGATAGCACCAGATAAAATGATTTAAAAAAAAAAGAATACGGTTTCAAGACTGAGAGGAGTGGGGATGCAGGGAATGTAAAGAGACCAAAGAAATGCAAGCCACGATAAGTGAAAAATTCAGTACAATTGAATCTAAAAATTTTAAATTGCACAAATGAATCTAAAATCATATCGTGAGCTTCCCGGTGGTCACTGAAAAAATGGGTGTTACAGAAGCTTCTTTTGCTACAGGAGGAAATATCAGTTCCTTAAGGAGGCAAAACTTTAATTGGCACTTGATGCTAAAAAAAAGAAAAAAAAAATCTTAGCCAGGGCTGCCATCGTGTTTTCCCCGAGTCCTGACTGCATCCCTGAATAGGATTTCCTAAAGGCTTCCCAAGCCAACCTCTTGGCAGGGCTTCACCCAGTGTGAAGGCCGGGCTGGCTGGGTATGGGGGTGGGTGAGGGCCATGCAGGTGGTAGCCGTGGGTGGGATGCATGTCAGCAGACCTTCCCACATCCCTATTGTGGTTCTGCGCCCAGACGCCTTTGAGATCCGGAGGTTGTCCTCCATGTTCCTGCGGGTGAGGACCAACGTGGGCGTGCGAGTGCTCTACGACCGCCAAGGACTGCGGCTGTACCTGCAGGTGGACCAGCGATGGGCGGAGGACACCGTGGGCCTCTGCGGCACCTTCAATGGCAACACGCAGGACGACTTCCTGTACGTGCCCTGCCCCGGAAGCAGAAGGAGGGGGTGGGTCCCTGAAGGCTGAGTACCCGGAGTCTCCTTTTGAAAACACCTCTCGCAAACTCCCTTGGTCTCTCACTGGGCCACACATGCACCATTGATTATTTATGCCTCTGCATTTAAATCGAAGCATATTTCTTTAAGGCCATGGCTCACAGCCTCCTCTGTGCAGAAGACTCACCTGGGGAGCTTGTTAAAATGCTGACTCCTGGGTTCTACTTCTCCTGTATCTGATTTGTGTTGGGGCCCAAGAATCCTGTTTTTAATAAGTAACCACTCTAATTCTAGTATAAGAGATCTATGGATCATACCTTGAGAAATCCTGTTTTATAGTGAGGTCTGACCCAAGTCCACGTGGGCAAGGGTGTGAGTGTGGCTATGCCGTGACTGCAGGTCCCCAGTGGGTGTGCCTGAGAGCACCCCACAGCTCTTTGGCAACTCTTGGAAGACACTATCTGCCTGCTCCCCGCTGGTCTCTGGCTCCCCGCTGGACCCCTGCGATGTGCACCTGCAAGCAGGTGAGGTGGGGGAAGAGGGAGAAGGGGAGGGGGGTGCAGTGGGACTGGTTTGAGAGGGATGAGATGGGAACTCTGGGCCTGGGGGTCTGGTCAGGTTGGGCAGACGTGATGAGAAAAGGGAGCTGCCGAGAGGGGAGTGTAGTTCCCTTCTGGGAAGGGTCAGGCAGACAGAAGCTTCATGTTCTACCGCTGCTGTGTAGACACACATTTGTACTGGCTTCCCCATCTCAAGGCAAAAGTCTAAGCCCTCACAGGGGCCCCACCTGGCCCTACACTCTCTGCCCCCTCCTCCCCCACTGCAGCCATGCAGGCCTCCTTGCTGTTCTTCCTACACAGCGAGGTGTGCTCTCTGCTCCAGGCCTTTAGATTTGCCATTCCCTCCACCTGGAATGCTCTTCCCTCACTAAACACAGGCCTTACTCCCTTACCTCTTCCAAATTTTCGTTCAGACATCATCTTCCCACAGAAGCCTTCTGGACCACCTGGTTTAAATTGAAGTTGGCCCTTCCACCCCACCTCCAATGCCTGTCCTCCTTCCTCCTTCTCTGTCTCTGAAGTCTTCACCTTCCACTTTGCCGTTGTCAGTGGCGGTCTCGTTCGACCACAGTGTAAGCTTCTGAGGGCAGGATTTTTGTCTGTTTTGTTCACTCCTGTGGTCTCCTTCCAGCATGTGGATTCATGTGGATTCATGTCCCGTGCACGGTGAACTGTATTGCACGAATACACTACTCACTCTCCTTTAGTTATTTACACCCATGCTCATGGCCAGCCACGCAGTCAACACCGAGACCTAGCGAACCATAGCCACACATTCCCAACCAGCCGTGCGCTCTGGTACCTGCTCGCATCCCTCCTGTACACGCACACTCGCACCCACCTTCTCACGCCAACAGCCCCCTGAACTGTGATGGGGGAGGGGGAAGGAGGAGGCTGGAGCCCGGGGCACCAGGCCAACCGGATCCCTGCTCCCTGCCTCTGTTCCCCCTGTCTCCAGCCTCCTATGCTGTGCAGTCCTGCGGCGTGCTTACGGGGGAGCTGTTCGCACCCTGCTCCGCGTACCTGAGCCCCGTGCCCTACTTTGAGCAGTGTCGCCAGGACGCCTGCCGCTGTGGGCAGCCCTGCCTGTGTGCCACGCTGGCCCACTACGCCCACCTGTGCCGGCGCCACGGGCTCCCCATTGACTTCCGTGCCCACCTGCCAGCCTGCGGTGAGTGCCCCACGCGGCTGCGCCCCCATGAGCGTGGCTGGAAGAGCCCGAGCTCCAGACCTGAGTGTCTCCCTGCCTCCCTGCCACCTAACATCCTTGCCTCACCCCTCCTCTGTGGTCTCCATCCCCTTGGCCAGCCAGACCTGACACTCAGGACGTGTGACACGTGACTGCTTCTCTGTGACCCTCCCCTCTAGCCCATCTCCAAGTCCTGTCAGGCCTGTCGATTGGAGATTGAAATTCACTCACTTGTTACTACCTCCATGGCCACCACCTGGTCAGAGCTTCCCAGTAGGCCTCCCTGCAGCCCAAGTGAACCTTCTCGAGATCACTGGCTCCCATCGGCCTCAGTGCACATGGGGCTCAGTGGACATGAGCTGGTCCCTGTTCACCCACACACACACACCTGGGCCACACTCCTCCCCAGGTCTCAGTTGTCTCTGGACCCCCAGCCCCAGCACAGGGCCCCACTCGCAGGAAGCTCTTAGCAAATGTTTGTTGAAGAAATGAAAAGACTGTTCTGGGAGTCAGGAGACCTGTGTTCTATGCCAGCCCTGTGGGTAATTCCTGTGTGTCCCTGACAAGGCCCTGCCATTCTCTGAGTCAGTTTCTCCAGAGGTGACTGGACAGGACCAGTGGTTTGTAACCCTGACTGCACATTAGACTCACCATAGGAGCTTTTAAAATAAATGGACATATCTGCGCCACACTCAGTACCAATGAAAACAACATATCTGGCCGTGGAGCCAGGCGTCAGCATTTTTAAATGGAGACTTTGCTGTGTAGCCTGGGTGAGAACAACTGAGCGTGACAGTCTGGCCTGCAGGGTGCGGGAGACCCTGAGGGAGTGGGGTGCTGGCCAGATGAGGAGAGGGAAGCCTGGAGTCTTTGGACAGAGGGCCCCAAGAGGCTAGTAAGTGGGGCACAATTGGTCTTCACAGCCCATGTGTGTTATAGACGTGGAAGTGAGAGGGGTGGCAGTGTGTGTAATACCCACCTGTGCGTGTACGTGTGCTGATGTGTGAGAGATGGGGCTGGTGCAGGGGTGAGGGGTGACCTCTACCCTCCCCCAGTATCGCTGCCTGAGAGGAACGCCCTGCATTGAAACAGAAACACCAATGGCAGGGTCCAGACTGGGGTTGGGAAGGGGGCCCCACCCCTGCCTCTCTGCCATTGTAGTGTAGTGGGAGGAAGTGGGACTCGCAGGCAGACCTGGGGTCAAATCCCAAGGCTTGACCTGCTGTGTGACCTTGAACAAATGTCTTCTCCGGTTCTCATTTCTCCTCATCAGGATGATGACCCCACCCCCACACAGTTGTGGGGATGAGGGAGACAAAGCACACAGTTTCATTTCCCACTACAGCACTGTCCTGTGAGGCCACCAAGGAGTACAGCCCCTGTGTGGCCCTGTGTGGACAAACCTGCCAGGACCTAGCCAGCCCTGCGGCCTGTGGGGCCGGAGGCAGCAGCGACCTCAGTGGGGACGAGTGTGTAGAAGGCTGTACCTGTCCACCAGACACCTATCTGGATACCCAGGCTGACCTCTGTGTCCCTAGGTGAGCAGACCAACTTGACCTCTGTCTGGAAGGAGGGCTGGGGGGAGGGTTGAGGGTCTCTAGGGCATCTGGGGCTGGGGAGGCTGGCTGCACCTCTGATGTCCCTGCTTCATCTCATAGTCATGGGGCAGAGCTTGATGGCTGGCTGGGTGGTGGGTTTCTTCCCTTGGAAGGCCTTTTTCCTCAGCTCCACCTCCTTAGGCCTAGAACTCCAGCTTGGCTTCCCCACGAGACAGAATAGCAGCTCCACCGAGACAGCCTCTCTCCCTTCATCTCCCCTTTCCGTCCTCAAATATTTATTGACCTAGTATTTTCTAGACAATTCTAGGCCCTGGAAATTCAGCAACAAACAAAACAGAATCCTGTCCTCATGGAGCTCACATTCTTATGCCAAGACAGATGAATAAATAAACCAACCCTTAAAGGGTCTGGTGGTAAGAAGCTGTAAACAGGCAGGGAGGGGTTACTGTTATGTCACAAGAGGTGAGCACGGAAGGAAGGCCTTTCTGCTGAGGTGACATGCGAGTAAAGACGGGGAAGTGAGGGAAGAGCGCTCCAGGCTGAGGGGACAGGGACGGCCCAGAGGCTGGCTGTGGAATGTTCTCAGGGAGGCTGGAGGCAGAGGTGGGAGGTGGTGACCTCATAGGCTCCCAGGGCTGATTGGCAAAGCCCTTGGTCCCCTCTTGACCTGTTTCTCCCCTAAAATGGTATCACAGTCACTGACGGATGGGGGCTGGAGAGAGGCCCCCATCATGGCCTTTTGAAGCCAAAAGATCCTCCTCTGAGACCCCCACCCTTTGCAGTTGAGTATTGTCAACAAAGGGGCCTCTGAGGTTTATATGGGCCGAGGCACTGGACAGGAAGAAGGTGACTGAGAAACACAGGGTTCAGATGAGTTCAGACATCCCTTCCAGGCCTCAGCTGCTCTGCTCCAAGATGGCACTTGGCCAGGACTGGCAGGAGCTGTGGGAGGTGTGNGCCTTTTGAAGCCAAAAGATCCTCCTCTGAGACCCCCACCCTTTGCAGTTGAGTATTGTCAACAAAGGGGCCTCTGAGGTTTATATGGGCCGAGGCACTGGACAGGAAGAAGGTGACTGAGAAACACAGGGTTCAGATGAGTTCAGACATCCCTTCCAGGCCTCAGCTGCTCTGCTCCAAGATGGCACTTGGCCAGGACTGGCAGGAGCTGTGGGAGGTGTGTGAGGAGGAAACGGTCGTTGCCCTCAGTGGACCTACAAAGGGGAGCCGAAAGACAGCATAAGGGACCCTGTGAGGAATAGATGAGATGATGTATTTGGAGGGCCTAGCCCGGTGTTCGGAATGTGAAGGTGGATGGCCCTGACCTCCGTGCTTGGTACCAGTCTGGCTTCCCCACCCCCTGGGGACATGTCACCTATCACAGCAGACGCCATTGTTTCTCTGTGTCCTTATGCCCCTGGCGGCTGAGGGGTGGGGGCCTGTCTTCCACAGTTGCTGCCCGGCTCCCGGGTCAGCGCACTGTTCTCTGGTTTTGGGGTTTACAGGAACCAGTGCTCCTGCCACTTTCAAGGAATGGACTATCCCCCCGGAGACAGCGACATCCTGTCTCTGGGCCGCTGGTGAGCTCCCTAGATAGCGGTGTTAGTGTCCTCACTTTAAATGGAAGTTGCTGCCTGAAGACAATAGAGCCCAGCAGATCTTTCCACGAAGTACTGTTCACCTTCTGCCTCTGCTCAGGGGGCCAGGGACAGAGTGGGGATATCTGTCCGAACCCTGAGCTCTGAGTGACTGAGTCAGCTAATCCCCGTGCACCCCCCCGCCCCCCCCCTCTGCAGCCACTGCAAAGATGGAGTCATGAGCTGTGATAGCAGAGCACCAGGTAAGGTGGAAGGTGAGGGATGCTTTTGGGGGCTCCTCCACACTAGTGGGGTTACGGAGAGGAGAGTGGGGGAGCTTGGGGACAGATCAGGAGGGGAAAGCCCAGCCATGTCCTGCCCCACACTGAACCTCCTGTATTCCTTGTCTTCTTGGGAAAGGCTCCGGTTTGGAGGGTAGAGTCCAGAAATCCTGGTCCATCCTCAGCCCCACCCTAGCAGCTATCCCTCCTGCTTCCCAAGAAGGAGAGGCTGAGACTGTCTCCCTCAAGGGCAGCTAGCAGAGGTGACCTCCTCTGGGTCCTGGGTTTCCTTGGTCTGAGCTGTCTGTCATCCACTAAGGCTCACTCTCTGCCCAGTCATGTGCTAGCTCCGGGGTCAAAGAGAGGGGGAGGACCGCCTGGTCTTTGACGCCATCCCAGGCAATAGAGATGGGGGTAGAGTAGCATGGCAGTGGGTCAGCCTGTGAGGGATGTGGAGGTAGAGGAGCAGGGGCCGGAGTGGGAGGGCGAGGAGGACCTCTGAGGACGGGGATTGGCACAGAAGGGTCAGAGAGCATTCATACGGCAGGTGGCAAAGAGCAGGTCCTGCAGAGTCTGGCAGCCCTGAGTTCAAACCTTGCCAAGTGCTTGCAAGCTGTGCAGCCCCTGGTAACTCACTTTACCTCTCTGAGCCTTTGCTTCCTCTTTTGTTTATAACCGAAAATTCTGTGATTTTCTTTTTTATTGCTTCCGGCTTCAGATTTCTTCTTCTTTGGGACTTTTGTCTCATCTCCTATGACTATTCTCTTCTCTCTGTTCCATCCTAAGCTGGGCATGGAACTCACCTCCCCTTTACTGATTTCCCTAAAAGAGATCAGTCACACAAGGTGTAAGTGTGCATAGCCAACTCGACCAAAGGCTCAGGGAGAGAGGGAGTTTATGGCACAGAATCATAGCTAGTAGGAAATTGACTTCCCTGTTGTTAAAAGTCCTTTGGCCATCTTGTCACACCGCATTGCTCTCCTCATTCTGGCTCTTCTCCTGGTCTCGTTGGGGGCACTTCCTCTCACCTTATCTTGCCTTAGAAAGCAGAAGTGACTTCTTTCCATGAGGTGGGAAACAGGGGATGATAATACGTCAGAGAGCTGTTGCAGGATTCAGTAAGAAAATGCGTGCGGAGGGCCCGGAACAGTCTGCGGTGGAGAGGACATGGTACTCTTGGTGCTGGTGGAGGGGGTGGTTGTCTTGTGTGACAGCCCGTAGCCCAAGGGAACCCAAGGAATGCCCCTGAAAGCATCACAGCCCCCCTCTCCCTGCATCCTCCAGTTGTCGGGTCCCTGGGTCTCCCCAGCCACCCCTGCCACCTGGAGCCCACCCCTGGGACCAGGTGTTCCGAACATCCCGCGGGGCATCCAAGCTCCTGCCAGCAGCCACCCTCTCCTCCTGCAGCCACTGCCTGCCCAGTGGGCCAGGTCTTCTTGAACTGTAGCGACCTGCACGGCGACCCCGAGCTGAGCAGAGAGAGGACGTGCGAGCAGCAGCTGCTGAACCTGAGCATGCCAGCCCATGGCCCCTGCCTCTCAGGCTGTGCCTGTCCCCCAGGGTATGTACCCATGATGCATGGTCCCCGTCTCCTGAAGGCAGGCGAAGCCAGGGGCCACAAGGCAGAGGGAGGGGCAGGGAATTCCTCACACAGCCATGCAGGGAGGCACCAGCCCAGGCTGGCTAATGCTCACGGAATGGCTGGCACGAAACCTGAGAAAGAATGGGGGTGGGGGGTCCAACCCGGAGTGGACTCTCCTGACTCTGCTTCTTTCCACTGTGTGACCTGGAACAAGGAAAAGGCCTAAGCTCTCTGAGGCTCAGTTTTTCATCTGTAAAACGGAAATAGTAATAGTAATGCCTGCCACCTCACCAGGTGGTCATGAGGAACACGTGAGTGGCTGAAGTGAAAGCACTGAATGGGGTGTGTGGCCTGCTCTGGAGGCCCAGATGGGGTGAAGCCCATGGGAGAAACACCACGCTTCCCCTTTCAGCACGTTTCCCCGCAGAGGTTGACAGAATCCCTCAGGTGGAGGGCTGGGGACCTTCTAACACTCCAAAAAGCGAGCTCCTCCCCCCCAGGTGCCTGAGATACCATGTGAGCTGAGATTCGTGGCTGCGCCTCGTGGGTGCACTGTATGCTGAGGGGGCTGCCGGGGACCGGCGTCCTGCTTTGCCAGTGCTCGTTCCCGACTCTGGTCTTACTTCAGGTCTGGGCTGAGAAGAAGTTGGGTGTCTGACCCCATGACTTGGCAGCCCAGGGCTATGTCCTTCAGTTGGGCCAGAGGTCAGTGGTCAGCTGGGAGTTCTGGCCCAGGTCTGGCAGTCAAGGGAAGCAAGGGTTGTCAGAGTGGGAAGGGGAGAGAATAGTCAGTGAGAACTCTACTGTTCATAAAACAACTTGATGTTATCACCTCCTTCCATCTCAGAGCCTCCCTGGGAGAAAGGAAGGAAGGGTCATTACTCTCAGCTTGCAGACAGAGGAACTGAGGCCAAGGGCAGGGTGGAGGGAAGAGGGTGGTCCAGGAGCCGGGGCTCAAACCCAGCTCTGCTTACCCCAGATCCTGCCCTTTGGCCAGAGCACGCCTGCTCCCTGAGGCCAGGGGTCTGGTTCCCTAGATGGAGGTCATCATGTGGGTGAGGAGCTTCCTCTTCCCAAGCAAGGGCACCCACAGGATCCTAGGCCTGCCCAGGGTGTGGACAATACTGGCTGTCACATAGGTCCCAGAGGACCTTGTGAGGAATTTCTGCCATCAAAGGACTCTTGGGGCACTAGCCTTGTGCGTACAGGCCTGCCTCTCTGAGGACGGAGAGCCATGGCCTCCAGGGTCAAGAACTGAGGGTCGCTCACTGCCGACCTTGGTGGCAAGGCCACAGAGGCCATGTGGAACTGGGAGAGCTGGGCTCAGGAGTGCCAGTGACCCACCCTGTGACTTCCCTGAACGTGGCCTCATGTGTACAATGAGGGCTGATGACTCCCACCCAGAGGGGCTTGGGAATGAAGGATTCAGTGACTTCCCTCTCATGACAGTGCTTTGTGGTCTCCAGCGAGACTCAAACATTAGTGTGCACATGAATCACCAGGGATCTGACCCTGATTCAGGAAGTCTGGGGGTGGGACCCGAAACTCCACATTTCTAGCAAGCTCCCGGGAGATGCCAATGTGGCTGGTCTGGCGAGCACAGTTTGAACAGCAGAGTTCTAAAACATTATCCCACAGTAGGCGTTAGTTTAGCTCAGATTGAAAAGCCAGAGTGGGGTTCCCTTTTCAAGCCCCAGGTTTCAGAGGGATGGCTAGAATGTGAAGACTTCTGATGGGCTGGGTGTCCTATGACAAGTTACGTGGCCGCTTGGGCATCAGTTTCCTTGTCCGTAGGTGCTGCTGGTTGGTTGTTGGACATGTCTGAGTAGGGCAGCACCTGAACCTGCTTCCTCAACTCCAGGCCTTTGAAAGTTCAATTCAGGTCCCGGAGCTGCTCTAACAGCCTCCATAGTCCAGAGGGCTGGGGGTGGGGGCAAGCCCCCAGTCCAGCCACCTGTTTGTCCCTGGCTATGGGACATCTGACAAATCACTTTCTTTTTCTGAGCCTTGGTTTCCTCATTTATGAACTGAGGGTAGTTATCTTATGAGATTTGAATGAGGCAGTGGCTGTGAGGAGCCAGGCACTGTGTGGTAAGAGCTCCATACAGACTCGTTCTCTTCCCTTTCTTAATACTGAATGCCATCACCTCTCTGGGTGGGTATTTGCCATCGTGGCTCGTACACTGTATCAAATGCCCTGTGAGGAGCTTATGCACATCCCACAGGAGCTTGTCAAAGGGAAATGATTAGAGCTTCAATATGTAAAGAAAGGACAGGCATTTCCTGCTATTCTGGAATGTGCTCTTGGGAGCTGGGATAGGACTTCCAAGGATGCCCAAGTACTATTCTCACAGCCCTTGCCTGGGACCCTCTGGGCTGCTGGGCCCCATATCCCTCTCCATGGCATTGCTAAGAATCTCTGGGTGCCAGGTATCACTTCAAAGGACCCTGGGCCACTGCAGGAGCCACTAGGGCTGTTTCTGCCAATCTAAATTTCTTTGCATCTGGCGGCTGAGCCAAGAGCTCTGGGGCCACTAAGCAGTGTAGTACAGGGGTTGTAAGCACAGGCTCTAGAGTCACACTTGAATCTTGATTCCTCTACTTACTAGGTGAGTTAATTAGCTTCCTTGGGTCTCTTCATTTATAAAACTCCCTTGAGTTTCTTCATTTGTAAAGCAGCACAGAGTAAGCACTCTGTGTTAGTAGACAAGCATTGTCTTCCTCGTTTGGATGCCATGCATTTGCAGATGACCCCTGAGGGACCCCGAAGTGGAAGATCCCTTAACAGGTCAGGAGAAGATGCTCCACAGACTGAGAGCCCCTTGAGGACAGAGGCCAAAGCTTCTCTCTGTGGTGGGCATACAGCAGGTGCTCAGGGATGCAAGCAGGTCTGCGTAGGGCCAGGAGGGAGCAGAGAATGGTGGGCAGCAGGGAAGACCCCTCAGGAGGTGGCAAGAGACAAGGCCTGGGCTGAAGGTGGAAGGCGTGAGTCAGCCCACTGTTGGTGTCTGATGCAATTATGGGTAGAGGAGGGACAAGAAACCAATATTTATTGTGTATCTACAAGGCACTAGGCAGTGTGCCCAGGTCTATAATGAAATTCTCATAATGACCTTGAGGAAGGCATCATTACCTCTGTTTCACGCACGAAAAAACGGGCTTAGGAAGGTTAAGTGGCTTCAGGGAAAACACTGGATTAAACACATGCTTTTTTTTCCCCCTTGCTTCCTCCCACAATGAAATGGTGGTAATAGGGAAAAAACAACAACAACAACAAAACAAAACCCTGTAAGTTCCCAGGGACAAAGGGACCAGGCATGGGAATGACAGTGGCCCAAGACGGGTCAATAGTTTTTGAAGAACAAACAAGGGTGGATGTGTGGAAACTGACCTTGCAGAGCCGCCGTTGATAGCTGCTGCTTGAGAGGAGGAGGCCAAGGAGAAACAATCTATGTTGTGTTGACAGCTTCAGGGACTGGAGGCTCCAGGCATCTCTGAAGGTGGGGTGGTGGGAGGGAGACAGGAGGATGTCCCACACAAGTCTGTCTAAGGAGCCGTCAAGCCCCCAGGCCTCCTCCCCCATGCCCTGGGGTCACACAACTGCCCTAACCCCATTCAGCAGGAGAAAGATGGTAAAAGTTTCTGCAAAAACCAACCATGTCAGAGACTTTGATCTCAGGAGCACCAGGGGGAGGTGCCTGGGTGGCTCCGTGGGTTAAGCCTCTGCCTTCGGCTCAGGTCATGATCTCGAGGTCCTGGGACTGAGGCCTGCATCAGGCTCTCTGCTCCGCAGGGAGCTGCTTCCTCCTCTCTCTCTGCCTGCTTGTAATCTCTCTCTTTCTCTCTGCGTCAAATAAATAAATAAAATCTTAAAAAAAAAAAAAAAAAGGAGCACCAGTGGGGGTTGAGATGCAGAATGAAAACAGGGAGATTAAATGAAAGCCTAGTGGGACCCCAGCCCTCTTCTCCAGCTTGGTTCCCACAATAGTGACATCAAAGTTTCTGCCTCCCAGGCTGGAGATGAAGAGGATTCTTTTGAAAATGGGCTGGGCCAAGAGAGAAAAAAAAAAAAATCTACAGATGCTGGCATTTTAGGGGTTCTTCCAACAAAATGGTGGCTCCCCTTAATTATGCAGCTTCTAGTCAACTTGTGGTGCCTCACTGCTTTTTTCCCTTTTAAATTTTTTTAAAGTGAGACAATTTATAAACAGTAAAATGTGTAGATTCTAAGCATACAGTTTGCTAAGCTTTGACAAATTTAAATGCTCATGTATAGGTACTCATGAAAGGTACTCATTGCTTGTCGTGTCTCATTATTATCTTAATTTGTAATTTTAATTTGTAATTTTAACTAGTAATTTCCCCTAATGACAATAAGTATTTTTTTCATGTGTTTTTTCGCCACTTGTATATTTTCCTTTGTGAAGTGTCCATTCAAGTCTTTTGCCCAGATCTTATTTGGTTGACTACTTTCTTTAAATTGAGTTACAGTTCTTTCCTTATCAAATATATACATTGCAAATATTTTCTCCCTGCCTGTGGTTTGCCTATTTATTTACTTAATATATCTTAAGAAGCCTGAAAACTTCTGATGAGCGGAAATTTTTAATTTTGATTACATCTAATCTATTATTTTTTCCTTTATGGTCAGTATTCTCCGTGTCCTCAGTAGTTGCAACTCCAAGGCTGCAAAGACATTCTCTGATATTTTCCTCTGGTAGCTTTACAATTTTGGCTTTTACATTGGATCTGTAATCTATCTGAAATGATTCTGTATTGTAGAATGGAGTCAAGTTTTATTTTATTTTATTTTTTCTGATGGATATCCTGTGGTTTTAGCCCCATTTTAGTAAAAGACTTTTCTTTCCCTATTGAATTACTTTGGTCCCTTTGTTAAAAAAAATCAATTGACTGTATAAATGTGGGTCTATTTTAGGACTCTCTACTCTGTACCATTAATCTGTCTATCTTTAGGCCAATATCACACAGTCTTGATTTCTGAAGCTTTATAGTAAGTCATAAAATCAGAAAGTGACTGCTCCAACTTTGTTCTTTTTCAGGATTTTTTGGGCACTTCTAGGCCTTTGCATTTCTATGTAAATTTAGAGAATTTCTACAGAAAAGCCCCTGGGATTTTAATTGGTTTTGTGTTGAATCTAGAAGTCAGTTGGGCGAGAGGTGACATCTTCACTCTAATGTGCCCCCCAATGCACAAACATGGCATTATTCCATTTATTGGATCTTCTTTAATTTCTCTCAGCAGTGTTTCATAGTTTTCATGGAAGGGTTTTGCACATTTGTCATTGAATTTACTCATAGGTATTTGATGTCTTTGCTGTCCATTCCATCTAAATTATGAAATGTATTGGCTTTATATCATAAAAGTATTTCTTTATTTTCCTTTTAATATCTGTAGGGTCTGCAATGATGTTTTCTCTTTTCTCCTGATCTTGGTAATTTGAGTCTTTTCTCTTTTTCTTACTATCCAATCTGGGCAGGGGGTTGTCAATTTTATTGATGTTTTCAAAGACCCTACTCTGGTTTCATTTATTTTTTTTTCCCTATGGTTTTCTATTTCACTGATTTCTGCTCTTTATTATTTTCTTCCTACTATTTACTTTGTATTTAACATGCTGTTATATTTGAGGTTCAGATCTTTTATTGTAATCCTTTGTTATTTCTAGTATAAGCATTTAAAGCTATAAATTTTTCTGTAGGCACTGCTTTAGCTCACTCTACAAATTTTGATACCATATGTTTTCATTATCTTTGTTGTAATCTTTTCTAATTTCCTTTGTGATTTCTTTTTTGAAACATGAGTTATTTAGAAATGTTATTAGAGGGGTGCCTGGATGACCTAGTCGGTTAAGTGTCTGCCTTTGGCTCGGGTCATGATCCCAGGGTCCTGGGATCAACTCCCACATCAGGGTCTTTGCTCAATAGGGAGCCTGCTTCTCCCTCTCCCTCTGTCTGGTGCTCTGCCTGCTTGTGCTTTCTCTCTCTCTCTTTCTCTGTCAAATAAATAAATAAAATCTTTAAAAAAAATGTTACTAGGTTTTGAAACATTTGGAGGTTTTTCCTATACTTGTTTGTTCCTGATTTCTTTTTTTTTTTTTTTAGATTCATTTATTTATTTGACAGAGAGTACAGGCAGGAGGGCCAGAGGGAGAAGGAGAGAGAATCTCAAGCAGACTCTGTGCTGAGCGTGGAGCCCAACACAGGGCTTGATCTCATGACCCTGAGATCATGACCTGAACCAAAACCGAGCTGGACGCTTAACCAACTGTGCCCTCCGCATTCCTGATTTCTAATTTAATTTCACCATGATCAGAGAATATACTTTGTATGATTTCAAACCTTTGGAATTTATTGAGTTTTTGTGGTTCAGAATATAGTTGTCTGGGTAAACCTCCCATGAATGCTTGAAATAATGGGCACTGTGCCGTTACCGGATAGTGTTGTGAGCGCTCTAGGAAGGTGCACACACTGGTTATGTCTTTCTATAGTGTCAGCTTTATTCAGCCATAAAGCAAGGTTAACATAATTATAAAGCAGATTCAGGATTCCAAACTCATTGACATTTCACCATGTGATTAACTTGGCTTCTTACATGTTGCACAAAGCAAAGCACAAGACAAGTCACACAACGAATGTGATAGAACAGGAGGCAGGACGTTAAGAAACCAAATGTGAAGTCGGTCTGGGGGTGCACGGTTGAGATCAGGCCTTGGTCCTGTCCAGGTCAGCTCCCAGCGCTTCTTGCTTATCATGTTCAAGCAGTGAGTGAAGGATCTCTCTTCTGTTCAGAGATCAATCAGGTGGAACCCTCGGCGGCAGCTGCCTTTTTGAAGTGGTCAGACATAGAGAAGTCCATATCTGAGGAATCTGACAGTTCGTGGCAAAAATCCTCCCTTTTAAGAGAGATTTTAATCAGTCTTGGGCCTTTGTAGATGGACCTCCTCTATTTCTTCTGGTTATCGGTTCTGAGTGTGTCATTAGCTGGTGCTGGTCTCAGCCATAGTTGGTCTTAGCAGCAATGCCCTTAGCTGCTTGAGTCACTGTTCAGTGTAGGCCACTGCTTGACCTGAGTTACTCCATCTTGTTCTTCTACAGAGAGTTTTTAAATTGTCAGTGAAGTCAAGAGCATTGTCAGAGTTGTTCAGATCTCCTACATCTTTGAAAATTTTTTTGTTCTATCATTAATGGAGTGAAATGTTGAGATCTCTAACTATAATTGTGGATTTGTTTCTTTCTCCTTTTAGTTTCTATGAGTTTTCGCTTCTGTTTTTAAGCTCTGTTACTTGGTGCATGCCCATTTAGGACTGTTATTTCTCTTGATAAATGGACCCTTTTGTTGTCATGAATTATCCCTCCTATTTCTGCTAATGCTACGTGGCTGGAAGTCTACTTTGTCTGATGTTAATAAAGCCACTCCATCTTTCTTATAACTGGTGTTTGCATAGTATTTTTTCCTATAATTTTCCTTTTAATTTATCTGTGCCTGTATATTTCAATTGTGTCTTTTGTAAACAGAATGCAATTGGGTCTTGCTTTTTTTAGCCAAGGTTATAGTTTCTACTTTTTTAATTGAAAAGTTTATATGTTTGGATTTAATGTAATTGGATTGGATTTAATATACCATCTTGTTATTTGTTATCTGTTTGTCCTGTTGGGGTTTTTTTTTTGTTTTGGTCTTTTCTGTCTTTTGGGGGGTTATTTTTTAATATTCTATTTTATTTCCTTTATTTTATTTTAACTATATATCTTGGCATTTTTTACATTTTTTCTAGAAATTACAATATGTATCTTTCATTTATCAGTCTACCGTGAATTAATATTTTATCACTCTCTGTAGAATACTTGTACCAATATACTTTCATGTACTTACTTCTTGTCCTTTGTACTATTTTTCTCATACGTTTTACTTCTACATATTTTGTAAACCTCACAATTCATTGACATTAACCTTACTCTAAATGCTCAGTTATCTCTTAGAGAAATTAAGAAGCAATTTCTAGTATTACTTATCAACATATTTTCCATTTTTAGAACTCTTCATTCCTTCATGTGAATCTGAGTTTCCATCTTCCTGAAAAACTTTCTTTAACATCTTTTTTTTTTTTTTTTGAGAGAGAGAGAGAGAGAGAGAGGGCATGCATGTGAGCAGGGTGGGAGAAGGGCAGGAGAGGGAGAGAGAATCTTAAGCAGACTCCACATCCAGTGCAGAACCCAATGAGGGGCTCCATCTCAGGACCCTGAGATCATGACCTGAGCCGAAATCAAGAGTCAGACACTTAACTGACTGAGCCACCCAGGCATCCCTAACATTTCTTTTTAGTGCAGGTCTGCTGGTTGCTCATGGAAGGCCAATGCCCATGTTTGTTATCTGTTTATTAACATACAGCTAGTGCCCAAGGGGCAACTGGCATCCAGCCTGGCTGCGGGGGATGTGACTCGTATAGCTGAGCCTTGCTTCCTGATGGATGGCAGAGGCTTCCGAGGTGGGCCAAGTCTGTCTTTGGTTTTTCCAGTTACCAAGATACCTCTGAGCCCCACTGGGCAGCAGCAGGATGGTAGGGAGACACATGGTGAGTTTCTTCCGGAGCAAATGCTGAGAACCGCCCTACGGTATCCATGTGGAGGCAGGGTCCTCTGTAGCTGGCAGATACGGGAAGCATGCTGGCTTGACCACCTGCTTGCTGTGTCCCTACAGCTTACTCAGACACGGGGACGCGTGTTTCCTGCCAGAGGATTGCCCATGCACTTGGAAGGGGAAGGAGTATTTCCCTGGGGACCAGGTCACGTCTCCCTGCCATACCTGGTAAGTGAGGGTACCATTCAGGCTCTGCTTTTTGCTGAGGATGAGGATGGATATGAGAAGTATGATTGTGAGCACCATCTAGCCTTCCCCCTCCCCCCATGTTCGTATCTATGTTGTGTGTTTGTGTGCCATACAGGGATGTGTGTCTATATACAAGGGTATGTGTAGATGGAAATTGGGGGGACGTTTTTGTAAGTGTTTACACAAATGTGATTTTGTGACCTCTGGGCTTCCGTTGGAGGACGACGGTGTTTGTGACCCCCCCCCAGCCCTGGGGCCACAGAGTGGACACTGTGTAGGCAAGGGCTCTGGCGTGGATATTCTGAGTGTGTGTGGCGTGGGCTCTGGGAGCTGATCTGGCCCCTTGTGTTTCAGTGTGTGCCAGCGCGGCTCGTTCCAGTGCGTGCTCCACCCCTGCGCTTCCACCTGCACGGCCTACGGTGACCGGCACTACCGCACCTTCGATGGGCTCCCGTTCGACTTTGTGGGGGCATGCAAAGTGCACCTGGTCAAGGTGAGCTCTGGGATGTGTCTGCCCAGCTGGCTGTATGGGGACCTGCGGCCGCTGAAGCCGACCTGTCCGGCACCGTTATGTTCTAGACTCCAGTCTGATGCCTAATGGGGTGGATGGAGGGATCTAAGCCTGGGCAGTAGGGCTACCTAGAGACTGAGAGAAGTGCTGAGGGGCAGGCTCAAGGCCAGACAGAGCTCACCAGTCTATAATTCCCCCTGTTGGGCCACTCACCGTTATGGCCTTGCCCTGTTGGGTCCCAGGGCTTTTCCTGTCTGTAATAGGAACTTACGTTTTTTGAGCTTTTATTGTATGCCTGGTGCTCTCCTGAGCCAGTCCCATGGATTACTTTACTTAATTCTCACAGCAACCCTATGAAGTAGAGTTTTTTACCTCATGTTATAGAGGCAGCAACTTAGGCTTAGGGGAGTTGGATGTCTTGCCTGAGGTCACCCCACCGGGTGGTGGCAGAGCCAGTGTCAGGTTTGAACCAAGAAATCTGACAGGAGATTTGACATGCAAAAGCCGTCCTGAGCTCCTGAGAAGGAAAATGGATGATGATGTGGGGTGGGGAGCACGGTAGAGGCAGGATCCTCTCCAGAAGGAGGAAAGAGGTACCAACAAGGCAGGTGGGAGAGTGCCAGAGACACACCAGGGGACCTTGATTTTGCTAAGGGCCTGTCTCATTATAGAATAATGGGAGTAATAATATGACAAACCTTTTATGGGATGAGTCCTAGCTATGGGGCAGGCACTGTATGGGGGTCTTTCACATAATTTCTGTAACCCCAAGAGACCCTATTTTAATTTTTAAATTTCAGAGATAATGTATGCTCTTCGCCAATATTTAAAATAACATAGAAGCATAGATTAAAAATAAATATTTCCCTTCACAGCTCTTCTGTTCCCATTCCCTGCCCTTAACAGTTAGGTGGGAATCCTGCAGGCTCGTCTTCCCTGAGACAGACACACAAGCACGCATGTACTTTGTTTATATGGATAGGGTTCTGCAATTTGCTTTATTCACTTAATACTACATACCTTAGTCATTGTGCTATCAGTACATCCTTCTTTCTCCTTTCTGTAAAATTCTGCAGAGAGGGCATGCTCTAGTTTGTCTTAACATCCCCCTGTTGACAGACATTTAGACTGCTGCTGATATTTAAATGCTCAATGAATACTTTTGTGGATGTATCTCTAGAATCTTAGAAGCGGAATTGTCATAAAAAGTCGCATACACATAAAATGTTATTCAGTGCTTGTGATTTGCCCTCCAGAAAAGCCTTACAATAATGTCATCGTGTGTATAAGAAGCTACCCCTGCCCTATACCCCTGTCAGCACCAGTCATCCCCATTATATAACCATCCGTCCATGTCCCTCCCTCCCTCCGTCAGATATTTTTTGGAGATGACTACATGCTAAACACTGCACTAGGCACCCAACAGGGAAACTGAGCTTCAGAGAACTGAAGTAAATTGCCCAAAGTCACACAGCTAATACGAGGTGTGAGTGAATTGAAAACCACCTCAGGGTCCATGTCCCACTACCTCTGGGCCTGTCCGCAGGCTCTTTTCTCTCCCTGGCTTTACTGAACTCACTTATCTTCTCCTCAGAGCACGTCGGACCTCAGTTTCTCTGTGACTGTTGAGAACGTAGACTGCTACAGCTCTGGCTTCATCTGCAGGAAGTTTATTTCCATCCACGTCGGGAACTCACTCCTTATCTTTGATGATGACTCAGGAAGTCCTGTAAGCCCCAGTGTGGGTTCAGGTTTACAGACAGTCTGTATGTTAGTAGGGGGTGGGGCAGAAGAAGGTCAGGGACCCGATTCCTTGGGGCTGGTGAGTCAGCAGCCCTGATTGAACTTCTTATCAGGAGCACAGAGGTCAAAGTCAGGGTGTGAGGGAGGCGTGAGTTCCTGGGGCTGGGCAACCGACTGAGGTGTTGGTGGATACTCGGGCCTCAGGAATGACCATCTCTATCCCTCTAGAGTCCTGAGAGCTACCTGGACGAGAAGCAGGAGGTTCACACGTGGCAAGCGGGGTTTTTCACACTGGTGCATTTCCCAAGGGAGCACATCACCCTCCTATGGGACCAGAGAACCACAGTGCACATCCAAGCCGGGCCACAGTGGCAGGTACTTGCATGAGCAGTGACCCTCCCAGGGCCCCCTGCATCTGCGTGGGGCTGACCCAGGCCACTGGGCATCCCTGCACGAGCTGTCCCCTCACCGAGGAGTCGGGAGTATCATGCCTCCGGTCCTGTCCGCCCCCACCCCATTCCGTGCCCCTCTCCTCTGACTCTTCTCCTATCCCTCTTTACATTGTAGCCCCGGAAGTTGCTTTGGGTCCACAACAGACTCTTGGGCTCATGGCAACTGCTTGTCCCTAGTGTTCCTGCAGGTGACCGTGGTGTCCTCTCTTCTTTCAGGGCCAATTGGCAGGACTTTGTGGCAACTTTGACTTAAAAACCATCAATGAGATGAGGACTCCAGAGAATTTAGACTTAACTAACCCCCAGGAGTTTGGCAGCAGTTGGGCTGCAGTCGAGGTAAAGCCTCCTGAGGCTGGCTCCCTCCCTCACTCAGATGGGCCCTAGCCGGACGCAGGGGACCTGGCCCCAGGTCAAGGATATTGGTGTGAATGGGACTGCTCATGCCACTGCTCTCCCGGCCTCTGACACAGAGGCCATCGACTCTATCCTGTGGCCCAAGGGCATGTAACACCCATCTCACAAATTAGGCTGCATCTGTGCCCTGGATCAAACCCTCATGGGAGGGTGGGGGCTGAGAAGAAGATGAAGTCTTTGTCCGAGGAGAGATGACCACTTACTTACCAGGGAAGATGAGGCTTGTTGGAACAAGACCATCTCAACCATGTCCGGTGCCCCCAGTGCCTGGCACTAGGTCGATCTAGAGGAGAGCCCACGAGAGACCCATGGGGACTGAGGCAATCAGAGCAGGCTTCCTGAAGGAGGTGGGAGTAGACTGGTACTTAAAGGCCATATTTGGAAAGATGCATGTATCAGAGAGAAGGCCTCTGAGAGGGAGGACCACTTCAGCAGAGGCAGAAACGAGGAGGATGTCCCTGGGGTTTGGGAGATGGCCGAGGCCCCCAAGTTGTGAGCTGTGGCAGAAAACAGCACTGAACCGAGAGCAAGAGACCGAGGTTCTTGTCTTGGGTCATCCAGTGACTTGCTGAGTGAGCGTGACTAAGTTCCATCTTCTCCCTGGTCCTCTGAAGGAACTGCGCCAGGGGAGGAATGGAGACTGGATTTAACCTCTCCTGACAATTCTGATCATTCAGAAGAGGTGGCCTGGGAAACCGTGCTGAGAAATACCTAAGACTCACATCAGGCTCGGCTAGGAGGAGAACTGTGATTGATTAGTTATGTCTGCCATGGGTGCAGCAGCAGAAACTGGTGATATGAATGTTACATATGTGCCTTTCCTGGGCTGAGTCATCTTAGGTCCCTAATTCTCTGTTGGGGAGTAGACAGAGATGAGCTTATATAGACTGGGGTCGGGGGACCGTCAGGGCTTGGAGCCCAGTGTAATCCTGAGGTGGGAGAAGGCTGTTCTTGCAGCCTCAGGAGAGTGTGCTGTAGCCCACTTCAGAGAAGCCGAGAGGGGAGCTTCAGTGTTTTTGGTAGCCATTGGCCAGAGAGGACCCTTGGCTCCTAGAGAGCACCCACCATTCCTGCCTTGTGAGATGCCCTCCGTGGCTGCTCGCGTCTTCCCAGCCAGCACGGGAGACACTCCCACGACATGGGCTCTACCATCTTATGTAACATAAAAATGCAACCACATACACATAACTGTGTCCATTTCATCACCTTTGCCTTCTGTTGTCAGTTCGAAGCAGGTCATTGGTCCTTCCCACGCTCAAGGGGAGGGGAGGCGTCAGGGGATCAAGGGGGCCACTCTAAGAGTCTGTCCACCACACCAGGCACCAGGGTTTGTGGGGGTAGGGAGATCAACAGCCCTGCCTTTGTCTCTCAGTGTCCAGACACCCTTGACCCCTGGGACACATGTGTCCTGAATCCTCTCCGAGAACCATTTGCCAGAAAGGAGTGCAGCATCCTGCTCAGCAAGGTGTTTGAGACCTGTCACTCCGTGGTGAGTGTACCCCAGCCCCAGTTCTCCTGAGCGCCTCCCCACCTTTCCTCGGTCCCTTCTGCTCTCAGAACCCCCACCCCCATGGGTCTAGAAAGATCTAGAAAGGAGACCCGCAGGTCTAGAAAGGAGACCCACCTCTGCCAGTCCCCTGCCTCCAGCCCGCTCCGATGGGCCTGGCCTGTTTCCCCAGGTGACCCAGGACAGACAGCCAGACAAACAGCCTGCATGCCTTTTTTCAAACCTATCTCAATCTGGCTCTTCCTCCCAGTGAGGAAGTTTCTCTGCACAGTGGACACAAATCCCTCGTGTGCCCTGGTGTATCAGCCTGCTGCCTCTTCTGCCCTCTGTGGAGGCGGAGCACAGCACACACACACACCCGCCACTCCTCCCCACTGCCCAGGGCCTCAAAGGCTGCTGTCGGCCCAGCCTTGGCTGTCTCTGGCCCTGGCAGGGAGTTCATAGCCCATGTCTGTTTCTCAGCCTCACCCTTAACGTATGGATCCAATAGCATAGGCCTGGGGAAGGCGGGAGCATAATTCTCAAAAGTGGGATCTACCTGGACCATGGAGTTATTTCCCTTTGAGCTGGCTCCCTGTCTGCCCTCACCCCGCCAGGCAGCTCACTCCAGCCTGTGACACTGCTCCCTGCCCCTAGAGGCATCGGCCGAGAAGCTGAAGGGCTAACCTTCGGGAGCTGTCCTCTGACCTCTGACTTCTGACCCCCCCAGGTTGATGTCACTTGGTTTTACTCAAACTGCCTGACAGACACCTGTGGGTGCAGCCGGGGTGGGGACTGTGAGTGTTTCTGTGCCAGCGTGTCCGCCTATGCCCACCAGTGCTGCCAGCACGGGGTGGCTGTGGACTGGCGGACGCCGCGCCTCTGCCGTGAGTATCCAGACCAGTCAGTCACCCGGTGTGGGGGGTGGGGGCCCCTCCGTGGGCAGGCCGGGGGGCTGCCTCCACTCCGGCTGGTGTTTTGGAGTCCTTGGTACCAACCAGGCACCAACTAGTTTGCCTGTATCTTTCGCTTGAATTTGTAAAATACCCTATCAAGTAGGAGTTCATTCCTGTTTTACAGCTGGGGAACAGGTTAGACAGAGAGAGAGATGGAGTATCATGCTCAAGGTCACACGGCTTAGTGGTGGAGCCGGGGCTCATCTTCAGGTGGTCTGGCTGCAAATCTGGGCTCTTAACCACTTTACCAGAGGAGTCAGGAGCCCTGGGTTTCAGACCCAAACCTGCCATTTGCAAGCTGTGTGGCCTCCAACAAGTCACCCAACCTCTCTGGGTCTCAATTTTCTTATCTGAAAAGTTAGGATGAAAAAACCTGCCCCACCAGGTTTATTGTGAGGATCAAATGGGATAATGACTTAAAAGCCCTTTGTCAGCTAAGACACACAGGTCCCATCAGAGGGAGGACAAGACATCAGTTTATTTAGAGCAATGGTGGTCTGCAAATGCATTGAGCTGCATGCTCCATCCAGTAAAGATATTTCAAGTATGCATTCATACACATACATAGATACGTGTGTGTGTGTGTGTGTATATACATATATATATATATATACACTATTAGTAGTATAAATGTGTCTCATAAAACAGATGCAAGAGTAAGTATTTTAAAAATGAAATAATATATATAGAAAGTTACATTATTCATTCGCCTATTATTTATTATTTGTTCCTGCCCACCGGTGATCTTCCTGGTGCCAGCACGCCTCATTTTGGGGTGCAGTGGTTATCCCACACGCTCTGGGGCCAGACTGTGGGTTCAGGCCCAAGCCCCACCCAGCGGGGTGACCTGGGGCCCGTTCTTCATACTCTGACTCCTACTCAAGGGTTAAAAGAGTCCCTCCCTCACTGTGAGATTCCAGTGAGCTAGCACAATGTGAGGCACAGGGTACACACTCTGTGCTATCGCTGAGGTTGCTGTCATTTCTTGCGGGGACACGGGTGCTGGCCTATCCTGAGCCCTGAGAGCTCCTGGGAGGATGACCGTAGGAAAAAGATGGAGAAGAATCTGGCTCTGGCTTCCCTTTCCTCTGCTGGGTTTTCTCTGAGACCCTTGCACTACAGAGGCTCTGTGGTCATGCTCTGTGATCCTCCCTCTATTTCTCAGTAAAAGTCCTTCATGAAAGAGAAGGGAGCCCAGATATACCTAGGATCCACTGTGTGTGCAGCCCTGGACCTTCTGTGCATTAGCTCATTGATATTCAGGGCTATGGACACCTCACCTAGGACAACAAGATTTGAGTAATGGAGATAAAAACTCAGTAATGGAGATAAATCACATTTAAAGGTAATATTTTTTAAAAATCAAACTTAATGCAAAAATATCTGTGGCTTTGATGAACAAAATATCAAAGTTTCAAGTAATGACAGGGTCGATGGTATTGATTTTCCTTTCCACCTCAGGATCTAATGTGGCTTGGCTAGGCACTATCATCGATCCTGTCCTTATTTTAAATTTTTGATATTTGGTTCATCGTGGATATTTTGCATTAATTTAAAAGATTTTAAAACAGTGTGTTAAAATATTATGTATCTTAATTACTGAGGTGTTTGACGCCCCCCTTCCTTTTTGCATGCAAGGTGAGCACCGGCTTTGCTCTAGTCCAGGACTCGCAAGTCTGTGGGGCAGATACTCCTGGTGGTCCCATATTACAGAGCAGGGCACTAAATTTCAGACAGGTTGAGTAACTTGTCCCAGTATGCACAGCTGAAGAGATGGAATTTGAACTCAGGTCTGACTCTTCCGGGCTACCTCCCACTGACCCGGTACACCCTTGAAACCAGAGACTCCGAGGTCTAAATTTCTAGCTCAAGCTTCTGAGTCAACAAATGAGGAGAAGTGAGTCCTTTCCCATAGCCACACTGTGGGTCAGTCTCACTGCTAGTGCTCTTTCAAGAGGTCAGTGCCAAATGCAAAGAGACAGTGTCGATCATGGCATTTGGGGTAAGGGGTGGAGTTGGTGGCTCTCTTTAGACCATGCCTACGAATGAGGGAGGGTCCTCCTCAGCCTTCGTCCCCAGTCTACCCAAAAGGTCATGGCCTTGCTTCTGGCTTTAGGTGCCCCTGCAAGGTTCCCCAGCTTGCCACGGTGGACTACAGAATCCACCCCTGAGGCACCTGGGCAACAGGCTGTAGTACTGGGCTGGGCCACGAGAGGGTGCGCTGAGCACACACTTGGAGGAACTTATTGCAGCCTGCCTGAAACTACACCTGGCGACCCGAAAAAGCCTTGGCTCTTGGAGGTCCCTGGTTCCCTTCCAGGGAAGATTCTTGAAATACCAGCTTCTCTCTTGTATTCACATTCCTCCAGGACCTGCTACCACATTTGTGATTGGAGTTCCCACTCCTTGATTCTAACCGTGCCCTTTGGGGTCACACAAAATGCCCCATTCTCTCCAACACTCATTCACTCATTTACCCATTCATCCATTCACTCATTCTTTCATTTGATACATGCTGAGTGCCTCCTCTAGGCCAGGCTTTGAGCTTTGTCCTGGGGGCACAGACAGGAGCTGTGGTATTTCTTAACACCTTGAGATAGATAACTGAGTCCAATGACCGTGCCTAGATCTTGGAGTTTGGGACGCAGGCCAGATCTGGGACAGCTGGGACGCTAGGGGCCGTGGCTCTGCCCATGGGTTCCCGGCTTCTCAAGAAGTCTTGTTCTCTCTCTTTCAGCGTATGACTGTGACTTCTTTAACAAAGGTAAGCCCATCCGCCCCACGTGGAGCCTGGGGGACTGAGTACCACCAGCCCCACCCTGCTGCCGTGACTGCATCAGCTGGCCCTGGAAGAGCTGTGACATGGTGCAAGGAGGGACCGCACCGAGCAGAGAGAACCCAGACAGTGTAGAGGCCAGGGGTGCCCCGGAACTCTGTCTCTAGAAGCTCCTGCGGTCCCTCTCTCAAGTCCAGGCCAGGCCAGCTTCCCAGGAGTTGTTCTCACCCAGCGCAGCTTCAACAGGAAGCAAAAACCCCATTCCCATCAGTATGCCACCCTAGGGCCTTCCACAAACTTGCTCAGCAGGCCCATGGGAGTATTGTCTTGGGTCTCCCGAAGGTTTGAGTGGCAAAGGCAAAGGCAAACTGCTCTCTCTGAGGATGGCTGGGGCAAAACCTACAGCTTGGCTCAGCCTGTCAGAATCATCTTCAAATTTAGCCAGGGTCACAGGGTACAAGGAAATGCTCCAAGTTCTGCAGTAGCTAGGGTGAAAACATGGTCGCGACTAAAGGCCCAAGGGAGGCTAAGGTACAGTGTGAGAGCTCATTATTCGGTTTGATCACCAGGGTCATGGGCAATAGGGTGGAAGTCAGATCCTGGCCGAGTTAGATGCTCAGATCAGATCCTTGGTACCATTCACCTTTGACTTCTGAGCCCTGCTCCCTCCCTTTCCAGGTACCATGCCAGGAACAGGCCTATGTGAGTCTAGGCCCAAGGCTTTGTCCTCATTTACCTGCATTATCACATTTGGGGTTGAGTTATGTCCCACTGGAGGAGTATAGCAAGTGAAATAGAGGGGGACAGACTAGAGACCAGGAGACCAGTGAGAGGGTCTGCGAGGTAAGAGCTGGACCAGCGTGAAGCATGGTAATTCAGGGACTGCAGGCCCTCCAAGATGTTAGCCCCTAGGTACTCCTAATGGCCAAGGGCTTCCTCTTGGCTGTGAGGAAGCTTTTGTTATAGGAATGAATCTGTAACAGAATTGCAGTCCCTGGGACAGGCAAGGTCTGTCTGACATCAGGCAAGACATTTCAGCGAGACAGTTCTGAGAAGTTTTCTCCCTTCTGTGGCATTTTGGGTGGCGGTAACTGGCAAAGGACAAGCTGTTTCTAGCGTCCTCCTCCTACTCATCCTCCTACCCATCCATTCCTTGCTCTGCTCTTCTACCAACATGTTCTCTGGTCCAGGCCCCTTGCTGGGTGCTGGGGAATCAGTGGTCAAAGAGGCCTGTCCCGATGGTGTGCTGGAGCCGGCTGACACTGGCCCTTGAAATCCACGGGGTGTTCCTAACTTGACATTCAGTTGGCAGTTTGAAACTGAGCCCTGCCATGGGTATTCACGCCATGGAAATCAGCAGCCACTACAAAGCGGGGTTCTGTTTGTTTGTTTGTGCGTTACTAGCACAGCGCTGCCTGTCTCCCATCTGGTCCAGGAGACACACATGGATCCACCGTCAAGGTCCCCCTTGTGAGAGCTGTGATCAGGGCCTGCCGTGCTCCAAGGGCTGGTGGAGCGCTGAGGAGGAGGGATGACGTTGGTGTGTGGCGGGAGAGGGTGTAGGGAGAGCTTCGCCAAGGAGGTGACATTTGAGCTGGGCCGCAAAGGTTGAGTAGGCGTTTGCCAGGCACAAAACACGGAGGACTACTCTGAGTGGGCGGACAGCAGCATGAGGACAGGCATGAGGTAGAGCATAGCACGGCTTTTTCAAGGAAGCACTGGAGAAGTTCAATGTGGCGGGCCAAGGGTGTGGGGAGTAGGTGGGGTTTGGGGCGTGAAGGGTCCCTGAATTCAAGTTGGGTCCTTGGATTCCATCCTGAGGGCAATGGGGAGCCATTGATGAGTCCCAGCAGGGAGTGTGGCTAGAGGGCAACTGTAAGGAGGAAGTCCTGCAGTCTGGGGGTGCACACCAGAGGCAGGGAAGTCGGTTTTGAGGCAATTGTCTGGGAGACCCACGGCTCTCTACAACCTATACCAACAATGGTAGCAACCCAAGAGCCACAAAAACGACACATTTGAGATAAGTAGGTAAACACTGATGCTGAGCCTGAAATTTGCTGACCTTCATCCGTCAGGCTTTGGGTGGACAGAGACCAGCTCTGATGTCGAGTCCCAGAAGTGACCCTGAATAGAGCAGTGGGTGTGGGACAGGCCCGTGGAGAGACATCTGCAGGCGTGCGGGTGGGCCTCCTGTGGGTGGTCCTGTTCCCAGGTTTCCTGTGAAATTGTTCAGGCGCTGTGCAGAGGGTCACGTCCCATCAGGCACTGACCGCCTAGAGTTCATGCCCTTTCCTTCTTGTGGAATTGAGCTCCCTGGGGCCTGGGGTGAGGGAAGTGACTGAAGCTCTCTCGTGCCCTCTCTTCCCCACTTCTGGGAGGATGGGAGGTGGGCTGAGGCCCAGGGAGGCAGGCCTCACGACTGGGCCCCTTCTCTCCAGCACTAGGTAAGGGTCCCTACCAACTGGCCAGCTTGGTGGCTGGCAGTGCCCTGGTGACCAGCAAGGCGGTGGGCGGTGCCATGGTCCTCGTGAGTGCAGAGGACGTGGCTCCAGGGGACATTGTGAACTTCCTGCTGACGGCTGCACTATACAAGGCCAAGGCTCATGGTAAGGCCTACCCCCAGCCCCACTGCAGCCCTTGGTGGAAGGAGGCAGTTGCCAGAGGAAGGGAGGGTGCTGAGACCCTAAGCAATCTGCAGTCCCTGGAGAAACGTGGGGCTCTAGCAGGTGTCCCTTTCCCAGCTGAGACAGGCCTCTGGGGTCAGCCTGTTAGTCTCTTCAGACACCTTCCATTTTCTCGCTGGAAAAGACAGGAAGGGCCAAGGCCCAGATGTACCTTCATACCTCGCTTTATACCATTTCTGTGTTCTGGTCAAGCTTGGTGGCAACAGCTGCTCCTTCCTCTCCCTCCTCCCCTCCCCTCCCTCCTGGCCCTAATCCTCTTTCCCCTCCCTCCTCCCCCTCCTTTTCTCTCCCTCCCCTGCACCCTCTTCCATCTCTTCCTGCTTCTCCTTCTTCTCTTTGCCTCTTCCCCTGCCCTCCATTTTGGAGACTGGATAGACTGTAAGTCCACAGGGGCGCTGGCTGATGGACTGACTCCTGGACGGCTTGCGTCTGTGAGTGAGGAGCAGACTCTTGACGGACTCAGGTTATGATCCTGAATTCTGGGGCACACCTGGAACCAGCTACAGCCTCCTGGGTCACAGACAGTCCTCAGACCTGACTGGCTTCGCTTTAGTGGGCACTGTCCTCCCTTCAGAGTTCATAGTGCTGAAGGGGTCGCAGGAACCTTGCCTGGCGCAGAGGGACCCCTGGGTGGTATTTTTGCTGGGCCCTGGGCCAGCCAAGGCCTAGTTCAGCCAGTGCTGGGAAGTCTTTCCTGTGGCCATTTGTGTGTGTCCCAGTGTGCGTGACCACTGTGACCAGCGTTTCTGCCCCCGCACCTGCTGGCCCCGTCTAGGGAGTGTCTCCCTAACCACAGGAATGCTGCCCATCCCGGCATCCACTGGCACCGTGACCCAAGACACTTCTCACAGGGCTCATCCTAGTCTCACGACTTCAGTTCTCAGATTCTCAGGGTCTGAGTTATCTGGTTATGAGGACCTCTCCCCACCCCCTCATCCCTCCCACCCTGTCTTTTCCCCTCCCTCCCGTTCATTGAGCCCCATTCCCAGGCCAGGCGCAGAGCTGGGCCCTGGGGCATCAGGGATGGAAGAGACACATCCCTGGCCACCGGATGTCCACAGTCCCATCCAGGAGACAGACACGATGTGAGCATGATATGGTCGTGCTTGCTCCTGGATCCCATCCCTGCGGCGGTCGGTGCAGAGGTTAAGATCCTGGGCTCTGGCCTTAGCCTACCTACTCTCCTAATCCTGCCTCTCTCTTCCACCCGCACTTTGACTCTGCTCTCACTTCCCTCATCTGTAAAATGGGAATAACAGGAAAATCCCCTGCTAACCTGTTACAGATTTTACTTGTTTGTGATGTTTATCCTCCTTCCACTTAAATGTAAGTTCCATCAGGGCAGGGAGTTTGGTCCTTTTGTTTCCTATTGTGCCTACAACAGTGCCTGGCACATGGGCGCTCAGAAAACACGAGTTGCTGAATGAATGAATTTGGCACCTACTAGGGCTGTCTTGGAATGTATAACCCAGCAGGAAGAGGGCTTGCTTAGCATCATGTCTGGCACATAGTAAGTCCTTGACAAATAGCACTTAGTGTTATTACCATCAGTAATGAATCCTTCCTCCGGTTGCCTCCTGTCTCCTCACAGCTGCTCAGGGAGGCGTGACTGGGCCACAACGGGCGGGGAGGGAACGAACACACACGGAGCCCCATGCTAGGCCTTTCACCTGCGCCATATTGTTTGCCCCTCACAACAGCCCAAGCGAGTTAAGTCTCTCGTCCACATCACAGCCAGGACTCCTGGACACCTGCTTGTGTGGATTTGGGGGTTATCCACCCAGCAACAAGCCCCTCTTTCTAGAACTGGCCCTTTGTGGACATGGGAGAGAGGACAGCGGAGACCAGTTGTGGGGCTCAGGGCAAGCCCCTTCTCCTCTCGGGGTCACTGTTTTCCCATCTGTGGGCCAGACTGCACATTCCCTCAGTCTGCCTGCTCGGACCCTGTGGGATTCTGTGAGGAGCAGGACCCAGTGGGGGTCACTGAAGCCTGTCAGATCAGCACCCGCCAGCCTGTCCAGTGTGTCCAGTTGATCATGACTCTTCCGGGGCGGCCGTTTCTGTCAGTCTGTTCCCTGCAGTCTCCCTAGCATCTAGAATTCCTCCTGGCTACACAGAGAGTCCTCCAGTGTTTACAGAGGGAGGAAAGGAGGGAGGGAGGGAGAGAAGGAGAAAGGAGAGAGAGGAAGGTGGGAGGAAGACACCTCCTGAGGTTTGGCAGCTGGCAGCTTCCCTAACCTTACACTTCCCTCGGGGAGCCGCGGTGTGTGCAGAGGGCCCGCCCGCAGGCAGAAGTAGGCGGACAGGCTCGGAGGGGAGGAGTGGGGCCCAGCCACGGCACAGGCCGGGTGGCTGCCCTGAGTCACTGAGCGCAGACTCATGCCAGGCTTGGCCCCTCATCTGGACCCCTCCCTGCGCTCACCTCATGCACCTGGCTCTTTACAGACCCAGATGTGGTGTCCCTGGAGGCAGCAGACAGACCCAACTTCTTCCTCCACGTCACAGCCAACGGGTCTCTGGAGCTGGCCAAGTGGCAGGGCAGCATTGCCTTCCAGCGCCACGCCTCCTTCTCGCTGCACCGGGGGACGTGGCGGGCCGGCCTCGTGGCCCTGGAGTCACTGGCAGAGCCTGGCTCCTTCCTTTACGTGTCGGGCCCCACTCTGGGGCTACGGCTGTACGAGCACACGGAGGTGTTCCGCCGTGGCATGTTCTTCCGCCTTCTGGGTAGGTGTCCACCCCGCCATCACCCCCAGCCTCCCCTCAAACTGCCCTTCCTGCCCTCCCCCACCACACGCTCCCAGCTGCCCTCAAGAGGCAGGATTCCCACTCTCCTGGCACGGGGAGGCCACCCTTGGGTGCTGCCTCCCAGCTGGGAGGTGGCCCGACCTCCATGTTGGCGGCCTAGGGAGCCGTGGGCGGTGGGGCCTGGGGCCCAGCCAGCTTCCTGGGTCCTGCCTGCACCCAGAGGCCAATTGCATGGTCTAAAAATAGGGCAGCCTTTGTGGACACGAGGTAAGAAGGGCTCCTGGCCGCAGCTTGCAGAGCCCACTAGCTCAGGTTTCTTGCTGATGGGGACACATGCCTGCCCCGTGAGCTCAAAGACCGCCCCCTGGGCACCAGGCTGAAGAGCCAGCAGCCTCCCTCTGTCCCCCGTGGGAGGCCCAGGACCCTGGGCAGTGATGGGGCAGATCCACACCCTTTCCAGCTAAGGCCAGTGGGTTCCAGGGCTCTGCCATCCCCCTGCCGGGTGAGTCTGCCCCTAAGCACTTGTTCTGTTTATACCCTGGAGGGAGTGATCACGATTTCTCTACCACTCCAGGCAGGCCTCTCTGTCCTGCATGGGCACATGTATGTCTGTGCCTGTGAAGGGCATCCACTTACATATGTGCACAAATGTATCTCCAACCAGCCCCTTCATTTGTCACCTGCCCCACAAGCCAGGCCTGGGCCAGCCCGTTCTTCCATTCCGTGGTCATCTAGAGAGTCCACTGATGAACCCCGCCCGAGACAGATTCCTCACTAGCTAACATGACAGGACTTGTGTCCCTTTCTGGAAGACACTGAAGCCAAGTAGAATGAAGCCAGACTTTGAAGCCAGACAGACTTGGGTTCAAATCCTGACCCTAGTCCTTGGCACTTGGAGGAGAGCGCCCCACCATCCGCCTCCGTATGGTGGGACTATTTGCCTCATAAGGTTGTTGTGAGAATTGGTGGCATCTCTCGGGCTGTGCTCTGGGCCTGGTTCACAGTAGGTGCTCCCCATTTGTAAGTTCTCAGTTCTGGCCTCAAGGATCCTAGAAAAGCAGATTTCTTCACAGCCGTCAGCAGTGTGGGGATAGAGACATCAGGAAGGGGCGCCAGGTGGGGCTCCTCCCTCCAGCCTGTTGCAGAGTCCACCCACATCTCCCTGCTCAGCCGTGGTTTCAGAGACAGGTCGCATGTGCTAAGATGGTCTGGAGTCTCGTCTGCCTCCACGTTCCCCATTGCCTGCTTTCTCTGAGGGGTCCTCATCAGTCAAGGCACTGACCACAGGACCTTTTTTTAAGGAAATCTCTCCTGGGAGAGTAATCTTCCCGGCATTTCTGTGCCTCAGTTTCCTTATCCATAAAATGGGGATAATGACAGTGCTACTCATAGGATTACTGTGAGCATTAATAAGGAAAAACTTAGGAGATGTTGAATGTCATGTTTGGTGCTGTTTAAGAGTTGGCTGTTGTTTTTGTTGTCTTTATTATTATTCTTAGCCACCAAGGGTGCAGGCAAGCCTGGCCATCAAGCAGGGTGACAGGGCAAACTTATGGAGGGGATCAGGGGTCCCAACTTTCTCTTTGGCTAACCCTCAAAGCCTAGCTGCACCTGCCTGCTCTGTACCTCCCTGCCATGGGGTTCTTAGCCCCTACTCCAAGTTCCCACAGCTCCATCCCAAGGACCCCCCAGGCACTGACACCTTTTCTCAGGAATAGTTTCCCCTTAGGTTGGCTTTTATTTTATTTTATATTTTATTTTATTTTTCTTTGCTCTTTCTACATGTGTCCATTTGTCTCTTCCATGGAGCAGGGTGGGGATGGGCTGATCTAGGATTACCCCTGTGTTCTGTCTCCTGACCCTGAGCTGGTACCCAGTCTCACTCAGTCCCGGGACACTGGGGCGGCTCACCCTTCCAGATACCAAGCCCTCAGGTGCTGCCTACCCCCTCTGTGAGTGGCGTTACGACGCTTGTGCCAGCCCCTGCTTCCAAACCTGCCGGGACCCACAGGCAGCTAGCTGCCGGGACGTGCCAAGGTGAGGGGACATGGGGTCCAGGTGTGTACGCCAGCATATTTGAGCATACGCATGTGCAAATGGGTGTGTAGTCTGTGGGAAGAGGCGTGAGCATGTCCTGAGGTGTATGTGTGTGCTCACATGAACTCGTGATTGGATGGTGTGTGTATGTGTGGGTGTGTACCAGAGTGAAGCTGACTTACATGGGCACGTGTGAGTACTGATTTGTGTGATGTGCATACAGTTGGGCCCTGTGTGTATTCGTGTGGGTGTGCCGGTGTCTGTGGGCTGCACGCAGCTATGTGTATGTACATGTGTGTGAGCTGTATGCGTCTGGGTGTTGGTGCAGCTGTGTGTGCACAAAGGTTTTGGTAGTCCATGTGGATATATAAGTGTCTGAATGTTTCGAGTCTTGCAGGTGTGACAGTGTGCCTAAATGCAGACACGTGGGGGTGCGTGTGAGTGTGTGCACAAGTGTGTGCATAACCAGACCTTGTTCGTGTTTCTCTCTTGGTCTGAGGAGTAGGAGTGTGCAAAAGCGTGCACCATGATGTTTGGGTGGATGTGCTTCTGTACACAGTGTCTCTGGGGGTTCATGTGACATGTGTCATAAGGAGTGATGAAGCTGTGCTCGCTCCAGGTGAAAGAAATGATTGCCACCCATGTTTCCAGCTACTAACCGGCTCCCTGCTCTGTCCTCAGGGTGGAAGGCTGTGTGCCTGCATGCCCCACTCCCAAGGTCCTGGATGAAGTCACACAGAGATGTGTCTACTTGGAGGACTGTGAGTGGCCTAGATTTGTCATCCTTCCCTCAGATTTCCTCTAAATCTCCAGCGTCTGCTTTGACCAATCATACCCAGAGGCCCCAGGTCCCTGGAGAAGCAGGGTCAGCATAGGAGCCTCTGGAAGAGATCTTTAGAGCAGGCAAGGACCTCATCCAGTCATTCTTCCCATTAAACAGAGAGAAAAATGAGGCCCAGAGTGGAGAAGGGACTGGCTTGGGGTCAGGTGGTAGGAACGCAATACAGGCAAAGGTAGACAAGAGGTCTGTTGGCTCTGACCTCAGGCTTTGAGGTATGGGGCAGAATCCAGACCTGTAGAGTCCTCCAGTCCCACATGACAGACCCCCCTGGGTTGGTCAGGCTGCCTGACTGGCCGTTGGAAGCTGCCTTCCCCCATGCTCACCTAGGCTGCTGGCTCAGGAGGCCCACCTCACAGCGCTGCCCAGTGAGAGCCCCTGGGGCAGGCAGCAGGCGCCCCATTGTCTGAGCTTCTCTCTCTGCCCCAGGTGTGGAGCCCATGGTTTTGGTTCCCACAGAGTCTCTTGGCGACAAGACCCTGCCTCCCAGTCAGGAGCTGCCCACTCTGAGTGGCAAGGAGCTGCCGTTTCCACAGGAAGCTCCCGGGCCCCCCTCCCACAGGCCAACGGACACTCCAGCTGCCTCACTCACCACAGCCCTGAACCCACCCACAGCAGCTACTGAGGGGCTGATGCTGACTCCAGGCCCCATGCAGGCCACTATGCAGCTGCCGCCGGGGGTCACTTCATCTAACCCTCCTGCCCCCCCCACAGAGGCCCCAGCCAGCATGGGAGTGACCGCCAGCCACCTGGCCACCCCCCTTACCTCAGAATCCCCATCCCTTTCCCTTTCAAAGCAGACACTCTCACCTAGCATGGGGTCAGGGGCCGCGAAGACGACGAGGGTGACTGTGACCTTTGCCGGGAGCCCCAACATCACAGTCTCCTCCCGGTCACCCCCGGCACCTCGCTTTCCACTCATGACCAAAGCCGCGACAGTCCCAGGCCCTGGCTCTTTGCCTGTTAAGACCACCCCTCTCCAGCCCTATCCAAGCCAGGAGTTGCCCACAAGTTCCTCCTCCAGGCCTGTGGCTTCCCCTGCAGTGACCTCCAGAACTCCCACTTCCCTGGGATCCCACAAGGCTTTGCTGACACCTGCAATCACAAAGGTCATGAACAAGACAGGGATGCCCCAACCCACAACAGCCCAGAGCGTTTCCAGGCCCAGCAGCCCCCCAGCCGAGGCTAGAACAACGGCAGAGCAGGTTCCTGTCAGTGCTCTGACTACCGAGAGAGTGGAGACAGCACCACCCACAGAGAAGCAGCCTGGGCCCGGCCAGCCCGCGGGCATCCCAGCACCCTCACTTGCAAGACCTGTCTCCACTGCCCCACTTCACCCCACCCGGGAAACCACCATAGCCACCGGGCCTTCAGCTCTGCCACCGGGGACCCCAGCTACCGCCAGCCCGTCCACACTTGCTCATGGGCTGGGGGTCACACCCTTCATGTCTGTGGACTCAACTCGGCCACCACAGTTCCTTTCTGGCCTGCCTCTTGATACCAGCCTGCCCTTGGCCAAGGTGGGCACATCTGCCCCAGTGGCCATGCCCGGGTCCAAGGGTTCTGTCATCACCCTTCCACTCCAGCGGCAGGCCACATCGCCCACTGTGGCCACAACCCCACCCATGCAGACCCTCAGCTCAGCACCGCCTCTTACCCCTGCTGTTGTGGCCCAGGTAGGCCTACCCACTCACACAGCCCCTCAGGCAGCAGGCACAGTGCCAGGCCTGCTTCTGGGAACCACGTTACCAGCCTCCGGAGTCATGGCCGTGGCTGAGGGGGCAGCTTCCACGCTCTCTGCTGCCCGACTCAAGAGCACCACAGAGAAGATGGCCATCCTTTCCAAGCAAGTGTCTCTGCCCCCCTGGATATACGGCCCTGCCCAGGGGATACCCACAGAACTCACGCCTGCTGTGGCCCACACTTTGGCTACCTTGGCACCAGAGGCTGATGGCCCCTGGGCCATCACAGTGCCACTGATGCCCACATCCTATCCCCTAAGTCGTGTCTCGGCCAGGACCGCCTCCCGGGAGAGCTCACTCGTGCTGCTCCCTCAGCTGGCTGAGGCCCATGGAACCCCGGCCGGACCACAGCTCCCAGCAGAACTGGGGGCAGAGGCCAGCACCAGGCAGTCTGGGCGCTCAGCTCCAGCCCAGAGCATCTCAGCGAGCTCGGCTGAGACCTTAACAACCACCACTGAGGACAGCACATCTGCCATCTGTGTCGTGAGTGACATGTCAGGCCACCCCACTGCGGTCCCCCCATGCCCCTCTCTCCTGGGCTGCTTGGCTGGGACACCATCATGGTGGCACATTCCTCATGGCCTGCAGCAGCTACCTGGCTGCAAGATAGGGGTTCAGTCACCGCCCTCATGCTTGCCCCAAACTCTGGAGCCTGAGTAATTCTTCAGGCTCCTCTGGGCCCCTGATATCATGGTGGAGTCTTACCATTTCCCTAGGGCTGATTGGATGACTTAGTGTGACACAGAGTATGACAACATGAGTGTGCTGGGGGGTGTATGTGTGTGTCTATAGAGTCACGTGGAACGGTGTATGCTTAGTTTACATGTGTGAGACTCAGGGCGAGCAATCATATGTCTGTGTGTGTGTTCCTGAGTGCGTGCCATATGGTCTCACAAGACAGCGTACGTCTGTGTTTGTAAGAAAGAGAGATTGTGTGTGTGTGTGTGCACGCTTGTGCATGCACGGGTATGCTCAGGTTTCTCGGAGTCTGAGGTAGCATGTCTGCACATCTGTGTACCTGGAGCTCTCCACCAAGGCTGGACAGATATGTGGAAATCCCGGGGATTCAGCCCCCTGACCCCCAATCTCATGCTCAGCTCATCCCCAGACCCCTGAGGGGCATGTTGGGTGGGCGGAGGGTGAGGACACCATTCCCTAGTAGTTGCACCTCCAGTCCCCTGGCCTGCTACAACTGACATTGGAAAGGGTCGTATGCCCTTAGGCTTGGGGTGGGGGTTAATGAGTGGTTCAGTACTAGGCTGGGCACCAACACTGTCTCTCCACCCTGTGCCCCAGCCAATCGCTGAGCAGGACTGCGTCCGCCACATCTGCCTGGAGGGCCAGCTGATCCGAGTGAACCAGTCCCAGCACTGTCCCCAGGGTGCCACACCCCCTCGCTGTGGGGTCCTGGGCCTCGCAGTGAGGGTGGGCGGGGACCACTGCTGCCCCCTGTGGGAATGTGCCTGTGAGTCCTGGGGTCCACCAGATCCTCCCCAAGCGTAACCTCAGCCCCTTAGCCCCTTCCCTGTGTGTCCCCTGGCCTTAGGGTAACTCTGACCCGAATGCATTCTCCTGTGGGACCTCTTGTCTCAGTGTGACCCCTGACCTGGCAGATCCCCTGCTCTAGCAGCCTCATCTCTGTGGTGCCCACTCTGAGTGACTCTCCAGCCCCCAGGGCCTCTGAATCACCTGGGAAAAGGCCAAGGTGCCTGCCCTATGTTCCTGGGTGGCCTTGGCCCCAGAAGCATGTTAATCTTCTCATCCTTGCCCCTCCCCCAGGCCGATGCTCAATCTTCCCTGATCTAAGCTTCGTGACTTTCGATGGGAGCCACGTAGCCCTGTTCAAGGAGGCCATCTACATCCTCACCCAGAGCCCCAAAGAAATGGTCACCGTCCATGTCCTTGACTGCAAAAGTGCCAACCTGGTGACTGCCCCCTGCTCCATTTCCTGCTGGGGCCTCGGGATTTGACCGGATTTGGAGGGGAGATTGAGCAGTGAATTGGGTTTTAAGAGGTGCCAGAGGCGAGGACAGATGCAGAAACCCCTACAGTAGGTCCCTCTGTCAGGGGTCTCCTGGAGCGTCCCTGTAGAGAAAGGGCTCGTGGAGTGCACCACCTCCATGGCCCTTCCTGGGGCCGGCACCATTCCCAGCTCATCCCAGTTGCCTAAGCCCAGGTGGGAGGCACCCAAGTGCAGAGGAGCTGGGGTGCCACTCCAGGCATGTGGCCTGTGGCCAAGGATGTTGGCTGTGGAGAATCAGCTACTAGGGTATCCTCGTGAGCCAGGCAGAAGGAGGCAGGGTTTTACGTTTGTTTTTGCTTTTTGTTTTGGCTGGGCTTACAGGAGGTCAGGTAGAACCAGAAATGTGCCATGGGATTCTGTGCACCATCTGCACAGCCCTGACCAGTGCCCCCAGCATATTGAGAGGGGGTGGCAGGGAAAGTATGCTCACAGTGGCTCCCCAGAAGGAGGAGGCAACAAGGACTGGGTTCCAAGTTGATGAAGGTTGGGCTCTCTCTGCAGGGGCACCTGAACTGGCCCCCGTTCTGCCTGGTGATGCTGAATATGACTCACCTGACCCATCAGGTCACCATTGACCGTTTCAACCGGAAGGTGAGTGCATCAGAGAGCCAGTCTTCCTAGGGCTGTGATCAGACAAGGAGCAAGGCATCCAGTGCTGGAGGGGTCTTACTCATGACCGTGGGCAAGGGTGGAGAGGGACCCTTTCAAAGAATAATAATGCAAGAGTTGATATATTTGTAAGTGACTTTAATTAAACTACTTGTGGCCACTCTAATGTCGGGGAGGATGTGTACCAGGAGGAATATTGTGAGCGAGAGGAAGTTAGAATGGCAAGAGACATTGACCTTAAATGATCGTGGTTTAAGTATCTACTTTTGCAGTTCTTATAAAAATATATGGCCATGTGAACACATTTCTAGAGCCGCTTGCAAGGAGGTTATATAAGTGAGGAGCGCTGATTTTAAGCTTCATTAGTTTCACATGAAGCCCACCTCGGCCAAGGAGGGTGGTATTCAAATGCAGGCCCCCCACCCCACCCCATGTGGTACCCGCCCAAGGGTCTGCTTTGATCCTTCCAGCAGGTGCGTAAGAGGGGCTGACTTGTCTCCTCCTCTGGTCTGAAACTCCTGACACTCCCCACCCATTCCTGAGCCAAGCCCTGCAGCCCTGCTGTTGGAATAGGCCCCTGAATGCTGAACCTAGACCCACCCCGTGGAGCTCTCGGGAATGGGGCTTTGGGGAGTGGGTTTTCCATCAGATAGAGGCTTACACAGATAACTCCCTGGGTTTCCTCCCTTAGGTTTTTAAAATGTTCCATTAAGAAGTATTTAAGGTATAACTTACCTATAGTAAAATTCACCCTTGTTAGTATATAATTCTCCGAGTTTTAACAAACACCCACAGTCCCATAACCACCACCACGATCATGATACAGAACAGTTCCAGAACCCCAAACACCGCCCCGAGCCACTTTGTGGTCAAGTCCTCTCCCATCTCCTGACCACCACTTTTTCTGTCCGTATAGTTTTGCCTCTTCCAGAATGTCATCTACGTGGAATCAGAGTATGTAGTGAGATTCACCCACGGTGTGTGTATCAGAAATTCATTAATTTTTATTGCTGAGTACTATTCCGTTGTACAGATGTACCACTGTTTGTTTATCCATTCACCAGTTGTTTCCATTTTGTGGTGATAACAAATAAAGCTGCAATCAGAATTTACATAAAGGTTTTTTTTTAAATTGAAGTATAGTTAGCATACAGTGTTATATTAGGCGCAGGTATACAATATAGTGATTCAGCATTTCTGTACACTATTCAGTGCTCATCACTATAAATGTAGACGCCATTTATCACCATGTGTTATTACATTATTGACTGTATTCCTTGTGCTGTACTTTTCATTTTCATGACTTAGTTATTTTATAACTGAAATTTTGTACCCCTTAATTCCCTTGATCTATTTCACCATTCCACCACTCCCACCTTCCCTCTGGCAACTGCCAGTTTGTTCTCTTTATTTAAGTCTGTTTTTTGGCTTTCTGTCTCTCTCTCTTTCTTCATTTGTTTTGTTTTTTAGATTCCACATGTAAATGAAATCATGCACACCTGCCTTTCTCTATCTCACTTATTTCACATAGCACAATACCTTCTAGGGTCCATCCATGTTTTCACAAATGGCAAAAATCTCATTCTTTTTTATGGTTGAGTAATACTCCATTGTGTGTGTGTGTGTGTGTGTGTGTGTGTGTGTTTGTGTTTGTGTGTGTGTGTGTGTCTTCTTTATCCATTCATCTGTGGATGGACACTTGGATTATTTCCGTGTCTTTGCTATTATAAACAATGCTGCTATAAATATAAGGTACCTATATCCCTTTGAATTAGTGTTTTTGTATTCTTTGGGTGAATACCTAGTAATGGAATTACTAGATCATAAAGTATTTCTATTTTTAATTTTTAAAGGAACCTCGATACTGTTTCCCGTAGTGGCTGCACCAATTTATATTCCCAACAGTGCAAAAGGGTTCCTTTTTCTCCACATCTTCACCAATACTTGTTATTTCTTGCCTTTTTGATTCTAGCCATTCTGACTGGTGTCAGGTAATCTCTTATGATTTTCATTTGTATTTCCCTGATGATTAGTGATTTTGAGCACATTTTCATCTCTTTGTTGGCCACCTGAATGTCTTCTTTGGGAAAATATCTATTTAGATCCTCTGTCCATTTTTCAGTTGGCTTTTTGTTTTGTTTTGGTTTGGGTCTTGAGTTTTAAGTCATTCTAACAGAGGTGTAATAAGATCTCCTTGTGATTTTCATTT
Organism: Ailurus styani; assembly: GCA_002007465.1. Lineage (NCBI taxonomy): Eukaryota > Metazoa > Chordata > Mammalia > Carnivora > Ailuridae > Ailurus > Ailurus styani. The sequence goes on from LNAC01000062.1 coordinate 5,041,199, forward strand.
GCACTTCCGTAATTGCTGATAATATTGAACATGTTTTCATGGGTTTGTTTTCCATGGTATATCCTCTTCAGTGAAGTGTTTGTTCAAATCTTTTGCACATTTTAAATATTATATTGTCTGTTTTGTTGAGTTTTGAGAAACTTTTTATATTTTGGATACAGATCCTTTGTAAGATATAAGTATTATCTTCCAGTCTGTGCCATGTTTTTTCATTCACCTACAAGCGTCTTTCAAAGGGCAGAAGTTTTTGATTTTGGTGTAGTGCAGTTTATCAGTTTCTTCTTAATGGATCATGATTTTGGTATTCTATTTAACAAACCTTTGCCTAATGCAAAGTCTCAAAGATCTTCTGAAAGTTTCATAGTTTTAAATATTACTTTTAAGTGTATGTTGCATTTTAAGTTAATTTTTATAAATGGTGTGAGATATGGGTCAAGAGTCTTTTTTTTTCTTTTTTTCAAATCGACACCCATATGTTCCAGCACCATTTATTAAAAAGACTCTCCTGCCTCTACTGACTTGTATTTGCACCTTTGTCATAAATCAGCTAACCATTAATGTTTGGGTTTATTTCTGGACTTTCAATATTGTTCCATTAATTTATATATCTATCTTTTCACCAGTGCCAAATTGTCTTGATAACTGTTACCTTTTTATTAAATTTTTGTTACAATCAGATTGTATAAGTCTTCTAACTTTCTTCCTTTTCAAAAGTATGTTGGTAATTTTAATTCTTTTGTCTTTCCATATAAATTTAGAATCAGCTTATCAATTTCCATAGAACACCTTGCTGGGATTTTGGTTGGAATTACATTAAATATGTAATTAGGGGAGAATTACAACCTGAACATGAGTGAGTTTTCCAATCCATGAACATGATACATATTTTTGTTTAGATCTTCTTTGATTTTTTCCATTGGTGTTTTATAGTTTTCAGTGTAAGAATCTTGTACATGTTTTGTTAGATTTATCTCTAAAAATGTCATATTTCTGATCCTATTGTAAATGACTCTGTTCTTTTTATTTCATTTTCCAATCCCACATTGCTAATGTATACAAATACAATTGAGTTTTGCATTTTCTAAAAAAGGAATTGCCATTGGGTTTTCATTTAGCTGATTGTGTGTACACATGAGTTTTGCATATTGATCTCATATCTTACAACCTTGCTAGACTCACTTATTATTTCTTATAAACTCTTCCAGTTTTTCTATGTAATTCTTTATGTCTTTTCTAAATAGAGACAATTTTATTTCTTCCTTTTCAATGGATATTCTTTTTACTTATTTTTCTTGCCTGTTCCATTGGACCTCTAATGTGTTGTTCAGGGAGTGAGCACCAACATCGTTGTCTTGTATCTGATCTTAGGGAGAAGGCATTCAGTCTTTCAGTATAAAGCATGAAGTTAGTTGTAGGCCTTTTATAGATAGACTTTATCAGGGATGAAAGTTTTCTTTTATTTGAAATTTGCTAAGAATTTTTATTACCATGAATGGATGTTAAATTTTGTCAAAGCCTTTTTTCTGCACCTACTAGAATAATCATATTGTTCTTTTTCTTTAGACTTTTCCATCCCAAATTACAGTTTTGGTGTTTACTTAAAAAAGGAAAGATTTTCAAGTTTGTTTTAAATAAATAGCTTATGAAGAATAGTAGTTATATTTAGAGATCATTTTTTTTAAGATTTATTTATTTGAGAGCAAGAGACATGGAGGAGGGGCAGAGAGTTAGAGAGAAAAATCCTCAAGCAGACTCCCTGCTGAGCATGGAGCCTGACACAGGGTTTGATATGGATGGGGCTCTATCCCAGGACCCTGAGATCGTGACCTGAGCCAAAATCAAGTCAGGCTGAGCAACTGACTGAGCTATCAGGCACCCCATTTAAGCTCATCATATACTCTTGCTAACCTTTTAATGTCTGTAGGATCTGCATCCATGTACCCTATCTCATTCCTGATATCAGTATTTTGGGTCTTGTCTTTTTCCTGACCAGTCTGGCTAGAGGTTTGTCAAATGTATTGTTTTTCTTTTCTTTTTTTTTTAAGATTTTATTTATTTATTTGACACACAGAGAGAGATTACAAGTAGGCAGAGAAGCAGGCAGAGAAAGAGGAGGAAGCAGGCTCCCTGCCGAGCAGAGAGCCCGATGCGGGCCTCGATCCCAGGACCCTGAGATCATGACCTGAGCCGAAGGCAGAAGCTTTAACCCACTGAGCCACCCAGGCGCCCTGTATTGTTTTTCTTAAAGAATGTTTTTTATTGGTTTTCTCTATTGTTTTTCTGTTTTCTATTTCATTGATTTTTCCTCTAATCTTTAGTATTTTAAATGATTTAATGATTTAATCTTTAGTATTTTAATGATTCCATTTCATCTCCTCTGTTGGATTATTATCTATACATTTTACTTCTACATTTGTTATAAACTCCATAGTACATCATTATGATTTTTCCTTAGGCAGTCAATTATCTTCTAACATTGTTTTTTTTTTTA
>LNAC01000062.1:5044041-5064870 GCA_002007465.1 Ailurus styani
CCCTGAGGATCACTACCTTTGTGTCTTTAGGATAAATACCCAGTAGTGCAATTGCTGGGTCGTAGGGTAGCTCCATTTTCAACTTTTTGAGGAATCGCCATGCTGTTTTCCAGAGTGGCTGCACCAGCTTGCATTCCCACCAACAGTGTAGGAGGGTTCTCTCCTAACATCATTTTTAAAATAAGAGAAGATTATATTATCCACATATTTATCATTCCTGGTGTCTTTAATTCCTCTGTGTAGGTCTGGATTTCTATCTGATATCAGTTTTCTTCTGCCTGAAGGACTTCCATTAACATTCTTATAGTATAGGTCTGCTGGTATAAGGTTTTTGTTTTGTTTTGTTTTTTAAGATTGTATTTATTTATTTTAGAAAGAGAGAGCAAGAGCGGGAGGGGGGTGGAGAAAAGGGGGAGGAAGAGGAAGAGGGAGAGAATTTCACACAGACTCTGCTGAGTGCTGAGCCTGATACAGGGGCTCAATCCCACAACCCTGAGATCATGTCCTGAACCAAAACTGAAAGTCTGATGCTTAATGGACTGAGCCACCCAGGCACCCCCTAATAAACTTTTGATCTCACCTTCATTTTTTAAAAGATATTCTAAGTCTAGAATTGTATGTTGACTTTAATTTTTCTTTCACTATTTTAAAGATTTTGCTCCACTGTCTTTTCTTTTTAAATTGAGGAAAATTGACATAACATAAAATTAATCATTAATCTCCCTAGTTCTTGTCAACCACCAATACACATTCTGTCTATAGATTTGCTTGTTCTGGATATTTAAAATATATATGGAGTCTGCAATATGTGATTCTTTGTGTCTGACTTCTTTCACTTAGCATAATGTTTCTGAGGTTCATCCACATTGTAGCATCCACCAATACTTTCTTCATTTTTATGGCTGAATAATATTCCATGGTGTGTACATACCACAGTGGTTTATCCATTCATTCATCACTGGCCATTTGGGCTGTTTCTACCTGTTGACTGTTGTGACTAGTGCTGCTATAAATTTCTACTGTCTTTCATCTTGTTTATTTCCAAGAAGAAATCTTCTGTTATTCTGTTCTTTCTGTCACTCTGATTCTTTCCCTACCTAATGTCTTTTTAAAAAATTTTTTTTAAATTTTTTACAGCTTTTACAATTTTCCTTCTATCACTGCTTTTAAGCAATTTGGTAAAGACATGACTGGTAACGCATTTCTCTTTCAGAGACTCCAATTACACATATGTTAGGCCAGTTAAAGTTGTCCTACATATCACTTACGTTCTATCCATTTTTTTTCAGTCTTTTTCTTTTTGTGTTCCATTTTAGATAGTATCTATTACTCTATATTTAAATTCATTAATATATTCATCTATGGTGTCTAGTCATCTGTTAATCCCATTCAGTATAGTTTTCATCTCAGATATTAATTGTGTTTTACATCTCTAGAAGTTTGATTTGGGTCTTTTTGTATCTTACACATCTTGCTCTAAAAATTTTGTTTTCTTTTCTTTCTTTTCTTTTTTTTTTTAAATATGGAATAGAGTTTTAGTGATTGCTTTTTATACCCCTGACTATTAATTCTATCATGTTTATCATTTCTGGGTCAATTCTAGCTGATTTTTCCTGCTTCATTAAGGGCTGTACTTTCCTGCTGCTTTATGTGACTGACAATTTTTTACTGGATTGCAGACATTGTGGGTTTGGTTTATTGGATGCTGGATATTCTTTTCTTTTTCAAAAAATATCCTTGAGGTTTTTTTTTTTAAAATATTTTTATTTTTTCATTTGACACAGAGAGAGAGATTACAAGTAGGCAGAGAGAGAGGAGAGAGGAGGAAGCAGGCTCCCTGCCGAGCAGAGAGCCTGATGTGGGCCTCGATCCCAGGACCCTGGGATCATGACCTGAGCCGAAGGCAGCGGCTTTAACCCACTGAGCCACCCAGGCGCCCTATCCTTGAGTTTTGTATTAGTTATACAACTTGGAAGCAATTCAGTCCATTTGAAGCTTGCTTTGCTGAGTAGATCCCATGTGGTTTTATCCTAAGAGTAATTTTATTCTATATTTTTTATCCTAAACAGTGATTCCTCACTACTGAAGCAGTAGCCACCTCATACCCTATTCTATACCGTATGTATATTTGCACCATAACTGGTGGTGTCTCTATTCCCAGCCCAGTGTGAGACCTGGGAAGTTTTCTGTCTGCTCCTTTCAGGCAATTGTTTTCCTGGTCTCAAGTAGCTTTCCCACCTGCATATACTGGTCAGTATTTATACGCAGGGTCAGGACAGGGTCAGAGAGGGAATGTCTGCAGAACTTCTGAGCATGTGCATGCGCTCTCTCTCCCCCCATTTTCTTTTTCTCTCCCCAGCTCTCTTCCCATCACCATTTTGTTCTGCAAACTCTGGCTATCTTGGCCTCCATGGACTCCCAGCTATTGTCTCATAAACTCAAGGAACCCACCAGGCTCTGCCTGGGCTCCTTCTTCCTTTCTGCACTGTGGGCTGGAGACTTCCTCTAAGCAATAACTGGGCAATCATAGGCTTATCTTATTTGTTTCCCCTTTCTCAGGGATCATTCTCCTGTGCTGCCAACTGTTTAATGTCTGAAAGCTATTGTTTCATATGATTTGTCAGGGTTTTTTTGTTTTTTGTTTTTTTGTTTGTTTAAGGCAAGAAGGTATATCCAGTCCTTACTACTCCATCTTGGTCAGAACTAAAGCCCAAGTCCTTGGATATGAGTGTTCATTCCCAGAACTAGGAGACCCCTCCAGGTTCATGGAACCCCATTCCCTCTCTGCACAGCTAGGAAGGCTCAGGCTGAGAGCACCAGAGGTTTCCCAAGGTCAAAGTTTTCCAACACAGAAGTTCCTGTCCTGGATAATTTGCAAAGTGATTAATAAAACAGTGATTCCTCTAGGAGAGGGAGGTATAAAATCATAAATATTTTAAGATTTAATCTTTTCATCTCCCATTTCTACAAGGTAAAACTAATAATCCATAGTACATACAAATTTAACATTGTCAATATGTAGCAGAGGTTGTAGCTGTGAATGTAAAGTGCTTGAGAGAATTAGGGTGTGTTGCGTATTTAACAAACATTGACTGAGACCCCAGTTTATGTCAAACTCAAAGGCAGGTGCTGGGGATTCAAAGGCAGATCAGTCAGAGTGTCTGCCCTTAAGAAACTCAGAGTCCATCTGGTGCCTCGATGAGGGAACAAACAGAGGTCAGCACAGAGATGAGGAGGCCCCAGAGAAGGGATGCCCAAGCCAGAGGCTGGACACTTGGGCAAAATCCCACTGAAGAAATGACCTGGGCAGAATCAGGAAAAAAGGAGAGTGATTACAAGGTCTCAAAGTGTGTGTTTGTTTGGGCACAGGGATGCAGCCTGCCTCCCATTGTTGTATTTTTTGTTTTATCATTTTGTGCTCATAAAAATGATTTCAGAATTCTTTGATGCCACTTGGACAATGTCTCAGCCACATGTGCCTGAAACAGAGCCTGTTACATAGCTTGATACTGTTTGTTGGATAAATGTGTGGATGGATGGTTGGATGGGTGGATGGGTGGACGGATAGATGGTTGGATGGGTGGTTGGATGGATGGACAGACAGACAGACAAGCTGTGCTTACATTGAACACTCTCTCCCCACAAGGTGACGGTGGACTCACAGCCTGTCTGGCCCCCTGTGAGCAGACATGGATTCAGAATTGAGGACACAGGCCACATGTACATGATCCGGACCCCGTCACACATCCAGATCCAGTGGCTCCACAGCTCAGGACTCATGATCCTGGAGGCCAGCAAAGCCAGCGAGGCCCAGGGCCATGGCCTATGCGGTGACGTAGGACCCAGCTGGGGGAGTGGGGATGCTTCTTGGGTCCAGAACACTTCTGCCCCCTGCCCCGACACAGGTTCCCCTGTGTGAACCCAGGAAAGGCTGGGACAGAAGGCCAGGCCAGAGGTAGAACCAGAATGGCTGCCAGGGCAGAGAGACCTAGTGTCTGCTGTTCTGGGGCTGAAACTGCCAGGGGGAGACAGTGCAGGTCTCTGGCCTCGGCCTGATGTCAATTTAACTGGGATTGTCTGTCGGCTTCCTGGATAGCTTCCTAATACCAGATAATCCTTCCTGTCTGCATAGGCCTGGGCACTTCACAAAGCACTTCCACACTCTGATCTCACTTATTGCAGGTCACCCACACCACAACCCTAAGAGGTAACCATTGAACTAAAAAAGAAAGGGGACTCAGAGAGGTTAAGTGACTTGCCCCGGCTCACACAGCAAAGCTGCCACAACACTTAGAGCCAGGGCACATCAGACCCCAGCATGACTGCAGGAGCATGCCCTAAGGGACTGGATGTGTTTTGATAAGGAGAAGGGGTGCAGGGGTCTGAGTGTGGACTGTTGCTGCCCCACGGGGCACTCCATGACAGATGGCCATGAGAATGATGCTAGAGGACATAGGAGCACTTCCGTGTTCCAGAAACACATAGATCTGCACCGTTTTGATCATTGATGCTCACACCCCCATATTCAAATTGCCCTCTATACGTGAACTAACACGTGTAAGTCCACTCCCTGCTCACTCTCTCATTACTTACCATGTACCCGTCACAGGACAGATAGTAGGCAAAACAGACGAAATCACTGTTTTATGAAACTTCTGTTCTTACTGACTTACTGATACAAGCATATCTCTTTACACACACACACACACTCTCTCTCTCACACACACACACACAGCACGGCCACCGCTCCATCATCTTTTTCTTACCATGTCTTGCTTCTACTGTTTATGCCTGGCAGGGAGTGCTGGGCTCAGCAGTAGTCTCCTCCCTAGAAGACCTTCGGGACACCCTTCAGTGACTCAATGTCCAGACCAAAAATGCAACCACTGGGACCATTGATAAAATCTGAAGGTTTTGTAGTAAATCATGCTTTATATCATGAAACTAGTGGCTGGAGGTGTGAGAGCAGAAGTCAGCTAATTTATCTCTATTTTATCCAAACTAACGCTTCATGTCCTAGGCACCCTGCTGGGCAACCAGAGGGGACTACTGGGAGAGTGAGAAAATTTATCTAAAGGAAAAAGGATCTTCGCACTCAGAGCAAGACAGCTCAGCCAAACCAAAATCTGTTCTACAGAACTGGAAGGTCATGGTTGGGTGCATCTGAAGGGCTCTTGAAAGAAGGACTTCTGAGCAAGTGTTTCAGGCAGAGGGAGCAGCTTAAGAAGGTCAAGGGCAGGGAAGTGAGTGTTGGGAGCCTGGAGCATGAGAGATGAAGCTGGAAGTTAAGGTCATGTTAGAAGCTGTGACAGAGAAACTTCAGCCCCACCCCATTTCAGTGCCTTATGACCTGACAGAAGTTTATTTCCGGCACACAAAAATTCCCAAGTGGAGACTCCCTCCATCCTGTGGCTCTGCCATTCTCAACACAAGCTCCCAACTCCACTGCAGGAAAAAGAGTCAAGGAATGTTTATGTGCTGGGCCGGGCCGTGATACCCTTCACCCTCACCCTCACTCTCGTCCTGTTGGCTGGGACTCAGCATGGGCTCCCCAGGACAGCCTGGGAAAAACAGGCTAGAAAACTGCCTGGGAAGAAGAGCAAAGAGGTGTTACACTTAGCTAGTAATCTCCGCTAAGGCAGATTTTCCTGGAGTAACTTTTAATTTTCATATGAAATCAGAACTAGTATAAAGAACCCCCGTGTACTTTTTACTCAGATTTACCAAGGGTTCACATTTTGCCGCATTTGCTTTTCCTGCCTCTGTGTGTACACAGAGGTGTATAAAATGTGTCTCAAGTATATAAATGTGTCTAAAAGCATATAAAATACACATATAGGTATACACACAGGTATATGTGTATGCATGTATGCATATGTATGATTTTTATACATATGCACTTTTCTATGTGCCATTTTTGTATATATGAATTTTTCTGAGCGATTGGAAAGTGTGTTGGAGACATTGTATCCCTCTATCTCTAAATATTTTGGTGTCTGTCTCCTAAGAACGACATCTTCCTACACAGCAGGTTTCTTAGCTTCTCTGTGCCTCATTTCTCTCATCTATAAATGGGGGATAATAGTAATACCAGCCTCAAAGAAGTGTTGTAAGAAATACGCAAAGTGACATCTGGGGACCTGGGAGTGGTGGTGATCATTATGGCTCTTGGGATCATCCGTCCCTTTCCAGGCATCTGTGATGGGGATCCAGCCAACGACCTCACCCTGGAGGACGGCTCTGTGGTGGGTGAGGCTGAGGACCCTGCTCCCTTTCTGGACAGCTGGCAGGTGCCCAGCTCCCTGACCTCGGTGGGCCAGTCGCGCTTCCGCCCAGACAGCTGTGCCACAGCGGACTGCTCGCCCTGCCTTCGCATGGTGTCCAACCGCACCTTCAGCGCTTGCCACCGCTTTGTAGGTGCCCACTGGGGCCCGGCGTGGGGGGACCTCCCAGGATAGGAGTGGCAGCCCCTACCTGCAGAGGGCACCTCCCCAGAGGTGTTGAACCTGGGACCAGATCAGGAGTCTTCAGAAGCTGGCGGTTGGCCCTGGGCAGGGCTGGGAGGAGCCAGGCCGCAGGATGTGGGGAATCAGGGGGAGCAGCGCTGTCGGGTGCATGTGCCCAGGTGCCGCCAGAATCGTTCTGTGAGCTGTGGATCCGGGACACGAAGTACGTGCAGCAGCCCTGCGTGGCACTGACGGTGTACGTGGCCATGTGCCACAAATTCCACGTGTGCATCGAGTGGCGACGCTCCGACTACTGCCGTGAGTCAGGGCCTGAGCGGGAGTGGGGAGGACGGGCGACTCCTCCGTGGCCTCTGACACCCCCACCCCTGCCAATTATTCATTCATTCATTCATTGACATTAATCTATAATTCAAGAAATATTTTACCAGTACATCTATAATAAATACATAAATGAATATAAATAAATATAGAAACATATTTATATATAATATAATATAAATTATAATATAAATATACTTAATAACATATAAATATAAATAAATATAAATCCATCTATGAATAAATTAACAAATTTATTTTTATTATAATTTAGATTAATAATTCCAGTGAATGTTATCTGCTTATTTAATTTATTTGAATCTCTTTACCTTCTCTGTAAAATGAGGACAGTAGTAACAGCTCCCCCTGGGGTCGTTTTGAAGGTGACATGACTTAATGTGTGTGGAGTGCCTCCTGCAGGGCCACTGCATGGTTACCATCCAGGAAGTATTGCCTTTCTCTTAATTTCCTAGTCATCTTTCTCTCCCTTCAGTCTCTCCCCTCCTTGACTGAGAAGGGAGGTGAGATCCACCCCCTCCCCACCCCGTTAGGTTTGCATTGGTGGGGTAGACGGGTGGACTGGCCTAGGGCACTCTGATTTATAAATGTGGACACATCCAGATAGGCTGAAAGGAGCTCACAGGAAGACCACGCCTAGAATGTGACAGATAAAAGATGCAAAGACAAGGTCATCTAGAGTAGTGTTTTTCACACTGTGGGTATTAATCAATGTTGGGGGTCAACACTATTAAAAATATGCAACAGAATAGAAAATACTAGTGTGTACTGTACCTAGAAAGAGTAAATATTGTTTGGTGGAAAAGTTTGTTTCAATATATCAGTAATGCTCTAAAATAGTGAAATTTTTAAAAATGTATATTTTAATAATATACATTTTATAATTATATTTAATAATATATATTTTAATTCTTAAAATATATTAAATTTAATTTATATTAAATTTAATATATATTTATATATTTTTTCAGTATATATGTTACATATATATATATATATATATATATATATATATATATATATAATTGTCAATCCCAAGCCACCCTTTAAAATCACCAGGGAACTTCAAAAAGTACAAATGCTGGGCCCCACAATAAGAGATTCTAATTCAGTTGCTCTGGGGTGGGATCCTGGCAAGGGTATTTCCAAAGCTCCCAAATGATTCCTCTGTAAGGACCACTGTTTGAGGTTTGAGGACCTCTATTCTGCCTGCCTGTGTGTATTGGATCACAGTGTAAAATGTACTTCTTACAGTCAAGAAAATTTGAAAATACTGATCTAGAGCAAGGATTTGACAAATGTTTTCTGCAAAGGGCCAGATGGTAAATAACTGAGGCTTTTCAGGCTTTACGGTCTCTGTCACAATTACTCATTTCTGCCCTTGGAGCGCAAAAGCAGCCAGATACAATAGGCAAGTGCCTAGGCATGGCTGTTTCAATAAAACTTTATTTGCAAAACTCGGTAGGAGGCTGACCAATTTGGCCATGGGTTGTGTTTTGCTGCCTCCTGATCTAGATAAGGGAGGCAGGGACACCAAACCCCTTTGCCTTCTCTGCCAAAGCCCAGATGATGCTCTGAAGCCCCTTCTCACTCTGCCTGGGGTCTGAGCCTGGCCTGGTGCCCACTGTGCCCTTGCAGCCTTCCTGTGCTCCAGCGACTCCATTTACCAGGCATGTGTGGCAGCCTGTGAGCCCCCCGAGACATGCCAGGATGGGCTGCTGGGCCCACTGGACCCAGAGCAGTGCCAGGTGCTGGGCGAGGGCTGCGTCTGCTCCGAGGGCACCCTCTTGCACCGGCGCCACTCGGCGCTCTGCATCCCGGAAGAGAAGTGTGGTAGGTCCCTTCCCGGCCAGGCCGGGGCCTCCAAAGCTGACCTCACCCGCAGGGGCTCCTCATCCCACATGCCACCCATAGCCAAGGCCCATCTGCCTCCCTCCAGGTCTGCTTTGGGGATGGTCAGTGTCCCAGGGAGGGTCAAGCCTGGGATGGTCTGGGTCTCCCCACCTGCCTCAGTCCCCCATGCCCCGCCCTGTCCCCCACTGCAGCCTGCACCGACAGCACGGGGGTGCCTCGGGCCCTGGGGGAGACCTGGAACAGCTCCCTCAGTGGATGTTGCCAGCACCAGTGCCAGGCTCCCAACACCATCGTCCCAGTGGACTTGGGCTGCCCGGGACCCCGCCCTGAGACCTGCCCACGTTTTGGGGAGGTGGCCTTGCTCCTGCCCACTGAGGATCCCTGCTGCCTGGGAACGGTTTGCGGTGAGTCCCACCACTCACTTCCCTTAACCTCAACTGCAAGATGGTTAAAGGGCTCCGGCTCCGCCTGCTGACCTTGACGGAGAGGACAGGACTTGGGGAAATGAAAGGGGCTTGTGGGGGATGTGCTGTGAGGAGTGCAGAACCCGGCCTGGGGGCAGGAGCCCCCCTCATGAAGCAGCGTGCCCTAGGGCTTGAAGGCACAGGCTGTGGAGCCGGGCGGCCTGGACAACCCTCCCCCCACCGTTTTGTGGCCTTGTGACCTCAGCAGATCCTTTCATGTCTTCTGGGCCTTCGCTGGTTCTGTTGTAGCAAGAGGCTGACCATAGTGGCCGCTTTCTGGGTGGTTGTGAGACTCTAGAAGTTGATACTGATCGAGGACAGCAGCTGGCACATGGCCCATCTCGATGAATATTAACTATAAATGCTCTTCTGTCGAGCCCTGGACCTTCTGTGTGACCCTCAGAGGCCCCTTCCAGGAACGTGGGTTCCGGGGGGATGGAGGGAGAAATGAGGACAAGCTGTCTAGGTGCTGGGCAGTACTGGAGGCCGGGAGGTGGGAGTGACTACCACCAGCCTCCGGGTGACAGGCCCTGTGGCCCCTGGCCCAGTGTGTAACCAGACTCTGTGCGAGGGCCTCGCCCCTACCTGCCGCCCGGGCCACCGACTCCTTAGCCACTTCCAGGAGGACTCCTGCTGTCCCAGCTACAGCTGTGGTGAGAGGTCCCGAGGCGGGGAGCACAGAGGGATGGGGAGCCCTGTGGCTGGGTAGGGGGAGCTCTGGGGACTGGGTTCTGGTTAGGGACTGGGGCAGAGCCAGGGTGGGGGCCCAGGCCTGGCCAGACAAGGTCTGCTCCCAGCACTTCAGTTCTATCTTTTCTGCAGAGTGTGACCCAGACCTGTGTGAGGTAGAGCTGGTCCCCAGCTGCCGCCAGGACCAGATCCTGATTGTGGGCCGCCTGGGGGACTCGTGCTGCCCCTCCTACTTCTGTGGTGGGTGGACATGCCGGCCGATGTCAGCGTGCACAGCTGGATCCCAGCCATCCCCTTCCTCACCATTTCCCGGGGCGGCTGGGAGGAAAGGGTGGGGGTCACCAGGTGGACTGGGCACAGGACAAGGGTGAGATTCCTGTTCAGAACAAAGGGAAGGAAGAAGAGGAAACCAACCCTAGGTTGGTTTCCATCCATTACTGGCAGGGGGAAATTGGTGTTTGTTCAGTGCAAGACTTTAGGTAGACAAGAAGGATTTAGATTCTTGCTCCAGGACAGGCCCCGAAAGGCTACTTGAGTCCATTTCCGGTCACAGCTGGGTTTTAGGTACCCCCCACCCCACCTCACCAACCCAGCAACCTGCTCTGTACCAAAACCGTGTGAGGGGGACTGCCTGTGACAGCCGTGGACCCTCTCCCCCCATCAGCCTGTGGCGACTGTCCAGATCCGATCCCCGAGTGTCAGGAAGGAGAGGCGCTCACCGTGGACAGGAACACCACAGAGCTCTGCTGTCCTCTGTACCAGTGTGGTGAGTCCCAGGCGGAGGCGGGCACCCAACCTCAAGGGGCTCCAGGGACATTTATGTGCCACAAGGGCCCCTTCACAGTGTCCTCTCTTGGGACCAACGGGAGTTCAGCAGGGAGCCACAGGGAGCCCCCAGGGTGAGGAGGAGCCAAGGATGCTGGGCGGGGCCATAGGAACCAGATGGTGCAGGGTCCGGGTTAGGACCTGGATGGCTCCGAGGCTTCCGGGGGAGGTTCCCTGGCCCCTCCTTTGGGGACTCCAGGGCCAGGGGGAGGCCTAGGGCGAGACCACCCCAACCCTCCCAGCACTGATTCAGTCTTCGTTCTCTGACTCAAGGCCCCTGCTTCAGGGCCCCTCTTGCCTTGTGTTACCCTGGCATCCACACATGGAGCCTGCATCCCAGAAGACCCTGCATCTTGAAGCCTCGGAAGCTCTTTTGGGTTGTGATCGTAAATGAGAGTGGACCCTTTCTGATATCTTTGCAGGACACAGTACCTTTAATATAGTGTGTACTGTGTACCTAGTGCCTTAATAGTACCCCTTAAGCAAAGTAGAGGCAGCATCAGGGACTCTAAGAAAACATAATGGATGAGAGTTAACAAACTGGTTAGATTTCAAGATGACTCCACTTACGAAAACTGCACATTGATTATAGGGAAAAGGTGAGTGAACCTCGCCTGCACAGAGCAGTGTAGGTGGGGACTGTCTGCCAGGAGACCCCAGGGGCAACCCCTACGGCTTCAATGTCAGAAACCAACTTTGGAGCAGTGTAGACTTCCATGGAGCATGCCCAGATGAGCCGACCACACTGAGCCGATTGGCCCTACCTGGGGTCTCCGAGGCCTCTCACCACCAAGTGTTCACAGAGCTGATCCGAGCGGGGCATCCTTCCCCTTGTCTTTCCTCTCTTTCTGTGTGTCTCTTCCTCTGTCCTCCTTGGCCTCCCTCTCTTGTTCACGCGTCCCTCCATAGTTCTCAGGAGGAAGTCTGGTCATGGGGAGTGTGGACAGGCCTGGTTTTGCCATTTGCTAGCTGTGTGGCCTGGGGCAAGTCACTGACTCTCTGAGCCAAGGTTCCTCCTGGGTCCAAAGGTGCTAACAGTATGTACCTTGAGGGGGCTCTCATATCTTGAGGGGCTCTCATGAAGACTGGAGATAATAGATGTGAACTACCTAATGGTCTTTGGTATACAGTAGGTGCTCAGTTAAAGGGAGGCTATTGATATTGCTACTTCTCACAATCCTCATTGTACTTTTATTATAGAGCACTATGTCCGCTTCATAAAAGGTATAGGATCCAAGTAAATGCAAGTGAGTGGGAATACTTTCTTCCGGCTTCCTAGATATCCCACTGCCAACATGCTGGAATATATCCTTCCACGTTTTCTCTAGGCCTTTATGTGTGTGTGTGTTTTTAACCAAAATAAGCTCATACTGTACATGGTTGTTTAATTTTTTATTTGTTTTATTGTTTTTATTAGTATAATTAATATACAATGTTAATTAGTTTCAAGTGTACAACATAGTGACTCAACAAATGTGCACATTACTCTGTGCTCGTCATGAAGAATGTCATCACCATCTGTCACCACACCATGTCATTATAATATTGTTGACGCTATTCCCTGTGCTGTATTTTTCATCTCCATGACTTATTTATTTTATAACTGAAAGTTTGTACCTTAATCCCCTTTACGTATTTCACCCATCCCCCTGCTCCCCACCAGCAACCACCAGTTTGTTCTCTATATTTAAGAATTTGTTTTTTGTTTGTTTGTTTGCTCATTTGTTCTACTTTTCAGACTCCACCTGTAAGTGAAATCACACAGCGTTCGTCTTTCTCTGACTTAGCATAATGCCCTCTGCACCTGTCCACTTTGTCACAATGTGTACCTGCTCTTTTTAACCTGCTGTTTTTGGTTCATGTTAATATATTTTTAAGTTATATCATACCCCATCCAGGATTTTCCTGGTTTGTCCCATCCAGGACCACATGTTCCTGTTTAGTCTCTTAAATATCTTTAAAACCTCGCATAGGTGCCTTTTTAGAGTTTGGGCTGGTTTCCTGCAGAAAAGTCCCACCTTCTGGATTTAACCGTTGCTTTCTCTTGGAACTGTTTACTTTGGTCCCCCATCCTCTGTGCATCCTATAAACCAGAAGTCGGATCTCGGTTTGAGACACGAGGGACTCAGGTTATAAGTGTGGGGCTTGACAGACTCGAGCTTCACCGTACGTCACATCATGAGACACAGACTATCTGGTCGAGACACTGTAACTGAGGCTAATATGGGCCCCGGATGAGGTGGTGACTGTCCCATGCCTCCATCTTGCATTTACATTTTTCCTCCTTCAACCAGAAAGGAACCCATTACTTTGACACCATACAAAGGTCTTTCTCCCCCTCCACCTCATAATTTTTGAGATGTCAATCGATAATCTTTACCTGTGCCAATATTTTATTTTATTTTTTTAGTAAATTAGTTAAGTTTTCAAAACCTCCCCCTCAGCTCTGCCCCTCACACCCAGGAGTCCCTCACTCCTTGCCTTGTCCTCTCAATAAATGAGAATGGCTGAGGAACCCCAAACCAAGAGGGGCCACCTGAAGACTAGGAAAAAAGGAAGTGTGCTCCCTGGAGCGTAGCATCCCTGAAGCAGAGCGGGCTCAGGGTGGGCTCCGAGGGTATGGTTTCCACAGGGCGGGCAGAGCGGCGTTCTCCTCTAGAGGGAACTGTTCCCAGCAGTGGAGCTTGTGCTGGTCCCTGGCGCCCATATGACCCCGACTCTCAGGGTGACACAGAATCCAGGGGGAAGGAAGGCTCCGTTGAGTGACTTTAAGGTTTCGACATTGTCTTATTGCTGATGTTTCCTCAGAGTGGAAGTAAGGCTTCCAGAAGTAGTTCTCGGGGGAGACTCCAGGAGCCCAGACTTTTTCCCCTGGGCTCCAGCCCTGGAGGGTGTCTAAGGACATTGTGGGAGGGAATGAAGGAGGAGCCAATGTTGCATTGCTGGGGGTTTCTGCTCCAAGGTCTCTGCAGCTGACACGTCCCCTGCCTCCCTTCCCTCACAGTGTGCGAGAGCTTCCGCTGTCCCCAGGTGCAGTGTGGCAAGGGCACCACCCTGGTGGAGGTGTGGAGTCCGGACCGCTGCTGCCCGTACAAGTCCTGCGGTGAGTCCCTGCGCAGGGACAGGGACGCCCCTCCCCAGAGGCCGAGAGCCAGGCCCCTGCAGAGAGGGGGCAGGGGAGGAACGGGGCCCCCACTGTCCACTTGCTCACATTCTAGCCCTCCAGAACCACGAAAACTGCCTTCCTGCCCCTGCATCTGATCTCTGGGCACTTAGCACTCCTACACCTTTTTCTCCCCAGGATGAGAGAGGGAAAAAAAATCAAGTTTCCTGTTTCCAAAAGGTTTTTCCATCTTAAAAAAAAAAGTATTTATTGCAGCTGTCTGTTACTAAACATGATCGTTATTAAAATTTGCCTCAAACCCCTTTGGGAACCTCCATGATCAATAATGAGCACCAGTAAGCTTTATGTAAAAATGTGATTTAAAAAGAGTTGAGAAACTATTTTGCATTTATTTCACCTGCCTTTTTTCCAGGCCTCCAATGTCAACTTCACGAGGGCAGAGAGTTTAGTCTGTTTTATTCATAGCTTTGTCCCGAGAGCACAGAAAAACCTCGGCACAGAGTAGGCACTTAAAACTATCTGCTGCAGGAGTGAGGGAGACTGCTTTCACAGGCACTCTGACCGTGCGCTCTCCTCCCGGGAAGCTAGAGCCCACGTGTCTGTTGGGTTTGCCGGCGCTGCCCGGCAGCTGGCTCTCCCTGAACAGGACCTGCCTGAGTCGGGAGGCCTGGAGCAGTAAAGCTGAACTTGCTGGGATACATATTTGAAAGAGAGACGGTCAGAAGTTACACCCCTGCCATGTTCACTCCTGGAGAGGCCCCACATCTGCTCTAGAAATGGCCCTCAGGAGGATGGGGCTGGATGCAGCCCAGATGAAAAAGGGAACCTGTGATTGGTCTGTCTGCCCGTTTAGCCTCACCGCCTCTGGAGTGAAGTTTAGAACCGGGACCCACCCCTGCCCCCCCACCTGTCCTACCAGGGGAGCCACAGCCCCCATGCCCGGGGAGGCTGGAGGGAGGCTGAGATTTTGGCTTTTTTCCCCCCAACCCCCACCCTGACTGGGCCTGAGGCTGGCCCAGAGGAGGGCTGCACAGGAGGGAGCGGTGTGGGGGCCCAGAGAAACTTTCACCTGACAGCTCCCAGTGAGATGGGTCCCAGCCCCCTCTTGTTTTTCAGAGTGTGACTGCGACACAATCCCGGTGCCCCGGTGCCACCTGGTATGGAGACCCTGCTTCTCCCCACTCTCTGGGATCTGCCTCCCCCTTTCCTTTGCACTCTATCCCATCCCCTGGAGACCCTATTCCTTTAAGGTAGTGCAGAGAGCCTTGGCTTGCATGTCAGCGTCCTTGTCCTAAACTCTGCTTTCTGAGTAGTGTCTGCATTTATAAAGTGGGCATGCTCATGCTTCAGCATTGTAGTGAGCAAGTATGATGCTGATGGTGATGGTGATGATGGTGGTGGTAGGGATGGTGGGGGGGGATGGTGAAGATGACAATGATGGTGATGATGGTGGCAGTGGGGATGGTGGAGATGATGATGGTGATGGTGGTGGTGTGGGGGATGGTGAGGATGACAATGATGGTGATGATGGTGGTGTGGGGATGGTGGAGATGACGATGATGGTGATGGTGATGGTGGTGGTGGGGATGGTGGAGATGACGATGGTGGTGATGAAACTCATAACGACAGCTAATGTTTACTGAGAGCTAACTGTATGTCAGGAACATTCCTAGGCCTTTTATGTATATTGTCAAATTAATTCTCATGATAGCCCAACGAGGTTGATTCCATTATGATCTCAGTTATACCAATAAGAAGACTAAGGTCCAGGTCATGAAACTAGTAAATCACGGTCAGGATTAGAACTCAGGAAATCTGACTCCAGAGGCCATGCCCTTCACCACCAGGCTGCACAGCCTCTGAGGGAAGGGAAAATACTTTAAGAAATGTTAAGTTACGTTTAAAGTTTTCTTCCCACCATTTTCTGGATTATATATATCCTCCTTACCCCGTCTCCCACAGCACACATTTCCTCTCGTTTTCTCCTCCTCCCCGTCCCTCCTCTTCTCCCTTCAACTGGGAAACCACCACAATGGTATGGGCCGTGCGGGGTGCTTGGCTGGCAGCCACACAGTTGTCCCTCCTTGAGGTGGCCAGTGGGCGCTTGGGGCAAAAAAGAGCCCTTAGGCCCTGGGAGAGGATGCTGGGGAGTGATCTTCAGTGAGGAGCCACGCTGGGAATTTCTCCCTTGGCTAGGGAGTGACTGAGCTCCCTGGGAGCCCCCAGGCCCGCCAGCCCCCTCTGCCCCCACTGCAAGGAGGCCAAGGAGGCGGCTGACAAAGACGAGGGCGGGGGTGGCAGACTGCTCCCGAGGGCGGGGCTGGGCTCCCGCACCCCGGGGTGCTGACTGCCTCTGCCCCACCCAGTGGGAGAAGTCCCAGCTGGACGAGGAGTTCCTGCACAGCGTGGAGAACGTGTGCGGCTGCGCCACATACGAGTGTGGTGAGCGGGGAAGGGAAGCCCGTGGGGTCGGGCCGGGGTGGGCGGGATGTGCCCGCCGGGCTCTCGGTGACTGCGCTCACCCGCACACCCTCCCAGTGAAGGCCCCCGTGTGCCTGAGCCGCGAGCTGGGGGTGATGCTGCCGGGCCAGACCGTGGTGGAGCTCTCGGCCGATGGCGTGTGCCACACCTCGCGCTGCACCGACGTCCTCGACCCTCTTACCAGCTTCTACCAAATCAACACCACCTCTGTGCTGTGCGACGTCCGCTGTGAGGTGGTAGGTGCCGGGCGGGAGGGGGGTGGGCAGGGTCGGGGCCCGGCCCGGCCCAGGTGACCCTGGGTGCTCCAGAAGTCAGAGGAGCAGGCCTGGGGGAGGGGCCCTTCAGAGCCCCCTGTGGAAGGTGCTGAGCTCGGGGGGTCGGGAGAGGCCAGGAGGGGAACAGCAAGACTGCAGGCCTGGCCAGGGCGCGTATCTGAGGACAGAACACAAATCAAGGCACCTGCTTATGACTGGCCCACTCCCTGCTGCTCTCTGTGCCTGCTTGTGTTGCTGCCCTTTGTCTAGCACTCCTGCATGCCCAGTATCTAGGATAGTGACTGGCCTCTAGCAAAAACTAACAGGGGCGGGGGGGAATAGTCCCATTTGTCAAATGAGAAAACTGAGGCTGAGGGAGGTCAGTCATTTGTCCAAATTCCTGCAGGGACTGGGACTCGGATTGAGGTCTGTGTGCAGCCAGAATGAGCACCCTTAGTCACCAGCAGTGCTGTCTCTGAAACGGGTGGAAATGCCCTTCATCCACGGGGCCTGGGTCTGGGAATTGCTGTGAAGGAGGCTTAAGGAAGACCTAAGGATGGCCTTCCTGCCTGACGTGAGAGGCTGGGAGCTCCCTTTCAGAGGGGGGCTTCCTCTGGCCTTTGGGCTCTGAGACCTCGGACAGTAGGAAAGGCAGGAGGGTGGAGGTGGGCACAGGGCTGAGGCCCTCTCGTCCTGCCCTGTCCTGCAGAACCAGGAGTACGAGCACCCGCGGGACCTGGCGGCCTGCTGCGGCTCCTGCAGGAACGTGTCCTGCCTTTTCACTTTCCCCAACGGCACCACCTCCCTGTTCTTGGTAGGCGGCCCCCCAGCTACCCACCTGGGGAAGGCGTGCGGGGATGGGGGGCGGGACGGCCAGGGCTCAGGGGGAGGCACAGGTCCTGGGCCGCACCCAGGTTCAGAGCTGTTCCCTAGCAGTTCCCTCGGGCCATCTGTCACCTCTGTGCCCTCCAGCCTGGGGCGTCCTGGATCGTGGACTGTGCCCGCCATCACTGCAGCAGCACTCCCCTGGGCGCCGTGCTCGTCCGCTCCCCCATCAGCTGCCCCCCGCTCAACGAGACCGAGTGTGCCAAGGTCAGTGCCAGCCTCCTCCCCCACGGCATGGCCTGAAGCCAGGGATATCGGCCGTCTTACTGGCAGGGGGTGTGGGGCAGGGGGGTCCCGTGTGCCGAGGTGAGGGAGGAGGGGTCCACTGGAGTCTATGTGTGCCCCGCCACCCCAGCTCCCCACCCCTCCATGTGGTCCCGCTCTCACCACATCACAGCCACATCCCCACGCATCACACGGCTGTGCCCAGAGGTCTGCAAACATCCATCCTCACACACACACCAAAACGGACAGTCGGTCCCTCACACACACCGCACACCACATGGGGCCAGGAACCCCTCCGGCTGCCAGAGCACACACCGTGCACACACACAGTGTGCAGATGCCCAGTTCAGTCCTAGGAAGGTTTAACCGAACTGTCACTGACCAAACCAATGCCAGCAGGGACAGCTGTCACTCTGGGCAGACCTCAAGGGAAAGGATTTCTGGAGGGTTGGGTTATTGTTGCATTATCGAAGTTCCTGAGATTAATTCTGATCTCACCTAGAAAACAAATACACTCCCAGTCATCCTCACACACTCACAATACAAAATCACACATGTGCACACACACGTACACGCTCATAAAATCACATGCATATACCCCCTGACTCACAAAGCACTGTCACATCGTTTTATCCATTTCATAAAAGAGGAGGAGGGCTGTGAAGGATAATTGCCCCCATTTTCAAGGTGGCAAAACTAAGCCCAGAGAAAAGGGGTGACTTATCCAGGGCTGAGATAGACCCAGGTCACTGGCTCAAATGGGTCAGCCCCCGAGCCCCTCCCCTCCCTGACCCTCTGTGCAGGAAGCACTAATGAGAGAACAGGGTGGGGCATGAAGGAAGCTGCCCCTGGAAGGTTGGGGGGCCGCACCATCTTATCCAGCCTGTAGTCTTACTGGGGCCACAGGCCACCTTACTGCCAGTGTCCCAGCCAGTCAGGTTAGCCCCTGTGGCTCTCCCATAGCCAGCCCAGGGGCCCCGTCTCCCACTGGCCAGAGCCTGATGGACAGCAAGGCCTGGTGCTCCTCTCCTGGAGCATCATGGGAGAAAAGGAGTCGCTCTTGCTGCCTCTTGCTGCCTCTTGCTGGGATCTTAGCTCCTGGTCTGGGACAGGCTCTCCCACTCACCTCCTCTCCTCTCCCTCTAGGTTGGGGGCTCAGTGGTACCTTCCTTAGAAGGATGCTGCAGGACATGTGAGTGAGCACAGCTGAGGCCCAGGGGTAAAGGGGTCACCCTTCTGGTCGGGGGACAGGGTATCACGCCAGGGTTCAGAGGGCCAGTTCCTGGCCTGGCACCTGCAGTGGTGGTTCTTTAGGGGTTATAAGATGAAGGGATAACACCCCTAGCACAGGGCTCATGGCACCCGCAGAGATACACAGATGGCCAGAGACCATGCTCATGTCCCTATCCCAGCAAAACGCCTCTGCTTCTTGATGGAGACAGGGGACGTCCAGGAGGTCAGTAATTCCCCAGCTCTTCTCCCTCCTCCTGCACTTGCCAAGACCCCCAGCCAGAAGGCCCCAGGTGAATGCTCCCTGTGGCCAGGAGCCTGGTCTTGGAGGGGCCCCCTGGGTGGGATTCAGGCCCACAGGGTCCCTGACTCAGTCTGACTGAGAGCTCTGGGCGTCTGTCCTCATACCCGCCCCTGGAACCCGCAGCCCCAGCCACACATGCAGGCACATTCCAGTCAGCTGTAGGACCTTTGCCTACGTGCCTCCCCTCCCCCTAGGGTCCTCAGACTGGCCTTTGGAGGACAGAATTTGGGACCCTTTTATGTCCACCTCACAGACAGCAGGAAAGCTGGGCTCAGTGTCTCACTGGCTGATCTCTGACCCACGACTCATGTTCCCTGATTATTCCATGTGCTCCCGTGTGACCTGCGACCCGTGTCCCTCTCCCCAGGTTCCCCGGGGACCCTGTTTGCTGTGGTCCCCGTTAGCCCCGCCTCTCCTCCACGGGTTAGTGTCCATTGCCACCCAGGTACTCCTCTTGGAAGCCCACAGGACTGCAGGCGTGCAGCCACGTTGCTGTTCCCAACAATATCCCTTCTGCTAGGTGGTCCCAGCTCTGGGGGCGGGGGAGGGGAGGGTGGGGCCCCCGCTCCCCGCCTCTGGCATGGGCCTTTTGGCCAACCGTGCATGCTGGATAGTGAGCCTCACCCCCTGGGCTTGCGTGGGAATGCTTCAGCGGTGCCCACTCTCCCGGAGCCCGTCAGTGCCCAACACTGCCGCCGCTTTGCTCCTGCTGGTCACTCCGCTGGTCTTGGTCCAGGACCCCAAGGGCCAGGGCCAGGACAGCCCTTGGGCCTCTTGCCTTCTAGAAGCAGAGGGGGAGGGAAGAGTGAACTTAGCTCTGGCCAGGAGCCCTCCAGCCGGTGTGGCGGGAAACCCACTGTGATATGGCCCAGAGGCCAGAATGCCACCCCATTTCTGGCAGGCACACTGAGGGGAAAGAGGGAATCCGCGCATCAGGCAGATATTTACTGAGCATCAATGCACCGGGCCCTGTTTTAGACACAGCATAAATAAGGCTTCACGGAGCTGACGGTTTTAGTGGGAAAGACAGAATAATAAGTAAAATATATAATAAGATGGATGCATCTGGTTTTAGGGGGATTGATACTTACACGATTTGGGGGGGCCTCATTAAGAAAAAGAATACGAACTTACAAGTCCCATATCGGGATGTGAAATTGAGTATTTATTTAGAATGGAAAAGAGCTCACAAGTTGAGGGGGGGGGCCGTTCAAAAGAAGGCCCGAAGCTTCCCTTTCCCCAGCATAACTCCCCGTGTGTCTCTGACGGGAGGGTGCTGGTGCCCTGGAGAGAAATAAGGCAAGGGAGGGTTCAGGGAGGGAGCAGAAGGTGGAGGGAGGGGATTGCAGTTTCGGGGGGGCTCAGGAAAGGCCTGGGGAGGAGACATTTGAGTCTGTGAGGGCCTGAGTGGCCAAGAGATGGTTTGTCTGAGGGAGGCGCGGCCCAGGCAGAGGAAGCTGCCTGCCAATCATTTCCCATCCCTGTGATGACTCTGTGAGGTGGGTGAACCCCTGGCCCCGTCTGATGGATACAGAAGCCCCATGAGCCTGCTGTGTGCCAGCTTCTGCTAGGGACTAGGGTTTCCATACATGCAGGAAATTGCCGATTCTTTATCCTAGAAGCCGTCTCAGAGTCAGAATGCTGAAGCTGAGAAAGGGGTGGGAATAGGGCCAAGGTCACCAACGGGTTA
>LNAC01000062.1:5076050-5110343 GCA_002007465.1 Ailurus styani
TTGGCCATTTGGATGTCTTCTTTGGAGAAATGTCTGTTCATGTCTTCTGCCCATTTCTTGACTGGGTTATTTGTTTTATGGGTGTTGAGTTTGAGAAGCTCTTTATAGATTTTGGATACTAGCCCTTTATCTGATATGTCATTTGCAAATATCTTCTCCCATTCTGTCAGTTGTCTTTTGGTTTTGTTGACTGTTTCCTTTGCTGTGCAAAAGCTTTTAATCTTGATGAAGTCCCAATAGTTCATTTTTGCCCTTGCTTCCCTTGCCTTTGGTGAGGTTCCTAGGAAGAAGTTGCTGCGGTTGAGGTCGAAGAGGTTGCTCCCTGTGTTCTCCTCAAGGATTTTGATGAATTCCTTTCTCACACTGAGGTCTTTTATCCATTTTGAGTCTATTTTTGTGTGTGGTGTAAGGAAATGATCCAGTTTCATTTTTCTGCAGGTGGCTGTCCAGTTTTCCCAACACCATTTGTTGAAGAGACTGTCTTTTTCCCACTGGACATTAGAAAGACAATTATCATATGATCTCTCTGATATGAGGAACTTGAGGGTCAGGGCGGGGGGTCGTGGGGTGTAGGGAGGGAAAAATAATGAAACAAGATGGGATGGGGAAGGAGACAAACCATAAGAAACTCCTAATCTCACAAAACAAACTGAGGGTTACTGGGGAGTGGGAGGGTAGGGATAGGGTGGATGGGTTATGGACATTGGTGAGGGTTTGTACTTTGGTGAATGCTTTTAAAGGTGTAAACCTGATGATTCACAGACCTGTACCCCTGGGGCAAATAATAATTTAAAAAATCAGAAAAAAATAATAAAATAAAAGAGTTCAAAAAAAAACATGATCAAAACCATTAACCATCAGGGAAATGTAAATAAAATAGTCAATGGGATACCAGTTTTACATCCACTAGAATGGCTATAATCAAAAAGCCAGATAAATAACTAGTGTTGGAGAGGATGTGGACAAATTGAAACCCTCATGCATTGCTGATGGGAATATAAAATGATGCAACTCTTTTGGAAAATAGCCCAGTAGTTTCTCAAAGTATTAATCATAAGGTTTCCATATAACTCAGCAATTCCACTCTTAGGTACTAAACAAAAGAGAGCTGAAAGTATATGCCATACAAAAAATGTCCACCAGAAAGTCAACAATGATACAGATCACTTGAACAACAATTTGACCTAAATGGCATATATAGTTCACTCCGCTCAACAACAAAATAAACACTTTTCAAGCTCAAATGGGCCATTCTCTAGAATAGACTAGATGTTATTTTACTAAATGAGTCTCAGTAAATTTAAAAGGAATGTAATCATACAAAATGTGTTCCACAATCACCATGGAATTGAGTCAGAAATCAACCAAGGAATGAAATCTAGGGAATCTCCAAATATTTGGAAATTACACAACATACCTCTACATAAAATATAGAAAACTCTCAAGTGAAACTGGAAATACCTTGAACTGAATGAAAACGAAAACAAAACATATTAAAAATTATGGGATGCAGCTAAAGTCCTTAAAAGAAAGTGTATAGTTTTAAGTGCATATTAAAAAGGAAGAAAGGTTCAAAATCAATAATCTTAACTTTTCATCTCAGGAGGCCATAAAATAAAGGCTGAATCAAACTCTAAGTAAGCGGAAGGCTGTTAATAATAAAAATCAGATCAGAAAGCAATGAAAAAGAAAGAAGAAAAACAGTAACAAAGATAAATAAAACCAGACAATAATTCTTTGAAGAGATCAACAAAATTGATAAACTTCTAGCCAGACTGACCAAGAATAGGAGAGAAGACACAAATTACCAAAATCAGGAATGAGTGAAATAGTGTTCATCACAAAGTTCCTACAGAATTATAAGGGAGTATTATGAATAACTTCATGCCAACAACTTAGACAAATGAAGTAAAAAAATTCTGAGGAAGGTATAAAGTACCAAAACTGACTTAAGAATAGAAAATATGTAAAGACGTATATCAAGTAAAAAATTGAATTGATAATTAAAATTCATCCCACAAGGAAGCCCTAGGGCCCATATGCCTGCACTCATGAATTCCACCGCACATTTAAGGAATAAATGACACAAATTCTACACAAACTCCAGAAAAGAGAGAAATAGGGAACACTTCTCAAATTATTGTATAAAGCAAGTATCACCCTTATACTAAAGCCTGGCAAAGACACAACAAGAGACCAAACAGCATTCCAATATCCCCCACAAACATGGGTGCAAAACTCTTAATGAAATATTAGCAAACAAAATCCAGCAACATGTAAAAAGGAGTACATATTCTGACCAAGTGGGCTTTATCCCAGGAATGCAAGGTTGGTTTAACATCTAAAAATCAAGTAAATCAAGTAATGTAATACAGCATATTAATAAAATGAAGAGCAATTTCTACATGATCATCTAATAGGCACAGAAAAAGGATTTGATAAAATCCGACACCCAGTCATGATTTTTAAAAACTCTTTAAAAAGTAGCAATACAAAGAAGCTTCCTCAACCAGATAATAGTATTTATTAAAAATTTACAACTAATATCACACTTAATGCCCAAAGACTAAATGTTTTCCCAATAAGATTGTCAGCTTAGTAGGATTTCTGGCGTCACCTCTTCTATGAAATCATGTTTTGGAGATTCTACCAGTGTAATAAAGTAAGTAAAAGAGATTAAAAGCATACAGAGTGGAAAGCCAAAAGTAAAACTGTCTTCATTCGCATATTCATGATCATCTATGTATAAAATCCTCAGGAAACTACAAGAAATCTACTATATGTACTAACCAAGGCAATGCAATACAGATTCAATATACAAATATCAATTGTATTACAAAAATCAACTGTATTTCTGTATAATGGTAACAATCTGAAAATAAAATTATGAAAAGAATGCTCATAATAATAGCATTAAAAAGAATAAAATGGAATACACTTAGAATACATTTAACAAACATGGAAAATCTATATACTAAAAACTACAAAATATAGCAACAAGAATTTTAAGAAGATGTGAATAAAGAGACATGACTTCTTCATGGATTGGAAGAATCAAAATTGTTAAGATGGCAATTTCTCCTATTATCCATATATTTATTGAAAACCTCATCAAAATCTCAGCAAATTCGTTTTGTAGAAAGTAACAAACTAGTCCTAAAATGCATACAGAAATTGAAAGGACCTAGAATAGCCAAAAAAAAAAATTGGAAAAAACACAAAGCTGGAGAAATTATACTACCTTTATTCATAACTTACTGTAAAGCTATAGTAATCAAGACAATGTGGTATGGGCCTATACATGTAGACTGCAATAGGGAATCCAGAAATATACCCACACAATAGTAAGAAGTTAAAAAAAAAAAAAGAGAACATAAGCAAAATTTGAACTGACCCTTCACCAAATAAGATATATGATGGCAAATAAGTATATAAAGAGATTCCCAACATCATTAGTTCTTAGGGAAATCTAAATTAAAACCATAATAAGATAACACTATTAAACCCTCTAGAATATCTACATACTAAGAGACTGATGCATCAACTTTTGAGAATGTAGATAGATGGGACCCTCATACATTACTGGTGAGAATGTAAAACAGTACAGTCATTTTAGAAATCAGTGTGAGTTACTTAAAAAGTTAAATATACACTTCCAGGGCCCAGAAAGTCTACCCTTAGGTAGATACACAAGGGAAATGAAAATTTGTGCACCCTAAAGACTGTATGCAAAAGTTCATAACAGCATCATGCATAATGGCTCCAAACTTGAAATAAGACAAATGTTCATTAACAGATGAATTAATAAACTAAATATGGTATCCACATATAATGGACTACTACCCAAGAATAAAAAAAGAAGTGAACTATTGATACATGCAAAAATATGGGTGAATCTCAAAAAAATGTGCAAAGTATGAAATGCCAAATCTATAAAACTATATATTATATAATTCCATTTATATGAACTTTCTAGAAAAGCCAAAAATGTAGAGACAGAAATCAGATCAGTGGTTAACCATGCTTGGAGTGGGAGTGGGGTTGACTGTAAATACACGAGAGGGACCTTTTAAGGTAGTGAAATTATTTTAAAACCGATTGTATTAATGATTACATAACTATGTAAACTCACTAAAATTCACAGAAACTTACAATGGATAAGTTTTATATTATGTAAGTTATACTTCAGTAAAAATTTTCTTTTTAAACTCACTGTCTAAAACAAAAAATAACAATGTTTTTAATAGTAAATTACATAAATAAAAGTATAACAAGATAAATAACACAATAGAATGGAAGTTAACTCTTGTTAAGGCTGCATAATATACTGTTATCCATTATACATAAAATGGTATAACATTATTTGAAGGTAGAATGTCATGTGATAAAGATAAATTAAGTATGCTTACTCTAAATCATTTTAAAATAACTAAAACAAAAGCTAGAGCTAATATAACAATAGTGGAGATATACTGAAATTAAAAATGCAATTAATCAAAAAAAGGACAGGAGACAAGAAGAGAAAGAAAAAGAGACAGGGTAATAGAATAAATACAAAACAAATAAGCAGATAATAGGTTAAAACTCTGTTATTATATTATTACATCAAATTATTGCATAACATTAAAAATGGTCTCAACAGTCTAATAAAAGAGGTTGAAGAGACTTTTTTTAATGGCCCAATTATAATGCCTCCAGAAACAGCGTATATTTTTTAAGATTTTATTTATTTATTTGAGAGAGAGAGAGAGAGCGAACATGAGTGGGGGGAGGGGCAGAGGGAGAGGGAGAATAAGACTCCCTGCTGAGTGTGGAGTCCAACATGGGGCTGGATCCCAGGACCCTGGGATCATGACCTGAGCTGAAGACAGACACTTAACCAACTGAGCCACCAAGCAATTCAGAAACACTTTAAATATAAAGAGACAAGTATGTTAAAAAGGAAAGAATAGAAAAAGAAACTTTACACAAAGATTAGTCATGAGAGAGCTATAACGAATATATCAATTTCAGACAGAGTGGACTTTGGACCAAGGAATGTTACTGGAAGTCTTTTTTTTAAAGATTTTATTTATTTGAGACAGAGAGGGAGAGAGAGAAGACGAGTGGGAAGGAGAGGCAGAGGGAGAGGGAAAAGCAAACTCCCCACTGAGCGGGGAGCCTGGTGTGGGGTTCGATCCCAGGACCTGAGATCACGACCTGAGCCAAAGGCAGACACTTAACTGACTGATCCACCCAGGTGTCCCGCATTAAATGTTCTTTTAAAAAACTTCTAATGATATTCCTGGGGTGCCTGGATGGCTCAATCAGTTAAGTATCTGCCTTTGGCTCAGGTCATGATCCCAGGGTTCTGGGATCAAGCTCCTCACTGGGCTCCCTGCTCAGCAGGGAGTCTGCTTCTCCCTCTGCCTTTTCTGTGCCCCAACCCCTTGCTCACGCTCATTGTCTCTCTCCCTCAAATAAATAAATAAACTCTTTAAAAGAAAAAAGAACACTTAATGATGAAAGAGTCAATGCATCAAGAAAACATAACAATCAATAATTTGCATGCACCTAATAACAGAGCTCCAAAATATATAAGGCAGAGAAATTATAATTATAATTATAGAAATCTATAATTATATATAGAAATTATAATTATTGAAGATTTAAACACCTTCTACTAATGATTCAAAGAACAAGTAAACAGAAAATCAGTAAAGCTTTATATAGGTTTGACAATACTATCAACAACTGGACCTAACTTTCATTCATAGAGCACTCCATCCAACAAGAGCAGAATACTCATTCTTTTCAAGTGGACATGGAATATTTGCAAAGATAGACCATATACTGAGCCATAAACCAAGATTAAATAAATTTAAAAGAATACTGTCATAAAAAGCATTTTCTCTTTCCACAATGGAATTGTTAGAAATCATTAACAGAGAGATTTTTTTTTGAAAAATCTCCAAATATCCGGAAATAAAACACTTCTAAATTATCCATAGGTCAAAGAATAAATTAGTGATTAGAAGTTAAAACATAGTACATTGAAATTTATGGGATGTTTCTAAAGCACTACTTAGATGGAAAATTGTAACACTAATTGCCTAAATTAAAAAAGAAGAAATATCTCAAATCAATGATCTTCTTACTCTAAGAAACTAGAAAGAGAAAAGAAAAATTAAATTCAAAGCAAAAGTAAGAAGAAAAAAGGTTGTACCATCCTTATTAGGAGACTTTGGGGTGAAAAAGACAAAGTAAATCTAAGTAAGAATGGAAAAATAATCATTAAAGTTGGAATGGATAAAATAGAAAAAATAGAGAGTAAATAATAGAGGGAAATCATTAAAACCAAAGTCTTGTTTTTTAGAGAAGCTTGATAAAATTGATATACCTCTAGCCTAATTAATCCAGAAAAGGCAGAGGAATAAATTACCAATATAAGTATTTAATAAAGGGGTATCAATGCAGATTTTATGAACACTAAAGGAAAATGAAATATCATTATGAACTTAATTCCATAAATTTAACAATGTATATGAAATATAAAAATGAAACTAAAACAAAAAATAGACAAACTCACAATTATAGTTGGAGACATCAAAACACTTCTCTCAGTAATAGATACAATAAGTACACAGTAAATTGGTAAAAAGTTATAGAATCTGAATAACACTACTAATCAAATTGACCCACTGACATTTAAAGAAAACTTCACCCACCAACAGCAAAATACTTATTCTTCTCAAGTGTACATGGAGCATTCACCAAGAGAGAATATATTCTGGGTCATTAAACAGACCTCAAGAAATTGTTTAAAAAACTGAAATTAGGGACACCTGGGTGGCTCAGTTGGTTAGGCAGCTGCCTTTGGCTCAGGTCATGATCCCAGGGTCCTGGAATTGAGCCTGCTTGGGGCTCCTTGCTTGGTGGGGAGACTGCTTCTCCCTCTGCCTCAGTCTGCCACTCTGCCTGCTTGTGCTCTCTCTCTCGGTGACAAATAAATAAATAAATAAAATCTTTTTTTAAAAACCCTGAAATTATATGAAGTATGTTCCCTTGCCAAACAGAATTAAATTAAAAATTAATAACAAAGGTGTCTGGGAAGTTCATAAATATTTGTAATTTAAACAATGTATTTCTTAATAACTCTGGGTTCAAAGAGGGAGTTGCAAGAGAAATTAGAAAATATTTTGAACTGAATGAAAATAAACACAACATCTTACAATTAGTGGGGTGCAGCTAAAGGACAAATATTTATAGCGTTAAATGCATATGTTTGAATAGAAGAATCAACTAAGTTTTCATCTCAAAATAACAGAAAGAGAAGAGAAAATTAAATCCAAACCAAGTAGAAGGAGGAAAATAATAAAGATAAGAGCAAAAATCAATGGAATTTAAAAGAAAAACATTACAGAGAAAAATCAATAAGTCCAAAGTGATTCTTTGGCAAGACCAATAAAATTGATAAACTTTTAGCTGGTCAGATTAAGAAAAAGAAAAAGGAGAGATGATACAAATTATCAAAATCAGGAGTGAATGAAGGCAGATTACTCCAGACCTTATAGACACTGAAGCAGAATAAGACATTATTGTGAAAACGTAATTCTGATAAATTCTGATAACTTAAAAAATGGAAAAATTTTTGAACACATAAACTACCAAATATTAAGAAGAATTAGACAATCTGAATAACACTATACCACTAAAGAAATTTAATTAGTAATTAAAAAGTTTCCAACAGAGAAAACTCTAGGATCAGATGGCTTCGCTGGAAAATTCCAGCAAATATTAAGGAAGAAATAATACCAGTCATATGCAAACACATCCAGGTAATTAAAGAGGGGGGAATACTTCCTGATTCATTTTATATGGCCAACATTACCCTGATACTGAAACCAGAAAAAAAGATGTTATGACAAAAACAAACTACAGACCAATATCCCTCATGAATATATATGCAAAATACTTAATATTAGAAAATCAAAATCTAGCAATATAGAAAAATATATATATATCATGACCAAGTGGGTCTTATACCAGGTAGGCAAGGTTAGTTCAATATCTGAAAATCAATGTAACAGAGAAAAATCACTGTCAACAAAGGAATAGGAAAAGACATAACATCATCTCAATAAATGCAGAGAAAGCATTCGAGAAAATTCAACATTTATTCATGAGAAAAACTTCCAGGAAACTAAGATTAGAAGGAAACTTCCTCAATCCAATAAAATGCATCGAAGAAAAATTCCTGAAGAGATAGCCTACTTAATGATGAAAGACCAGGGGACCCTGGGTGTCTGCCTTTGGCTTAGGTCATAATCTCGAGGTCCTGGGATTGAGCTCCAAAATGGGCTCCCAGCTCAGCCCCAGGTCAGCTCCCAGCTCAGCAGGTAGTCTGCTCCTTCCTCTCCCTCTACCTCTCCCCCTGCTTGTGCTCTCTCTCTCTCTCTCTCAAATGAATAAATAAAATATATTTTTAAAATGATGAAAGACTAAATACTGTCCCCCTAAACTTGAGAACAAAGATGGGATATCTTTTCTCACCACTTCTCTTCAACATTGTTCTGTAAGTTCTATCCAATGAAGTAAGTCAAGAAAAAGAATCAAAAGGTATACAGATTGGAAAAGAAAAAATAAAACTATCTCTATTCCCAGATGACAATTGTCTAAGTAGAAAAATCCCAAAGAATCAACAAAGAATCAAGAAACTAGTAGGTGAATTTAGCAAGTTTGTAGGATACAGGATCAATACAACATCAACACAGAACTTGAAATTACAATTTAAAATAAGTACTGTTTCCGTTGAGCTCCTATAATGAAAATACAATGCAGTGAGTGGCTTAAATAACAGAAATTCATTTTCTCATAGTTCTGGATGTTGGGAAGTCCAAGATTAAGGTGCAGGCTGATTTGGTTCTCCATTCTCCTGCACTGTCACTGATCTTTGTCAAGAGCAAACAGTGAAAGGTTGATGGAGAAGAGCCTGCAAGCGACTATGAACCACCCTCTTGTTTGCAGGTCCCAGCATTTCTATACTTTCATATTAGCTCACATTTGGCCTTTAGCAGTTTGTTAAAAAAATTTATCTCATGAAATAAGTCAGACAGAGAATGATAAATACCATAATGATCTCACTTACATGTGGAATCTAAAACAAAAGCAAAAGCAAAAGCAAAAACCAACCTCATAGATACAGAGAACAGATTGGTGGTTGCCAGGGGTAGGAGGCAGAGTGTGGAGAAAATGGGTGAAGGGCATCAAAAGGTACAAATTTCCAGTTAAAAATTAAATAAGTCATGGGGATGTCACGTACAGCATGGGGACTCTAGTTAATTGTACTGTATTGCCAATCTGAAAGTGGCTAAGAGAGCAGATCTTAAAAGTTCTCATCACAAGAAGAAAAAACTCTGTAACTATGTTAACTAGACTTATTGTGGTGATCATTTCACAATACACACAAGTATTAAATCATTATGTTGTACACCTGAAACTAATATAATATTACATGTCAATTGTACCTCAGTAGAAAACATAAAAATCATTCGATGTAACAAAGATAAATAAATAATTGTCTCTATTCTTTTTATCTCCTTCTATGGCACCTAGATCTCTTCTCATACTCTGCTGTAGATAAGCAAATGCTCATATCCTGTCTCTGCTTTGAGGGCCCTGTATTTCCTTAGATTTCAGATGCTTGGCTACCCTGGACATCTCCATTCTCTGATGGGTTATTAGTTATCTACTGCTTCCTACAAAATTATCCCCCAAACACAGCAGCTTAAAGCAATACGCAAGTATATCTCACAGTTGCCATGTCTCAGGAATATGGGAGTGGCTTAATAGGGTGGTTATGGTTCAGGGTCTCTTGTAAGGTTGCATTCACACTGCCATCCAGGGCTATAGACACCTCAAGATGTGAATAAGGCTGAAGAAGCTTTCCGAGCTCATGCCTATGGTTTTCACCAGGCCTTGGTTCATTGCTGGTTGTTGGTTGGAGACTTCATTTCCTTGGGCCCTTCCGTAGGAACACACAACCTGGCAGCGTGCTGCCCCCAGAGCAAGTGATGAGAGAAAGAAAGCCCAAAACAGAAAACCATATTCTTTTATAACCTAATCTTCAATGTGACATATCATCACTTCTGTTGTATTCTATGGCTTACACGGATTGACCTGGTAGAATGTAGTAGGAAATTACACACGGGTGTAAATACCAGGAAGTAGGGATCTTGGGGTGCCATCTTGGAAGCTGGCTACTACAAACGGTTCAAGAAATGTTAGGGTTTTTCTAATTGATCCAGCTTTCTATTTTTGTTACTATAAGAACAATGAGCAAAGCTCTTTCCAGCTTTCTATATCACATACATATTAGAAGTCTTAAGTCTCCCTCCACTTACACTTCTGTCTTACACTTTTCACCTCTTTGCCTTTTTGCATTATATTGTGAGAGAATTCCTTGGCACTATTTTTTAGTTCATTGATTCTGTCTTGAGTATGTTCATCAAGCCTTCCATTATCTTTTCCCTAACAATGTAGTTTTTATTTCTGAGAAAAATTGAGAGGTCTTTTAAAAATTGATTTTAATACAGTATATAGAATGGATGCTCTTGGTAACTGCTGTTGGTCCAGGGATGGGCATATGACACAAAGTTGCCTGATCAGACTCAAGAAAAAGACTTAAAGTCCACAGCTAGGGAGAGAATATTTTCCTCTTTCCCATTAAACTGAATAAAGGGGGGAAAAAAATCTCCCTTTTCTACTGGCAATTATCTTACAACTAGAAGGTAGCCATCTTGTGACACAAAGTAAGGCAAAACTGAGAGACAGAAAGAACCTGAATCCTTGATGACATGCTAAATTGACCAGTCATGAAACCCACTTTATCTCCGAACTTACTATGTGAGTTAATAACTGCTCTTACTGTTAGATCCAGTTTGAGCTAGGTCTTCTGTTACATGTCGCCAAATTGATCTTGTACCCATATAATGTCTTCCTTAGTAAATGAATTCCTCCTTCATGCAAACAGAAAGAGGTGGACCCGGGCAAGAATCTGATAAGAATGGGCTCTTGTTAACCTTATCTTTTACCCTTAGCCACCGATCCTCCCCTCTCACCCCTCTTACAAACTGGTCCTTGACTTTGTGGCCTAGCTACTCCTCATCACCAATCCGTGGAGCCCAGATCTGTCACAAAACACTTTTAGGACAACCCTGGCCCCCAGTGACTATGAATCCGAGTTATCCCTTGACATATGATCAGTAAAGTATCTTCGATACCTGTTGCAAGATCCCATAGTAGGCAGATCCGTAAGTGAGAAGCTCACTGCCAGGTTTCCATCCTGGCCCTGTGTGATCTCTCTCCTCTCTTTGGACCCTATGCAGCCATCCACATACAACTGAGCTGGACTATGTGTCTCAAGGTCTCTCCTAGCTCTGCCATTGCAGGATTTCTGGACTCCGAGATACATGAAACTCTATCTGTCCTGGTTAGCCCAATGTCCCATTTTGCATTTGGCACATATCCATTCTGCACCAGTCTCCGGCACTATATGGCAACCTTGGAGGAAGGAAGTTAGAAAATCAAGCTCACCAAAGTCCGGGCTCGTGGCCCTGGAAGTCCATTTTCAGGCAACTGATTACAAGCTAGCTTTTGTTGGGATTCATTTCCTGACAAGTTAAGAGAGTTGTCCCTCATCTATAGAGACACCCATGGGTGGAGTGGAAGTGCCTGAAGATGGTCCCTGTCTCGGGGATGCAGGACAAGAAGAAGAAACCCTGGGGTAAAGGACAGACATTTGGTGGGGAAATGGGAGGGAAAGGAGTGGAGACCCCAAGGAGCCAGAGCTGGTCATCCAAGAGATCCCTGTTCTCTCCCCCTTGCTTGGGAACTCAGTTGACCATTTCTTCCTCCAGCCTCTTTCCACCAGCTACACCAGCATCCCCTCCCTCCCCATCTCAAACCTTGCTCCAATTTCAAAGCTTTCTCTGGCCCCAGCTGGGTTGGGAAACCAAGGAAGGGAGAAGGCATGATTTTTTTTGTCCTGTTTTGGGGAGGGGGTGTAAAGAAGGGGCTGGGGGAAGACAGAAAAGAAGTAGAGCCTTTTGAAATGAAAGCCGGGCCAAGCTCATCAGAGATTAATGTAGGAAAAGCCCCACTTGTGTGATGGGACCCAGATGGTTGGCAGACTTGCAGAGGCTGCTGACAGATCCTGATGGTCCACAGCCTGCCTCTCACTTCTCAGCCTCATCTTGGAGAAAAAGATGCAGACCCAGCCCCTCAGAAAACTTGGGGCTGCCCCAGCACTGCCTCCAGACCAGGTGGGTAGCCAGAGTTCTAACCTAGTGGCTTCTTCCTCCAGCTTCCTGAACACAGGTGTGCACATGCCTGCAGACACACATGCACAGAAAGGGAGAACAGACAGCTGATCCTGGCCCTTTCTTCCATGAGAAGCCTGGCCTAGAGAAGAAAGGTCCCAAAACAGACCGTGACATTGTTTAATAGCTGGAGGTTGGTGGAAAGAGTTCCGTGACCACCATCACTACTTCAAACCCTCCCTCAACCTCTCCCATGCCCAGTCACTGCCCTAATTTCTTTCCTTCTCTTTCTAGCCATACTCAAGAGTTGACTCCCGTCACTGTCCTCAGCTTTCCCACTTACTCCCCAACTCCTCGAAGCATGGAACCCCATCTCCCTACCCCAGAGAAACGATCCTGTTCCCACCACTCCCACACTAAATTTAACAGACATGTCATATCTCAGTCCTCAACTGTCCAGACCTCCCAGCATTATAAGACAGAGTGGCAGCTGCCTCCGTCTGGAGTCTCCTGCTCCTTCCAGAGGAGCTCTCCTGGTCTCCTCTGTCTGCTCTTTGTCTCCCTCGCTCATGGGCTTTTCTTCTTTTGCCTTCCCATGCCTTCCTGTCCCTTCCTTAAAGGTAGGCGACTTAGTCTCCTCTCTCAGCAGTTGCTCCTGACATAGGTCTTCTCGTCCTGAGTCTGTAAATAGCAACTCTAGGCTGATGAGACCCAAGGCAAGGTCGCCAGCCTCACTCTCTTTCTGATCCTCCAATTTATCCCCCATCTGCCTTCTGACAGCCCATCCTAGGCAGCTAAAACCCAACATAGACCTTAACTTCCTGCCAACTTCTACCCCTCCTGGGATTCCCATCTCAGGAGAAGTACCACCATCTACACAGTTACCAGTCGGACACCTAAGACTCACCACACCTCCCCCCATCCACTCAGCCCACAGGACGTTGATTCTACCTCCTGAATAATACCCCAACTCTGCTTCTCTCCAACCTCAGTAACCTCAGGCTTCCATGGCTCTTCCTCTCTCACCCAGAAAGTCGCAAGCAGCTCCCATCTGATCATCAAAAACCACTGTCTCTTCTCTGGGCTCTCTTGCCTCTAAAGCAGCACATACATCAGCTTCTACTTCACTCTGTAGGAGGTTCTTCCTCCTTGGCTAAACTGTGAGCTCCTTGGGGGCAGAGAGAGTGTCGGAGTCACCTTCATAAAGCCATTCGTTAGTCCAGGACACAATGTGTGATCGAAATATCTAATGTTTGGCTAAATGATTCTATATCAAGTATTGTGGTTGCTTCCTGAAACCAAGTTGACACGAGATTTCTCTGTGTTGAAGCAGCATGCTGAGTACCAGTGTGGCTTGGCTGCCCCCAGTGGGGCATAAAGCAGAGCAATTATTTCCAAACTGGGCGTTTTCACTGGCACAGGCGATACTGTGGTAAACATCTTTGTGCATTAATCTATTTCTGTAGTTTGGAGTCTGTCCTCAGGACAAGTAAGAAAGAACAGCAATCACACTACCTGGCTTTTCTCTGGGAACAGATTCACCCCGAGAGTATAGTGAGCCTTTCCTGCAGCATGTCTGGGAAGCTACTGTGGAACTTACCACAGACTGGGGTAAGAAGTTAAGAAGTTAGAGAATACGCGTGCCGAGGAGACTTGGGGACACTGTCGGTAAGACGCTAAGGATCAGAGAAGGGGAGCAGCTCATCTAAGACTGTCCACGTCGATGAACTACTGAGTCAAGCTCAGGAATGAGGGTTGCCTGATGCCTTTCTCTGCCCGCATCCCATGCCTGCTTTAGAACTGCATGCACTTAATAAGTTTCCCAGGAGGGAGGCTGGAGACCTCTCAGGAGAGAGCAGAGGGTCTGACAAAAGTAGAAGCCTTGAGGCTGAGAAGCAACTGGTTCCCCCGAGGAGGCAGACCTTCCAAATATTCCCTGTCTTCCCCTGTCTGCATTCCCCTGTCTTCACAAGGACACTCACTTAGGAGCTTCCCCAGAGAGATCAGAAATGCAGAGAGGGGACGGGAACTAAGGCACTCACAGGAAGCAGTGGACTCACCCTGCCTTCCTCTTCATCAGTCTTAAGAGAGCAGAGAGTAACAACAACAACAACGCTACTATACAATACTTGGTCTCCCAAGTTTCATGTCACCATGCTATTATTATCTGCATCCTACATATTTGGAAACAGGCTCAGAGAAGTCAATCAGCTCATTCAAAGCCACACAATAAAGACTCAAGTACAAATCTGCCAGACTACAAAACCCACAGGATTAGCTCCAATGACCAAATTTTCCCACCTTCGAGCCAGTCTTGGGCCAGCTCTCTGTTGAGCAACTCTGGTCTTGAGTAAGTCCTGAGTCCAGATCTCCCACCTCTTCCAAGGAGTTGCTGTGAAGAATAAAACAGATCTATGTGAACAGACATATATATCTATGGACACCTGGTTTGGAACAAAGATGCCACTGCAGTGCAACAGGAAAATAATGATCTTTCCAATAAATGGTGCTAAGCCAATTGCATATCTATAGAGAAAAAATAACTATGTTTACCCCAATCTCACTCTATACATAAAAATCAATTTCATTTGGATGACAAATCTAAATGTGAATGTTAAGACACCAAAATTTTAGAGCAAAATATAGAACATTTTTGTAACTTTGAAATAGGTGAAAGTTTTTTAAATAGAACATTAAAAGCACTAATCAAAGAGGGAATTTTTAAAAATAAATTAGACCATATTAGGATTAAGAATGTCTGCTCATCAGAAGTGCAATTAAGAGACTAGAAAAGTAACACATCAAAACTATGAGAAGGCAAGTCACACACTGGGAGGACATATTTTCAAAAAGACGTATCTGATAAAGGACTGTTGCCAAAATATACAAAGAACTTTTAAAACTCAACAATATGAAAATGAACAATTCATATGTAAAAACAGGCAAAAGATCTGAACAGACACCACACCAAAGAAGATATACAGAGAGCAAGTAAGCATATGAAAAGATGCTCAGTATTCATTAGGGGCTTACAAATTAAAACTATAATAAGATACTACTACATACATTAGAATGCACAAAACTCAAAACACTGACAACACCAAATGCTGGCAAGGTTGTGTTACAACAGGAACTCTCAGTCATTGCTAATAGGAATGCAAGATGGTACAGCCACTTTGGAAGACAGTTTGGCAGTTTCTTATAAAACCAAACATATTCTTGGGGCACCAGGGTGGCTCAATCAGTTAAGCGCTGCCTTCAGCTTGGGTCATGATCCCAGGGTCCTGGGATAGTGCCCTGCATCAGGCTCCCTGCTCCTCCCTCTCCCTCTGCCTTCCCCCAACTTGTGCTCCTTTCCTCTCTCTCTCTCAAATAAATAAATAAAAATCCTTAAAAAAAAATGTAAAACCCCAAACCAAAACTAAACATATTTTTAAAGACTCTATGTATGTATTTATTTATTTATTTAGAGAGAGAGAGAGAGGGAGTGCATGAGCATGTGAGCAGAAGGAGGAGCAGAGGCAGAGGGAGACAGAATCTCAAGCAGACTCCCCACTGAGTGCAGAACCTGATTCCGGGCTCAATCTCATGAGCTGAGCTGAAATCAAGAGTTGGGCGTTTAACCAACTGAGCCACCCAGGTGCCCCAAACCCAAACATATTCTTACCTTACAATCCAACAATCACACTTCTTGGTATTTACTCAAATGACTTGAAAACCTATGTCCATACCAAGAAGTACTATACTGTTAGACACGTCACCATACATTTTTCCAAATCCACAGAAAGCACATCAAGAGTGAACCCTAATGTAAACTATGGACTTTAGACAATAATGATGTGTTCATGTACGTTCACTGATTGTACCAAATGTAGCACTCTGCTGTTGGATGTTGATAGTGGGGAGACTGGGTGGGAGTGGGGGCAAGAGGTATACAGCAACTCTCTGTACTTCCCACTCAGGTTTGCTGAGAACCTAAAACTGCTTTAAAAAATAAAGTTTTTATTTAAAAAAAAAAGGCAACAGACAGAGTGAGTGAAAAGAATGTAATGCATATATCCAATGAAGCACTCTATCCAAATTCTTACAGATCAACAAGAGGGGAAAAAAAGACGGTGCAACTTTTAAAAAGGAGAAAAGACTTGAATAGGCACTTCTCAAAAAATAACATCCAAGTGGCAAATAAATGTATGAAGTGGTGTTTGCCTTCACTAGTCATCAGGGAAATGCAAAGTAAACTCACCACAGAGTACCACATGCATACCACTGCATGGCTAAAAGGAAGAAGACAGAAAATGCTGAGATTTGGTAAGGATGTGGAAACCAGGACTCTGAACTGTTTATGGGAAAGTAAATTGGTAGAACATCTTTAGAAAGTTAATTCACTGGATGTATCAGAGATAAGCATACACATAATGTAAGACCCAGCAATACCCTTCTCGATATATATCCTGCAGAAATGCTTACATATATTCACCAGAATGTTCCTAACAGCACCGCTCATAACAAACACTGAAACTACCAAAGTGTCCACCAACAGTAGAAGAGATAAATAGTTATAGGGTATGCACACAATGGAATACAATGAGAATAAACAAATTATAACGACACACAGCAATTAATTGCAAATAATAAATGTTGCAAACATAATACTCAATGAAAGAATCCAGGGATAAAAGTATACTGTATGGTACCATTTAGATAAATTTCAAAACCAGGTAAAACTCTGTGGTGATGGAACATTTCTATATCCTACCTGTGGTGGTGATTACATGAATCTACATATGTGATAAAATTTCATAAAACTATACTCCAAAAAAAATGAGCGTATATAAAAACCGACAAGAGCTGAATAGCACCTGTTGCTAAGTTACTATTTTAGTACATATGTCAATTTCCTGGTTTCAACACTGTACTATGGTTCTATAATATATCACTGGGGGAAGTTGGGTAAAAGGTATGCAGGAACTCTGTGCCACTTTTGCAACTTGTTGACAGTCTAAGATTATTTTAAAAAAACTTTTTTAACGCAGACTAAATTTATGTTGCTAGAAGTCAGGATAGTAGTCACCCTGGGGAGGGTGAGAAGGGATTAGGAGAGGACATTAGGAGGCTTCTGGGCTGCTGTCATGGTCTGTTTCTCAATTTTGGGGCTAAATACACAGGTATGCTCATCCTATTCGATCTTATGAGAATCAAGTTGTACTCTTATGTGTATTTGTCTCTATGTACATAATACTTCAACAAAAATTGGTTTTTTTAAGGCAAGGATTTGCTCATAAGAGCTTGGCCCAGTGCCCAGCATGTTGTCAGGGCTCAGGAAAAAGCATTTCTTTACCTGTGGCTCTCTCCTACTTTACCCTCTGGTGAGGTTCCCTCTCATGTTGTCTTCACTGCCCAGGTGAGCACATTTCCTAAAGGACGTGACTTAGCCCACAGACTACAAGGGTAAGTGTTCCAGGCAGGTCTTTGGGGAATAACAAGACCTTCTGGCAGGAAAAATAGGCCCCGGTGTGAAATCTAGCATGCCTCTGCCCAGCATGGAATATAATAAAAAAGGCTTCATGTAATTTCTAGGCATATAACTTTACTAGTAATCAATAATTTCATTGGTTTATTGGTTAAAACAAAAGTACACTCCATTGAAAAGAACTTGAAAATGTTAAACAATTCCTGACAATGTAATAATCAAAAATACTCTGTTCTACGAAGAACTTTATACAAATTAAAAAACGTATGCTGAGGTTGCAATGCCTGAGCATTCCAACTATTTGAGCCTTATAAATAAGCCATGCTACACTTAGTTATTTAAAGGGTCTTGAATTAGTTTTAATTTGGAGAAAGAACATTTTGCCAAAGTCAAAACTGATAGAAATTGCTCAAACTGTAGCACGCACTACAGAAAAGCAGGCACTGAAGTTATAATATTTCATAGTAACCATCCCAGCAAATTCAGTCTTAATTTTTCTCCAGGTTGGCATTTAATGATTTTACGTAAACCAGCACTGATAATGCCTCTGAAGGGTCACTTGAGAATTGCTTTTACACCTTCCGAGTGTCTGCCACACTGGATTTTTTACCCATTTTTATTTTTTTTCAGAGTAAGATATGCAGACAAAGCCAGTAACTGTACTTTGCCTCTGAAATCTGGGTCTCGATAGGCAGTTAGTGTATCAATTACAGGATGAAAAATGATGAACTATAATCCTTTCCCGTAAAGAATCTGCAGATCAGAGAACCATCATATGCTCTGGAACAGATGACACAAAAATGTTTAAACTATTATCCTTTCAACCGAGAGAGTTTTACAACGCAGGAAATGTGATTTAAGGCAGTTGGTTTTGCATTGCCTCTTAGGACCATGCCACTGGCCACTGTATAGTTTTGTAAGTGGACTACAATGGATGCCTTACAGTTCAGACATGCAGGGAAATATGCTTTTCTTTATTGTTCCCTAAATATTTTTTTATCTTGTTT
Source organism: Ailurus styani (assembly GCA_002007465.1). Classification (NCBI taxonomy): domain Eukaryota; kingdom Metazoa; phylum Chordata; class Mammalia; order Carnivora; family Ailuridae; genus Ailurus; species Ailurus styani. The sequence goes on from LNAC01000062.1 coordinate 5,094,827, forward strand.
CAAAGTCTCCAAATAAAAGGTGAGGGAAAATTATACTCCAGCTCTTCTGGTTAAAATCCCCTCTCACTCTCCGAGTGAACTCACTCTGCAGTAGCTTCTCAGCCCTTCCGGGGGCTCTCTGCCCACCCCTCCCTCTCTGCTCCCTGAGTACCGCAGGGGCATCAAGGGGGAGAGGGACCTTGGGTCTGTCATATGGCTTCTGTTCCACAGGGGGAAAGCCCCACCCTTCGGACAGAACCCTCTGTCTTCCCTCATCCTGTTGAGGGATCTGTGGCTGGATATCTAGCAGGGTTCTCGGGACAGGCAAAGCACGTGGCGATTGCTTTCTGGGAGATGGCCCTCTCACCCTGCCGCTGGGCTCTTGCTCCAGCTGCTGCTGCTGGAGACTCAGATACAGCTCCCACCTGGACCCTCAGCTTTGAGCTGCCTACCTGCACCCCCTTGTCATGAGAATCCTCCACTTCTGTACAATGGGGTGGGGTCCCTCTACCTCCACTGCAGGGCAAGCTTTGGGCAAGTCGGCCAATTCTCAATCCTCAGCCACCATTTCTGTTTACCATAGTGGAGTAAAAGTTTCTGGATCTCTTCCATTGCACCCAGAGACTGCTTCAGGCTACCAGTCTAGATACATCTTGCAGCATGAAGGTGGGGCTGGGAGAAAATGCAACAATAGCTTGCCCACTTGCAACATTTTCCTAAACCTGTTGCTGGTGAGTGTATCTATTGGGGTATCTTTCATCTTACCTGGCCCCCTGTGTCCCTGGGCTAAGGCGAGACCCTGATCCTATCTCATCCATTCCTAGCAGTTGAAGAGCTCTCTCTCACCCCTTCCTATCTGATTGGGCTTCTCCTACACCCTCTCCTCCCCCTTTTCCACTCCAGCCCAAAAGTTGATGGCAAAAATGCTGTAGGGCACAAGCCTAAACCACTTAGAATGGGAAATTACATCAGCAGATATAAAAAAAATTATTTTTGATCCCTGACACCTGAATCTGACAATGATTTCTATATACTTTCTGCTAACAAGCAGTCAGGTCTCAAAGGCAGTGAACACTGACACAGCTGTTTACTCTGGTCAGTGTTGACACAAACTTCCAGATTCTTCTAGCAAAGGGCCAGCAATGACCAGTTTTCTAAGGGCTTTCCGACATACTGACCAGATATATGTATATTATTTTTGCATATGAAAATAATCCAGGCATAATAGGGCTTAATCCTAAGATTTTAGAGGAATAAATGCAGGTGAAACATTCTTTGACAGAATCTGAATTCCAAAAGCAGCATTTGACCAACCAATACAGCAATTTCTTGTGCCCTTTGCTTAACCCAGTGATGTTTTCATTTTTATCAGTACAATGTATCTCATTCTTGCAACTATTTAACCAAGTAAAGTCGAAGAGAATGGCTATTGAGGGTTACTGGGCAACCACTGGGAATTACAGGGATGCAGCAGCACAAAGACGCACAGTAACAAACCTGAGACCTTCCTTCTTCTGTCATAAATGTTGCACTTTGTGATACTGTAGTTGAGTGTTTGGCTCCAGGTCCTTTATCCTATATTGGAACCTTGTAAGTATGCATTTCTTTCTTTGCTAATGCTTTTATACTCATTTTTAACTGCATCAGCATATTTAATTGCCACAATCGATACTCTTGCCAGCCCCCTACTCACTAGGTCTCAGAGCCACTGGTCTCAATGCAACATTCTTCATCTTCCTCCTGCCCCTCCTGGGTCTCTAACTCACACCTGAAGCCTCTGAGGGACATCTCTTGAGGGACAGGCCCAGGTAGGACCAGACCGCGGGGTTGCCCTCACTCAGAAAGGTAAGATCTGCATCCATAATATCACTGACCATTACCTGGGTCTGCACACTGGCTGATCTTTGGACTGAATCCTTAACCACGAGAAGACAAGTCTGGGTCTTTATTGTTCTGTAAGGTCCCTTCCCTCTAAACACACAACAGACAGCTAACATTTATTGAGAACTTATGTGCCACATACCTTACATGCATAATCTCATTTAATCCTCTCCAGAAGACTTTGAGGTATTACTCTCCCTGTTTTATCACTGAAGAAAAGGAGGCTCAGAGAAGTTAAGTAATCCATTCGAAATCACACAGCTAGCAAACAATAAGCCATCTAACTCTAGTGCTCTTAGTTACTAAAATTGGGGCATACAGAAGTTACACAGCTGGTCTACAGTTATAAAGCCAAGGAGTGGCTGGGCTGGGATTCAAATTTCGATCTCACCCCAGCAAGCTTTTGTTCTTCACCCTACACAACAGGGAAGAGGCACGAAGCACGTATATATAAGGGAGGCCTATGAGAATAGCATAAATTCAGACGATCAGAGCCGGAACTAGCCTTTAAATAGAAATGGGATATAAGGTCTGTGAAAACAGCCTCGGTTCAGCGGACGGGCTGTTGGGATTTGCCAATCAGAGAACAAGATCTTTGGAAAGGGTAGTGGATTTGACCAATGAGAGCTGCACATTGTGAGGCGTGGGTAGTGGAACTGGCCAATCAAGTAACTGTGAGAAGGGGATTATCCCGCGAAACTGGCCAATCGAGAAGTCGCCGCTAGCCCCGAGCCTCTGAGCTGGGAACTTGCTCCTTGGAGAGGTAGTCTGACTTCCTAATGTCACAGGGCTACTCTGGCCTCTGCCTGGCGCCAGGGTTCCAGGAAGCAGGTCGGAGGCCTTCCCCGCGCCAGAGCGCCTAATCATAGATTAGCCATGAGGTCAGCCGTTTTAGTGACTCACCTCGTGAAAATGAGGCGGCAGTGTCAGGCCTTACTGTTTCTCTTTAAGCATTTAAATTGATTTTTCCAGCTGGTTAAATTCTCCCCCTTTGTTTTTATACAGAGGCTTAGGATGTGGCTGGATATCAGCTCCAAAGGTATTACTAGGTAAAACAGCCTCCCACCCCACCCATGTAGGACCCGTGCTCTGTGAATGAAACTGGCTCACTGAAACCGTGGTCAGGTAGTGACCCACTGGTGACAGCCTGGGAAAGCCACCACCAAGGGCTGAGGGAGAGCCCTAACTAGAGACAGGGATAGCCCCATCTTGAAACACCCCATTGAGTGATGACCCCACCCATTGCCTCAAATTCAAGAGGTCACACATCTTTGCTGGTCCCTTAAGCTATGTGATGCCTCCCTTTTGGGCACAAACATCAGGAGCTCCAGGAATTTTATTGTTTATAAAAGATATATATATTTTTTATTTATTTGAGAGAGAGAGAGAGCGCTCACGCACTACTAGCAAGGAGGAAGGGCAGTGGGAGAGGGAGAAGCAGGCTCCCCCTTGAGCGGGGAGCCCCATGTGGGCCTGGATCCCAGGACCCCGGGATCATGATCTGAGCTGAAGGCAGACACTTAGCCGTCTGAGCCACCCAGATGCCCCTGAGAATTTTATATGTAGAGAATCTCCAGGGAAGGAAAGGAGGTCCTGGCTGCTGATTCCCTTAGAGTTGACTCTCTGTTCAAATCATTTGTTACTCTGCCATGCTGTGTCCCCCCCCCCGCCCCGTGCTATTTCTAATTCACACGGCCTTCCATGCACAAACACACCATCTTGGTTTGGGTCACCCTGAAAGCAGAGCCTCCCACAAGAATTTAATGTAAGTGTTCTACTTGAAAGGTGGCCCCAGGACACAGACCTGTGGGGGTAGGAAAAGTGAACAAGGGAAAAAGGAAAAGCCAAGATGAGGGTGTGCTTCGTTGAGGTCTACAGACACAGGGGGCTTGATTCTGCTGGAACCTCTGAGACGTGTACGGATGCCTCCCAGAAACAGCTGATTGATGATAGCTGGACTCGTCCTTCATTGTCTCCCTCCCTCACTGGCTGAAAATTGCTTCTGGGGAGGTTGACTCCCCTGAGCTTCCAGACAACATTTGCAAGCTCTGATCAAGCTTCTGCAATGCAGCGGGGAACCCTGAATCAAAATTTGGAGACTGCCTCTGCTAGAGGTAGGACATGGAGAATGAGTCTGAGCTCACCTAGGACTGTCCACTGGGCTGTGGCTAAAATCTGAGGGGGGATGGGGGCTTGTGGTGCAGACACCACAGGTGACATGTGCTGACTACAATCTTCCTAAACGATGTTATGAGCTCTGAGGGAGAGCAACAGGGAAATAATCTCAAAAGGAGCAAAACATGTGAACCAGCGTACCTCACCCAACCTGAGGAATGTAGTATTCCACGCTTCTACCCAAAAGGCATTGGAGAAAAATGTATTGGCTTCTGAATCCTACAAGTTTGGGTTCAAATCCCAGCTCTGTCACTGTGTAAGTTAGTAATCTTAGGTATGCCACTTGGCTGCTCTTAGCCTCAGTTTTCTCAAGTATATAATAGGGATAAAAATACTTTATAAAGCAGTGCTGTGCAAGGCCTTTGGAGCATAATAAACCCTTTCCTGGCATATGGCAACTCTTACTATAGGACTGGCACATTTTTCCTCAGCTCCAGGCTCTGACCTCCAGGCTGTCTCTGAGGGAAGGTGGCCATTTGACCTTCTGTAGACAAGAGCTACTTGACATCCTGACACTTTGAAGGCGAAGACCAGACCGCCATATGGCCTCTGCTGTACTCACCCTCAGACCCTTAATAGAACCACTTCTTGTCCAAATATTTGGTTCACACCTTTTAGAAAGTAAAAGAGAAGCAGGTCTGAGTTAGACTGGTAAAATCCAGGTATTTTTTTCATGCGATAATGTGAGAAAGATCCATCCTTGAAGAACCATCTTGACCTTTCTCTCAACCACTGAAGACAAAAATGCAAGCTTTCCTCTATACATTTTTCCATTTCATAAGCTGGGTTTCCATACCTTTGGGTGAAGCATTACCTTTAGGTGGACATTATAATAAGCAAACTCAGATTTCAGAGGTGAGTGTTCCTATGTGTCAAATCCAACTGTCTGTATTCCTCAATTGTGCTAACAAGTGGTGTTATGTCTATAAAAGATTTTAAAAACTTATTTATTGCCCTTATTTCAGTTATTCCCAAACTTTCGTTCCTGCTGTTCCTCAAATTTCCAACTTCAAATTACTTAAAATTTGTCTAATTTTATCTGGGTTAAAAGGATCATGTGCTTTACTTCAAAAACTGCCTTCCCCTGATATCCTTTAGCCTTGGGAGTCTGGGATTGGATAGGAGCCCCTGTATCACACTCCAGCACCCAGATGATAGGTCTGCAGAACTTCTCGAGAAGGAGCTGGGGAAAGAGCTAGGAGTGGAGAGATTGGAATTCTGGTGTGGGCTCTGCAGTGAAGAGGCTGTGTGACCTAGAGCAGGTACCTCACTGCTTTGGGCCCCAGTTTCCCGCTCTTTAAAGTGAGGGGCTAAGATCAGAGGTGCTCTGAGAGTCAGTGGTCGTGATCCTTCGGGGCTTAGGCAGAGGTCCCCGGATAGCTGGGATTTTCTGAACCCCGCCATGGCGTCCCTGGCCTGGCTAGGAGCTCCCGCAGGGCAGGATCACATTGCCCCAGATTCCAGGACTGGCTGCGGCACAGACCCAGGATCGGGTGACAGATCCATCCAGCCTGGACTGGCTCAACCTCTCAGCTACAGTCGCAGCCATGGGGGCTGGAAAACCAGAGCTAATGCAAGCCAGCTGGAAGCTAGGACAAGATTGATGAAGGACAGGGAGAGGATTTGGCCAGGGGGCTGGGCTTGGGGGTAGAGCATAATTAGTCTTGCCCGCTTCCCAGAGGCCCCCAAGCTGGCTAAACCTCATTAATTGGGAACCCCCAGTGGGGAATTCCTGCTCATGACCTAGAGAAGGAAGGGCTAGTTAGGAGTTAATTAGTAGTGAAAGTGCCAATCGGGGAGAGTTTAAACTATTAAATGGCTGAGCACCTGTTTACCTACAAACAACTGATATGTCAATTATTTGACCATCAAAGCAGGTCCCCAAAGATAGTGATTACCAACCTCAGGTGATCCTCAAGGTCACCTAGGAACCTTGTTAAGCATCAGTTCCCAGTGTAGTGATCTTGATTGATTGGTCAGGGGTGAGAGCTGCTGCTCTAAACAATCCATTAGCACCAGATCTCTTGGCCCAATCTCAGTGGCTACATGTATCAGGAAGCAAGAAGTAACGCCCAACAGGTACAACTATCACTGGTCTTTCTATAATTTATTTAGCATTTACTGTGCACAAAGAACAATGGCTGGCTTTTAGAATGCAATGCCTCTTTTAATCCTTGTAACAGCTATTTTTGGTAGATGTTATTGCCCCTTATCTACAGAAGATTCATGGTAGTTGAATTCAAAGAGGGGGGAATGCTTACTAGAAATAATAGTAAGTGGCAGAGATTATATTTGATCCCAGATATTTTGACTCCAGAGTTCAAATACTCATTCCAACTTTTTTAATGATTCTGAAATCCTTTCCTGTCCTTTCACTGGCTAAGATGATACTGTCAGGCTTTTAGGGACAGTCATAGTGTTATGCAAGATACTGCCCATTATACAGATGGGAAAACCGAACTCCAGGAGGTATTAACTGATTTAAAAAGTCCAGGTTTATGGCTCCCATGCCTGGGCTATTTTCTATGAGCCAGTTATGGACTAGAAGGAAGGAGAAAGGCCAACCTCCATTGCTAAATGTCAACATGTGTCCTGGTATTCAAGAGCTCTGGTGATTCAGTTACAAGCACTAGGCTCTAATCACAACCACGCCACTGACCCCAACTGTGATCTGAGACAAGGCACTGAACTTCCTTGGGTCTCAGTTTCCCCATCTGCCAAATGGGGATGCAGCTATTTGGTTTGCCTCTGCTTTAGAAGGAACAAGGGAAGGCATGAGTGAGAGAAGAAAGTGTTGTAAAGATGTAAGGGATTGCTCCAACTGATGTGGGGCAACCTTGATTTTAGGGAGCATTTTGCACAACTGTGTGACTACCTTAGCCTTGATAAGATGGTCCGTTAGGCCCCAGGCCTCAGAGCTGGTCTTCCCCTCCCTCGGTTACAGGATGCTAAAGAAAACACTTTCTAGTTTACTCTAGGAAACTGGCAAGATGGTTGACCAGATGGCTCCCAGGCTTTCCTGTGTGACTCCTGTATTTGACTTTGTTGGTTGGCCAAGGCTTGCTGCCCTACCCCTCAGACCAAGGGCAGCTTCCCCCAGAGCCAACCTCACCTAGGGGCCACATCCAGATGCTCGCCTGTTCCCTTCCGGCCTTGGTGGAGGCATGAGCCTCCCCCACCTCCTGTTCACTCCTCGCTCCTCGGCCGCCAGCCCAGCAGCTGTTGCCTCAGATCAGTGTGGACCATCTAATCCTCTCTCCAGAGCCCTGGCCCCCTCCTCAGGCAGTAAATTAAGGAGGATGTAAGAACAGAGGGCACCAGCGTCAGCACAGTGGCATCCAAAACATCCTCCCCCACCCTGCGCCTGAGTCGTAGGGCCCTGAATTGGCCCCCTCTCTGCCTGAGGAGAGGAAAGAGGAGGCAGAGAGAATCAGGCCTGAGGGGAGAAGGAAGTGAGAACCCAGAGGAGGGGACACCAGTGTTGTGCATGGCATGGAACCTAGGCATCATGCCCTGGAGCCAGGGCATTCTTTATCATGCCCTGACCCCTTAATCCCAACCCTTTCACATGCCACACCCACTCTGACCACTGTGTGTCCATCCCGAAGATGGGCAGAGAATAGTTAGCTGACAAGACCTCAAGGGAACACCTCACTCCAGGACACAGCACAAATCCCTGTGTTGAGGGACTATATGACATCTTAGAAAATGACATCTTTGGCAGCTGTCCTTGCCTCCTACCCCTGAGAGCATAATCTACACACTGACCTTAAAAATTCTATTGCTCTCTGACTTAAAAACACCATCCAGTACTCCCTACGCATATAGTGTCTTGAAGTCTACACCAAAAGCTCCCAGATGTGACACCAATCTACTAACAAACTGAAAATGTAAAAAAAAAAAAAAGGGAGAATGATGGCCAGATAAAAGTGGGATGGCATCTACCGGTATGACGTAAAAAGAAGAGCCATATAGGGACCCTGCCCTGCTTTTCAGAGATGCCACCTGGGAGGAGGGGCTGGTGAAGAATGCAGTGGCTTCTGACAAAGAGATCAGAGTAGGGTGATAAACCCCACGAGCTTGAGATTTTAAGTCAGTGAATTCAACACTACCTTTTAGATGTCATGGGGACATAGCAGGTTGAGACTCATCCCTTAGAAACAGGATGGAAATGATTCATGTGCATGAGGAAAATGGGTCTGTACAAAGGGAAGGACAAGAAATCCTATATGTCAAAAACATCCATGTTTATATTTCTGTCTTGCTCTAAATACCATTATGACTATCAACTTTCTATCTTCCACCAAGATCTTGCGAATGAACTCCAAACTTATACCTATCAGCCTGCTTGATGTCATCACTTGGATATACAACTGACTCTCAAATGTAACCTCTCCAAAACTGAACTCCTGATCTCCTCCCACAAATTTGCTCTACGTACAGCCTTTCCCATCTCAGCTTACGGCAACTCCATCATTCACACGACTCAGGGCAAAACTTTGACACTGTCTTTGAATCTTCTCTTTGTTTCTCCTCTCCATTCCCATTTCCAATCTGTCATGAGATCCCTTCAAATACTATAGCAGTAAGCTGACTACTACTTAGTCCTTCCCCTGTTAGCACTGAGAACTCAACTACAGTTGTCTTCCACCCGATTCCTGCCAAAGCCTTTGTATGAGTCTCCTTGTCTCTACCCTTGCCTCATCACACCTCCCCACCCCATCTGTTCTCAACACAGCCACTAGAGGAATTCTTTTAAATTGCAGGTTGAGGGGGAGAGTCTGGTTGGCTCAATTGGTTTAGCATCCAAACCTTGATTTCAGCTCAGGTCTGATCTCAGGGTCATGGGATCTAGCCCCACAAGGGACTCCACACTCAGCATGGATTCTGCTTGAGCTTCTCTTTCTCCCTCTCCCTCTGCCCCTCCCTGTGCATGCACAGGTGCACTCTTTCTCTCTAAAATAAATAAACAAACAAACAAACAAACAAATAAATAAATAAATTTTTTTTAATGCAAGACCTAAGTCTTACAACTCTTCTGCTCAAAACTCTACAAGGCTCCCATTTCATTCAGACTGAAAGCCAAAGTCCTGGCAATGCCCACAAGGCTCTACGTGATCTTGTTCCATCAACCTTTGGCCCTCATCTCCCACTACTCTTGCCTTTGCTCTGCTCCAGGTACCCTGACTCCTTGCTGTTTCTCAAATCTGTTGGATGTGCTTCTGTTCAGAAACGTTGTTGTAATTGTTCCTCTGCTTGGGATGTTCTCCTGCCAGATATTTACCTTTCTCATCCTGCACCACCTTCAATTCTGTGCTCAGATCTCATCTTTTCAACAAGGTCTACCTTGGCCATTGGACTGCAACTGAAGCTTCTCTTCTCCAGCATCCTGACCACCCTTACTCAAATCTACTTTTTCATTTTTTATAAGTAACACTAATACTCTTGGAGTACATAAAAGGTAAGACCCACAAGATCTGTATTTTGTTCAGTACTATATCCCGAGTGCCTGGAATGGAATGTGGCCCACTCATAAGTGAATGAATGAGTCCAGATGGTAAAGGGGAAAGGAATGTTCCCTAAACCTCTCTGGCTATATTATGGAAGTAGAGGTAGGTCTATTGAAACATATCCCAATACTGGCCCAGAGGTCCGTTTAGGCAATGATGGGGTTCCCATTCATCAGGATGTCCTGCTACAGGGGACTTGTGGCTAAAACTCTAGCATTTGCACATACTGAGGTGCCAAACTTCTGGCTGATCCAATCAAAATGGGCAAAAACTGGAAGCAGTTTCTTGCCTGTTACTCTGTTCTTCCCTTTATAACTGGGTAATTGTCCTGGTTCTTGATTTAGTCCAATCCTTTAACTTTAGATATCTGTCCTTTCCCCCACCCCATGGCAGCTAGGCCCACCTTACAAGAGTGCCATTTTTTTAAGATTATTTATTTATTTATTTGATGGAGAGAGAGAGATCACAAGTAGGCAGAGAGGCAGGCAGAGAGAGAGGAGGAAGCAGGCTCCCAGCTGAGCAGGGAGCCCAATGTGGACCTCAATCTGAGGACCCTGAGATCATGACCTGAGCCGAAGGCAGAGGCTTTAACACACTGAGCCACCCAGGTGGCCACAAGAGTGCCATTTAGAGAATTTTTGGCCACTCAACTCAAAGGGCTTATTTTGTCAACAACTTTTGCCCCATTTCCATTTTTTGCCACCTGGGTATGAGAAAGGACCTGTATTAGTTTTCTACAGCTGTGTAACAAATTACCCCAACCTTAGCAGCTTAAGACAATGCCCACTCAACATCAATTGCCATTAGAGAAATGCAAATTAAATCCACAATGAGATTCATACTACAATGGTTTTAATGAAAAAATTTAAAAGATACAATAACTGTTGGTATGGATGTGGAGAAATGGGAAACATCATACAGTGTTGGGGGTAATGTAAATGGGCACATTCACTTTGGGAAACACATCTGGCCATTCCTCAAAAAGTTAAACATAGAGTTACCATGTGACCCAGAAATTCTAATCTTAGGTATTTACCCAAGAGAATTTGAAACACATGTCCACACAGGAGTGCCTGGGTGGCTCAGTTGGTTAAGTGTCCAACTCTTGATTTCTGCTCAGGTCATGATCTCAGGGTCATGGGATCAAGCCCCAAGCTGGGCTCTGTGCTCAGTATCAAGTCTGGTTGAGATCCTCTCCCTCTCCTTCTGCCCCTCCCCTCACTCGCACATGCTCACTCTCTCTCTCTCTCTCTCTCAAATAAATAAAAAATAAATCTTTTAAAAAACCCAACATTATGTCCACACAAAAGCCTGCTCACAAATAGTCATAACAACTCTATTCATAATAGCCAAAAATGTCCATCAGAAGATGGATAGATAAAATGTGTCAAATCCATAGAATAGGATATTATTTAGCCATAAAAAGGAAAGAAGTATGGCTATATATTATAATTTGGATGAGCCTTGAAAACATGCTAAGCAAAACAAAACAAAACAAAACAAAAAAACAAAAGCCAGATACAAAAGGCCACAAATTGTATGATCCCATTTATATGAAATGTCCTGAATAGGCAAATCCATACATACAAAAAGTAGGTTAATGATTTCCAGGGGCAGGAAAAAGTGGGGAATGAGAAGTGACTACTTACTGAATGTAGGCTTTTGTTGGTGGGGGGAGAGGTTGATGAGAATATCCTGGAATTAGACAGTGATGATGGCTGCACAACCTTATGAATATCATAAAACACATTAAATTGTACACTTCAAAATACTCACTAATTAGTTCACAGTTCTGTAGATCAGAAGTCTGAGTAGGCTTGGCTGGGTTCTAACGTCAAGGTCTCATAAGACCAAAATCAAGCTGTCAATAGGAGGGCGACATGAAACATATTCCAAGAATCTGCTTCTAAACTCAACAATTTGTTGGCAGGAGCCAGTCCTTATGATTGTAGGGCTGAAGTTCCTGTACCTTGCTGGCTGTCTCTCAGCACCTTAAAGCTACCTGCATTTCTTCTCATATGATCCTCTATCTTTAAGCTAGCAAATCAATTCAGTGCACTGAATCCTTCTTCTGCTTCAAATCTCTCTGACTTCCTTTTCTGCCACCAGCGTGAGAGAGTTCTTTGCTGCTAATGACTCGTGGGATTACATTAGACCCCCTCAAATCATCGCTCCTCTTTGGGGTCAACTGTCCCATAAAACATAATATAATTGGGGGAGTGGTGCCTTATCATACTCACAGTTTCCATGGATTTAGGCAGAGAATCTTGGGAGCCATTCCTAGAAATTCAGCACCTACAGTGTCTGATAATTACTTTTGGGTGTGCTTACTGACAATTGTATCTCCAGAAGGTGCAAGCATTCCTGAGCATCTGTTCCATTCAACGCTGGGGAATTCCACGAGTTATCCCCTTATCTCCTGGTCCTTAGCCCAGTCAGGGCACACAGTGAATACTTGCGTGTCTGCTTACTATCCCCACCCTGAGGTAGCTTCCTGTTCAGTTGAGAGAACAAGGAAGTTCCAGAAGCTATCACTGTGGGAGGGAATACAAGTGCTGGGAGCATATGGAGGTTGTAACATAGGGAATGGTTTCTTTGAAATGACTCCTGACCTGTTTAATGAAGAGAGAAGTAGCCAAGTGACTTTAGAGCTTGCGATAGCCATAGAGGTTATTTATCTGCATGAGGTAAAGGCCAAGTCTCTCCCTATTTTTGGAAGGCAAATTTCAAAAAGTAGGAGGGGAGATGGGCTCTCATGAGCCGATGTGTTAATCAAAGGTAATATTTTTTAAATTTAATTGCAAATGATTCCTATAAAGAAGAAAAGTTAGGGGGTGAAGTAGGGGGAGCGTAATATCCAAGGAGAACAATTTGGAATAGTAGGACCTCTGCAGAGTTTTTTCTGATAGCTGCTTTCATTCTTCCAACGAATATCTACTGAGGGCACTGGACTGGGTGCTAAAGCACAGGGAGAAACCCAATGGAAAATTCTGTATGCAGCCTCGACAATGGCTCCCAGTGATCCCTGCCTCCCAGGATAATGTAATCCCTTCTCTCTAAGTGAGAATATCAGCAGAAGTATTGGGATGTCACTTCCAAGAGTAGGTGTTTTAAAGATGTGCCTTTGTTTGGGATACATTCTCTCTCTCTCTCGTGCTCTCTCCCTTCGCTCACTTGTTCTGAGAGAAGCGGCTGCCATGTTCCGGGCTGCCCCACAAGGAGGCCCACAGGGCAAGGAACTAACATCTCCAGCCAACAGCCAGTGAGGACCTGAGGCCTGCCAATAGCCACATAAGTGAGCCAGACCTGTACCTTCCCCTAGTCACGCCACGAGGTAACTGCAGCCCCAGCCGACACTTCGATGACGGCCTAGAAGAGACCCTGAGCCAGAGTCACAGCTGAGCTGCTCCCGGATTCCTGACTCACAAAAACAGTGGAATCGTAAAAATTTGTTGTTCTAAGCTGCTACATTTGGGGGTGATTTGTTATGCAGGAATAACAAATACAGAAAGGTTTATAATAGTGATGCCAATACTTTATAGTTGTTATAATAAAGAATATACCCAACTGTTCTTTATTTGAGGATGAAGCACAGAGAGGGTTTGGGAGAAGGGAGGGTTTGAAGATGGGAGTCAGAAAGGGAGGGGATCTGTGTGGAGTGAGACTTGGGAAATGCTAAAGGCAGAAACCTGGGTTTCTTGAGTTTTGTTGAGGGCAAGAAGCAGAACAAGGAAGGCTTCCTGTCTGTTGGGGCCGAGGGTGATAGAGGAGCAGAACCCTCCTGAGTCTCATTCTTCACCTATTGTCTCCAGTGGGGAGCAACGAGCCCCCAGCTGCTTCACTTATTTCTCACATGCTGCTAAGAATGTCGTCAGAATCAGGTCTGCCTGGGGGAGACTGAAGGAAATGCTGAAGAAGATTGTCCCAGAGCTCAGAGCTCTGCTTCTGCTTTCTTCTCCTCAGACCCCAAGAAATCACATGCTTCAGGCCCAAGAGCATGTGAAGTAAGATTGTTGAAGTGCTGTCGGTGGCCCTTGGAGGGATCTGGGGGAGTAGGGGAGGTCAAGATGTGTAGGGGGCAGACGTTATCCTTTTTTCCTGTAAGAAGGAGATGGATCCTGAGACTCTGAGGGATCCTGATCTGGGGTGATGGCCTAGAACAGATTCTGAAGAGATGATGTGTGACTCCAGGCCCAGCCCAGAGTTCACTAAATAACTCAGGCCTAGGCTCATGTGCTTTCTTGGTTTTTAAATAGCAGAGAATGTGCAATCATAGCCAGGACCCAAGTAACGCTGTGGAAATGGCATATACTGATTTCGTCTCCTAATTGACAGCCTTAATTCCTACAGAAAGTGGAATAAAAATACCACTCGGATGACTTATAACCATTTGAACAATTATGGCCAGAACTTACTGATTAAAGGAATATTATCAACTACAGTGTTCCCAGGAGCCTCTCACCCTGACTGGATAATAATATTATCCATTAACTTGCATTGTGGACTTACATTTTACTAGGAACTATTCAAAGCATTTTCTGTGGATTGTTTCATTTGGCCCTTCAAACAGTCCTCAGAGGTAGATACTCATTATCCACTCCATTTAGCAGATGACGTACCTGGGGTACCGAGAGGTTGACAGAATCACACTGTTGGGTACCGTGAAGCCAGGACTGGTGTCGGCTTGACCCAGACTTAAGGCCTTTGTCTTTGTTATGTGATCTTATCACCACAGAGAAGGCAATTCAGTGTTATCCTACCTGGGGGGAAGCAACTTGGCTCAATTTGTTGGAGTTTGGAGCAGGCTCTGGGGTGGGGCATGCGCACATGCAGCCCTGTATTAGTTCATGGGTCTGTGTGACCAGTGTGAATATGCACGTGGGTGATATCTGTGTGCCCGTGTGCTCCGAGCCAGTGAGTTGCTGGGAAAAGCCGAAGGGAAGGGGGCAGGGCACTGCAGCCCTGATCATACAGGGGACCAGCAGGAAGTTGGTCAGTGGGTCAGGCAGCCAGTCACCCGAGCAGGAGGGTGACAGGTGGGCAGGGCTGTGGGGGGTGACTAGCCGGCTCCCACCTGCTGGGGCTGTCCATCAGCACCAGTGCTGGCAGTGCCTGAGGCCAGGACCCCCAGCAGGCTAGTCCCAGAGGCGTGCTTTTCCAGGGGACATCCCAAGGTGGCGGAGACCCCCTCCCCGCAGCCAACCCCAAGCTCTGACCCAGACCTAAACACCAAGATTCCACCCTGTCCTCTCTTACCCACCCCCACTCCAGAGGCTAAAAAGCCTCCCTGCTGCTCAGACCCTGAGAGCTAAGTGATGGGATGAGATGGAGTGGGGACACGCGGCCAGCGGGGGCCCTCCCACACTCATCTGTCTTCAGCGTACAGATGACTGGAAGAACATGACCTTGCTAATGTTGTGGGATAAGAAAAGGCAAAAGAGTGCTCAGAGGTCATCCAAATCACACCTCTTTATTTTTCAGACTCAGTATCTAAATTGTTATCTTATTTTATCAATTAATCTTTATTGTTCAGACTCTGAACTCTTCAGGTTCAAAGAGGCCCTGGGACACCCCCCACCAAAGACCCCGGGCTCCATCAGGGGGTCTAGCAAAAGTCAGAGCAGTAGAACTGGAGTTCGGCCACTCTGGAGGGAGGTGAGTTCTGCCTGGGAACAGCAGGAGCAGGTGAAGGCTGTACCTGTGTGTGGCCGAAGAGGACTGGGGAACTTTACAGATCAGGTAGGGAAGGGAGCCGAGGCCGGGCCATCCCAGAGGGCTAGAGCAGGTAAATGAGAGGGTCGCACACAGAGTGAGGAGGCTGGGGCCCAAGCCACTGTCCCCTCATGGGGCGATGGGCATGGAGCTGGCAGGTGGGTGCCCTGGGGTAGGTCTGGGCAGTGCAGGTCCTGCGGTGGAGACCGGGCAGGGATGCTGCTCCGGCTGAGGGACAAACGGGCGGGGGAGGGGGGAGG